>JAFMOC010000222.1:747500-805000 GCA_019802505.1 Corydoras sp. C115 | reverse complement strand
TTAAACTTGATTCTTTATACTGGTTTTGATTTGCGGTTTTGATTCGATTCGATTTTTAATTAGTCGTCTTAATTTTGAATCTTGACTTTTTGATCTTAATTTTGATTCTTAATTTCGATTCTTTACTTCGATTCCCTTTTTAACACCTCATTTTAATTTCGAATCATCCTTCTGATTCTTCATTTTTTGATTCTTTCTTTTGATTCAATTAGATTTTTTGATTCCTCATCCTTCCTCATTTTCATTCTTTTTTATCAATAGTGACTCTTTAATTGGATTCTCATTTGGATTCTTTATCATAATTATGATTCTTTATTTCGATTCGATTTGATATTTGATCCCCTATCCTTGTTTAGATTCGTTGTCTTAACCTCAACTCTTCATTTTGATTCTCCTTTTGATTCCTCACTTCATTTTGACTCCTTCGTTGTTGGGCCCCAGGTTCAAATCCTAACTGGGGGCCTTAATTTCTGGGATGTCCTCCGATGGTCCCCCGTACCATGGACTCCCATGGCCACCTATCCAATTCCGAGAACATGCAGCTGGAAGAACTTGAGGTACTGCAGAACCCTTGATCCCTAGGTCCCTAGGATCTCTGGACCCTTGAGCGAGGCCCCTAACCCCTTCACATTCCCCCAGAATCAACCATCAAACTCCTGACATGTTTTCCACTTGTTGCTTCTACTTCTTGACTCTTGTTCACTGCTTCCGCGTCTTCTACGGAACCGCGGTTCCGTCGATTAACGCCGCGGGTGGACGGCCGTGCAACTCCCCCGCCTACCTGTTGCTCCTTATCGACCGCCTCCAAATGACTTGGACCGGTGTTAATCTATAGGCCACGAGGCCTTCTGGCTTTAGGGACCCCTTCCGCTCAGGACTGCCTGGGGACCCGTGTACCTCCTGATTACGACGACGCCCACAATCGATGCTTCCACGGCGTTGCGCCGATGGAGAGATGGATGTCCTGGAGGCTGGAGGTAAACTACTGTCCGAAGTTCCGACTCCGGGGTTCTGCAATCACAAGGCGGTGGAATGAGCCTGCCGTCGATCATCCCTCAAGGTGACGGGGGCCTCCGACCTTTGACGGCGACACTCTGCCAAGCGGCCATTCGTCATGTTTGGGGCTACTCCGCCCCCTTGGAGGGAGCTCTGCTGGGCGGGAACGTTATTGATTTTATTGATCGGAAGGTGCAATCTGGTGCGAATGAGTTCCACCGCTGGGTGTGGATGCTTCGGCTGCCTCGCTCTTCATCTATTCCTCATTTTCTTCCCGGTTCCCCCTTTGGCACGGCACCTCCATCCGTCAAAGGAGGGGTGGACTGCTTGCAATTCTGCCATTCCACCAAAGGAGGCGAAGGGGGGTTAAATTTTGGCTTTGGGGAAGGGAACGTCAAGAGTGCCAAGTGGTGGAGCTCCAGATGCGGGGACGGAGGAGGTTGGGAATGAGGGACATTCCGGGAGACAGAATCCAGAAGGTGCCAAGGATGGAGCCCCCAGGTGGAAGGAGGTCTACGGATGGGGTCCTCCACTTCCCAGTAAGAAGGTCTTGGGTTTGCTTCCCGTCAAGTTCTCGTGGGCGGGGTTCTCCATGCCAACCAAGGGAGGAACGTCTTAGGCACTGGGCAAATACACCCTAGTACAGGGCGCCTATCCGTCGCTTGGCACAGCCAAGTGACCTCAAATCCATGGTTTTGGACCGTGGGACAAGACCGGAGAACCCACACGGACACGGTAACATCCGAACCTGGTACCCAACGCGGAGAACCATCAGCTCCTCACAAGATTTGGATCTGACGAGTAGAACACTGGCTTCAGACCACAGTGGGAGCTCTAGTGGGGTCTTTTGGAAGCACCCTCGGGGGTGGAACGGGGGGGGGGGGGGGGTGGACTGGCAGATGTTGTCCAGCGATTTAAGACCGCCACTAATCCTATTTGGGCAATGAAAGGTTCTCTCGCACCCGGAAAAGCCGTAAAAGTCGCTCCGGGGCGACAGCTTGGACCTTTTACAGGCTTCTGTTGCCAATCATCCGCCCGGTGCTTAGAACCATTTGGTTCCTTTGTGTACCCCTGTGTGGTCCAGGGGAACGTTGCGAGCAAGTAAATATTGGCTTTTATTGTCGATACCCACCCCCCCACCTCCGGACACGTACAGTACCGGTCAAAAGTATGGACACACCCCGTTCTTACGCCGTCGTCTGACTTTGGGGTCCGTCTCGTTTTTCGTCCGTGCCCGGTCGGTTCTCTGTTGGGTGGGGTTCTATGTTTATTTTCAGTTCTGCGGTCGGACTGGGTTCAGCTCAAGGGCCCAAAAATTGACGATCAACTTAGTGGACTTGCGGTTCTAAGCCCTGACCTCCAGCCCATTGTCCTAACCAAGGAGCTCCCAGACCTAGACCATCGTCAAACCAGGTGGCAGGACAGGTCCTGGGTCCGATTCCCAAATAGGGTAAATAGGGTAAATGGGCGGTACCTTCCGCAGAAAAATATAGCGGAAAAAACTCCCTGGTGTCGTTAGTTTTTAAGAAAAGTGACCTTGTGAGGACCACGAGTGCCGAACCCCTTGCCGGCCAAGGTTCATCCGCGGTGCTGGCTCCCTTGTGACTCTTTATTTTGATTCTCATTTTGATTCGATTCAATTTTTGATTGCTTGTCCTCATTTTGATTTGCTTTCTTAATCTCGACTCATTATTTTAATTCTCATTTTGATTCCTTATCATAATTTTGATTCTTCATTTTGATTCGATTCTATTTTTGATTGCTTGTCCTCATTTTGATTCGCTTTCTTAATCTCGACTCTTTATTTTAATTCTCATTTTGATTCCTTATCATAATTTGGATTCTTTATTTTGATTTGAATCAATATTTGATTCCTTAACCTTATTTTAATTCATTTTCTCGATTTCGACTCTTTATTTTGATTACTTATCTTAATTTTGATCCTTTATTTTCATTCGCTATCTTAATCTCGACTCTTTACTTTGATTCCCATTTTGATTTGATTCGATGTTTGATTCCTTATCCTTATTTTGATTCATTTTCTTCATCTCGACTCTTTATTTTGATTACTTGTCTTAATTTTGATTCTTTACTTTGATTTGTTTCGATTTGTGATTCTTTATTTTGATTTTTTGATTCCTTATCCTCGTTAAGATTCGTTTTCTCAATCTCAACTCTCCATTTTGATTCATTTTCTTAATCTCGACTCTTTATTTTGATTCCTGATCTTTATTTTGATTCTTTATTTTGATTCATTTTCTTAATCTCGACTCTTTACTTTGATTCGCATTTTGATTCCTGATCTTAATTTTGATTCTTTATTTTGATTCGCTTTCTTAATCTCGACTCTTAATTTTGAATCCTGATCTTAATCTTGATTCTTTATTTTGATTCATTTTCTTAATCTCGACTCTTTATTTTGATTCCTGATCTTTATTTTGATTCTTTATTTTGATTCATTTTCTTAATCTCGACTCTTTACTTTGATTCGAATTTTGATTCCTGATCTTAATTTTGATTCTCTATTTTGATTCGCTTTCTTAATCTCGACTCTTTATTTTGATTCCTGATCTTAATCTTGATTCCTTATTTTGATTCATTTTCTTAATCTCGACTCTTTATTTTGAATCCTGATCTTAATCTTGATTCCTTATTTTGATTCATTTTCTTAATCTCGACTCTTTATTTTGATTCCTGATCTTAATTCTGATTCTTTATTTTGATTCATTTTCTTAATCTCGACTCTTTATTTTGATTCCTGATCTTAATTTTGATTCTTTATTTTGATTCGCTTTCTTAATCTCGACTCTTTACTTTGATTCACATTTTGATTCCTGATCTTAATTTTGATTGTCTATTTTGATTCGCTTTCTTAATCTCGACTCTTTATTTTGATTCCTGATCTTAATTTTGATTCTTTATTTTGATTCGCTTTCTTAATCTCGACTCTTTATTTTGATTCGCATTTTGATTCCTGATCTTAATTTTGATTCTCTATTTTGATTCGCTTTCTTAATCTCGACTCTTTATTTTGATTCCTGATCTTAATTTTGATTCTTTATTTTGATTCGCTTTCTTAATCTCGACTCTTTATTTTGAATCCTGATCTTAATTTTGATTCCTTATTTTGATTCATTTTCTTAATCTCGACTCTTTATTTTGATTCGCATTTTGATTCCTGATCTTAATTTTGATTCTCTATTTTGATTCGCTTTCTTAATCTCGACTCTTTATTTTGATTCCTGATCTTAATTTTGATTCTCTATTTTGATTCGCTTTCTTAATCTCGACTCTTTATTTTGATTCCTGATCTTAATCTTGATTCTTTATTTTGATTCATTTTCTTAATCTCGACTCTTTATTTTGATTCCTGATCTTTATTTTGATTCTTTATTTTGATTCATTTTCTTAATCTCGACTCTTTACTTTGATTCGCATTTTGATTCCTGATCTTAATTTTGATTCTTTATTTTGATTCGCTTTCTTAATCTCGACTCTTAATTTTGAATCCTGATCTTAATCTTGATTCTTTATTTTGATTCATTTTCTTAATCTCGACTCTTTATTTTGATTCCTGATCTTTATTTTGATTCTTTATTTTGATTCATTTTCTTAATCTCGACTCTTTACTTTGATTCGAATTTTGATTCCTGATCTTAATTTTGATTCTCTATTTTGATTCGCTTTCTTAATCTCGACTCTTTATTTTGATTCCTGATCTTAATCTTGATTCCTTATTTTGATTCATTTTCTTAATCTCGACTCTTTATTTTGAATCCTGATCTTAATCTTGATTCCTTATTTTGATTCATTTTCTTAATCTCGACTCTTTATTTTGATTCCTGATCTTAATTCTGATTCTTTATTTTGATTCATTTTCTTAATCTCGACTCTTTATTTTGATTCCTGATCTTAATTTTGATTCTTTATTTTGATTCGCTTTCTTAATCTCGACTCTTTACTTTGATTCACATTTTGATTCCTGATCTTAATTCTGATTCTCTATTTTGATTCGCTTTCTTAATCTCGACTCTTTATTTTGATTCCTGATCTTAATTTTGATTCTTTATTTTGATTCGCTTTCTTAATCTCGACTCTTTATTTTGATTCCTGATCTTAATTTTGATTCTTTATTTTGATTCATTTTCTTAATCTCGACTCTTTACTTTGATTCGCATTTTGATTCCTGATCTTAATTTTGATTCTTTATTTTGATTCGCTTTCTTAATCTCGACTCTTTATTTTGATTCCTGATCTTAATCTTGATTCCTTATTTTGATTCATTTTCTTAATCTCGACTCTTTATTTTGATTCCTGATCTTAATTCTTATTCTTTATTTTGATTCATTTTCTTAATCTCGACTCTTTATTTTGATTCCTGATCTTAATTTTGATTCTTTATTTTGATTCATTTTCTTAATCTCGACTCTTTACTTTGATTCGCATTTTGATTCCTGATCTTAAATTTGATTCTTAATTTTGATTCGCTTTCTTAATCTCGACTCTTTATTTTGATTCCTGATCTTAATCTTGATTCCTTATTTTGATTCATTTTCTTAATCTCGACTCTTTATTTTGATTCCTGATCTTAATTCTGATTCTTTATTTTGATTCATTTTCTTAATCTCGACTCTTTATTTTGATTCCTGATCTTAATTTTGATTCTTTATTTTGATTCATTTTCTTAATCTCGACTCTTTATTTTGATTCCTGATCTTAATTTTGATTCTTTATTTTGATTCATTTTCTTAATCTCGACTCTTTACTTTGATTCGCATTTTGATTCCTGATCTTAAATTTGATTCTTAATTTTGATTCGCTTTCTTAATCTCGACTCTTTATTTTGATTCCTGATCTTAATCTTGATTCCTTATTTTGATTCATTTTCTTAATCTCGACTCTTTATTTTGATTCCTGATCTTAATTCTGATTCTTTATTTTGATTCATTTTCTTAATCTCGACTCTTTGTTTTGATTCCTGATCTTAATTTTGATTCTTTATTTTGATTCGCTTTCTCAATCTCGACTCTCTATTCTGATTCTCATTTTGATTCCTCGTGTTATTTTGACTCCTTTCTTTTCGATTCGAACTCCACCCAGCAGGGCCCCGGGTTCAAATCCACCACCTTGTGGTTCTACGATTACAGTCTGCGGTACGTTCGGTCCTCTCGTACTTTGGAACTCCCGATGGCGTGGCACGCGTTCTGCTCCTCGCCGTTTCCTGTTTGGGTTGCGGTTTGAGTCCGGAATGAATAATTTACCGCGAGAGCAGTTAGCGGGAGCGTGCGAGGGAGAACGTGCGAGAGCGTGCGCGAGAGCGGACTGGAGGAAATGCAGGTCTGATCGCTTAAGTGCATCTTAAGAGCCGCCGAGTCGAGAGGCCACGCCGAGCGAGACGGAACCCGGGACGACGGCAGCAATGCGCCGGGAGGAAACGCGGTTCTCCGGACTGCCGTCGAGCTTCAGGCAGACCAGACGGCAGACAGGAGGTGGGGGGGGGGGTAATGTCCCTATTCAAGATAGAACGTGCCCCATGCCCTCATACAGAATTGCCCATCCAGAGGGAAAAGGTTCCCCATGGCCATCCAGGAGAGAACGTGCCCCATGCCCCCCTATGCCGACTTGCCCAGGGGGAAATGGTTCCTTATGGCCATCGAGGAGAACCATTCCCCATGCCCTATGCCCCATCCAGGATAAAACGTGCCCCATGCCCTCATACAGAATTGCCCATCCAGAGGGAAAAGGTTCCTCATGGCCATCCAGGAGAACCCTATGCCCCATCCAGGATAGAAAGTGCCCCATGCCCCAATTAGAATTGCCCATCCAGAGGAAAAAGGTTCCCCATGGCCATCCAGTAGAACCCTATGCCCCATCCAGGATAGAACATGCCCCATGCCCCCAATTAGAATTGCCCATCCAGAGGGAAAAGGTTCCCCATGGCCATCCAGGAGAGAACGTGCCCCATGCCCCCCTATGCCGACTTGCCCAGGGGGAAATGGTTCCTTATGGCCATCCAGGAGAACCGTTCCCCATGCCCTATGCCCCATCCAGGATAAAACGTGCCCCATGCCCTCATACAGAATTGCCCATCCAGAGGGAAAAGGTTCCTCATGGCCATCCAGGAGAACCCTATGCCCCATCCAGGATAGAACGTGCCCCATGCCCCAATTAGAATTGCACATCCAGAGGGAAAAGGTTCCCCATGGCCATCCAGGAGAACCGTTCCCCATGCCCTATGCCCCATCCAGGATAAAACGTGCCCCATGCCCTCATACAGAATTGCCCATCCAGAGGGAAAAGGTTCCTCATGGCCATCCAGGAGAACCCTATGCCCCATCCAGGATAGAACGTGCCCCATGCCCCAATTAGAATTGCACATCCAGAGGGAAAAGGTTCCCCATGGCCATCCAGGAGAACCCTTCCCCATGCCCTATGCCCCATCCAGGATAAAACGTGCCCCATGCCCTCATAAAGAACTGCCCATCCAGAGGGAAAATGTTCCTCATAGCCATCCAGTAGAACCCTATGCCCCATCCAGGATAGAACGTGCCCCATGTCCCCAATTAGAATTGCCCATCCAGGGGGAAAAGGTTCCCCATGGCCATCCAGGAGAACCCTTCCCCATGCCCCATGCCCCATCCAGGATAAAACGTGCCCCATGCCCTCATACAGAACTGCCCATCCAGAGGGAAAAGGTTCCTCATAGCCATCCAGTAGAACCCTATGCCCCATCCAGGATAGAACGTGCCCCATGTCCCCAATTAGAATTGCCCATCCAGGGGGAAAAGGTTCTCCATGGCCATCCAGGAGAACCGTTCCCCATGTCCCATACCCCATCCAGGAGAGAACGTGCCCCATGCCCCCCCATGCCGACTGGCCCAGCGGGAAAAGGCTCCCCATGGCCAACCAGGAGAACCATTCCCCATGTCCTATACCCCATCCAGGTGAGAACATGCCCCATGCCACCCCAGGCCGACTTGCCCATCCAAAGGGGTAAAAGGCTCCCCATGGCCAACCAGGAGAACCGTTCCCCATGTCCCATACCCCATCCAGGAGAGAATGTGCCCCAATGCCATCATGCCCCCATGCCAAATTGCCCATCCAGAGGGAAAAGGTTCCCCATGCCCCATGCCCTATACCTCATCCAGGGGAGAACGTACCCTATGCCCCATCCAGGGGAGAACATTTCGGGTGCCGGACAGTGTGAAGGGTTGTGTGATGTCATGGATCTTGGCGCGGTTGTTGGCGCCAGATGACTTCGGGAGACGTGAAGCACGCCGCCGCCCCGCATTCGCACCCCGGCGCAATAGCCGTGAGTCAGAGACGAATTGGGGGGGGGGGTTTTGAGGGTTGAGTGATTAGTCTCCCGCAGCAGGCGCTCGCATTCCGCCGTGTCGAGCGCGGAACCGATGAACCCTCCGTTGGCTTTGAGCGTGATTGATGCCTTATGTGTTTTCTGTCGGGATAATTTAGTGTATTCCAATAGACACCGAAAATGCGCTGTCCACTCGATACACACACACACACACACACACACACACACACGCACCAGGTACCCGTATCTGACTGACTGCTTCAGAACCCTCGAGAACATGATGAAGATGAAAAAATGAGACCTTGAGCCCAACGAGTTGTGACATCATACGATCAGTGATATAGTTTAATACACACACATACATAATACATACACATATAGACATGTGCACAAACACACACACACACACACACATATATATAATACATAAACACATATAGACATGTGCACAAACATATACATAATACATAATGCACATACACACACATATACATAATACACACACACACATAATACACACACATATAATACATACACACATATAGACATGTGCACAAACACATAAGCACACGCACATATATATACAGATACACATGTACACACACACACACACACACACACACATACACACACACCCATACACATATAATACATATAGACATACATACACACACACGTGTATATATAGACATACACACATATACACACACACGTATATATACACATACACACGTACACACACACACATATATATATACACACATACACAACATACACCCATAAACAAATATAGACATGTACACATACACACAGACATATATACACACACATATATACAGATACACATGTACACACACACACACACATATACACACACCCATACACATATAATACATAAACACATATAGACATACATACACACACGTATATATAGACATACACACGTATACACACACACACACACAACATACACCCATAAACGCATATAGACATGTACACACACACATATAATACAGTACATAAACACATATAGACATGTGCACAAACACATACACACACGCACATGTATACAGATACACACATACACACACACCCATACACATATAATACATAAACACACACACGTGTATATATAGACATACACACATACACACACACGTATATATACACATACACACGTACACACAAACATATATATATACACACACACACACACACAACATACACCCATAAACACATATAGACATGTGCACAAACACATACGCACATATATACAGATACACATGTACACACACACACATATAATACATATAGACATACATACACACACGTGTATATATAGACGTATACACATATACACACACACAACATACACCCATAAACACATATAGACATGTACACACACAACATACACCCATAAACACACATAGACATGTACACATACACACACACCCATACACACACACACACAAGCAAACGTATATATAGACATTCACATGTACACACACAACATACACCCATAAACACATATAGACATGTACACACATACATACACACATATAATACATAAACACATATAGACATATATGTATAACAATCACCTTCTCTTTGGTACCCTCTTTTTGACAATCCCCATAAAACTACCCCACACCAAGTACTCATAGAACTACCCCACATGAGGTAGTACCTCACCAAGTTCCCCTGAGCAAACTTGCCATCTTTTTCCAGAAGTCGCGAAAGGTAGTCCTTCTCAAACCGTCCTATCGCAGGCTGGAAGTCCCAGTTGGACGAACTGGATGCCCCCCCCCTTTCCCCCACCCTAACACGCCACGCCCTAAAAGTCCCCAGGAAGCCATCGCATTTGAAAACGAGGCACTTCATCCGGCCGTCCCATCACTCAAGATGACACGGTTATGACGCCATCGTCATTTTAACTTCCTTTATGGGTCCTGACACCCCCCGCGCACCCCCCCCACTCCATAACGACTGTTATCATCCACCCACGCACCGCTAAGCACACGCATTAACGCCGGGACACACACGCACTCGAGCAACGCAGCTCTTACAGACCACGGGGGAAATGTAAATGACACTTCGCTTCCTCGGTTGCCCCCTTCCGTCGCTCTGATGCTCTCCAGCTTGAGACCGCAGCAGCGGCACTTACTGTCAAGCCAGGGCTCCCTCATGAACAGGGGGGTGGGGTCACCACGCAGCACGGTCCATTGAGGTAGACGCGCCCGTCACCCATTGAGGTAGACGCCCCCGTCACCCATTGAGGTAGACGCACCCTTCACTCATTGAGGCACCCCAGTGAGGTAGATGCACCCATCACCCATTCGGGTAGAAGCAACTGTCACCCATTAAGGTACCCCATTGAGGTAGACACACCCTTCACTCATTGAGGCACCCCATTGAGGTAGACGCACCCATAACCCATTCAGGTAGACGCACCCATCACCCGTTGAGGTAAACGCACCCATCACCCACTCAGGTAGACACACCCATCATCACCTGAGGTAGACACACCCATCATCACCCATCATCACCTGAGGTAAAAGCATTAGACGCACCCATCACCTGTTGAGGTAGACGCACCCATCACCCATTGTGGTAGACACACTCATCACCTGTTGAGGTAGACGCACCCGTCACCCATTGAGGTAGACACACCCTTCACCCATTGCGGTACCCCAGTGAGGTAGACGCACCTATTACGCATTGAGGTGGATGCACCTTTCACCCATTGAGGTACCCCAGTGAGATAGACCCACACATCACCCATTGAGGTAGATGCACCCATCAACCATTGAGGTAGATGCACCCATCAACCATTGAGGTAGACTTACCCATCACCCATTCAGGTAGAAGCACCTGTCACCCATTGAGGTACCCTATTGAGGTAGACGCATCCATCATCCGTTGAGGTAGACACACCCATCAGCCATTGAGGTAGCCCATTGAGGTGGATGCACCCATCACCCATTGAGGTAGCCCAGTGAGGTAGACGCACCCTGCCCCACCCTTCCTTCTCCCTGCCAGACTCTTGTATCTTCCCAGCCTGTTATCTCAAGAACAAGTTTCTGTGCGGAACTTCCCGAGAGCGGGATCTCTTGCGCACTTTCCGAATCGATGTAAAACATTTAAAAGTCTTTCTTCCGACATGGGAAAGTTTTGCACCTTTCATCAGCTGAGCCGAGGAAGAGTTCACGGGCCGGGCCCAATCTCCAGGAGGCGTCGGCTTTAGCTCAGCCTCCTTCTGCTCGATTAAGCCCAGGCTTAAAGTCTTTTAGACAGCTTAGGCTAACTAAGCTTACTGCCACCCCGGAAAGCCGGCGGCCCCTTGCCATTTAGGCCGGCCCCGGCTCAAAGGGGTTACCCTCGAAGGTACGTGTGCACGGGAAACTCGATTCCTCCCACGTCTGAAGCCAGGAGACGGGCCGATGGTTCGGGGCATGCTAACGAGGGTCTAATTAGGGGGAGGATTTGGGCCGCTGATGGGAGCCGCAGTGGTGCTAATTGATGGTTCAGGTGGTCGATGAGTCCACGCCGGTTTTAAGTTTTCTTCTCAGAATTGATAACGTAGCTAGTGGGGGAAAAAGAGGATCGTCTTGGGTCGTAGGTGAGGGGGTTGAAGGTGGGGAAGGGGTCATGAGTGGGGTTGTAGGTGGGAAGTCGTAGGTAGGAAGCCATAGGTGGGGGGGTCGTGAGTGGCGGTGTCATAGGTGGGAGGGTCGTAGTGGATGGGGGTGTCATAGGTGGGAGTGTTGTAGTGGGTGGGGGTGTCATAGTAGGTGGGGGGGCTGTGGGGGGGCCGGGAGCGGGGGTGTCATAGGTGGGGGACCCCGAAACAGAGGCTTTTGGCAAAAGGAAAGCACAAGGAACAAGGAACGAGGAATTTGCCCGGGCGCTTCCTCTCGACGGGGGAAAAGCGATGATGTCGAGAGTGGCCTGGCAAGTGACTCCTCGTTCATTAGTGCCGTGTGGAACCGAGAGCCCGCATCCTTTGAGTCCATTAACGGTCTTCCTATCTCCACACGGATTTGATTTCGCTCTCATGACCAGCGACTGTGACCGGACAGCCAATCCGCTCTTTAAGGCCGGCGTGCCGGATCGATAGCGCCTAACAAGTTCCCGCCCAAACGGCACGGTTTGACTAGTGCCTGGGATTAGGGGGCCCGGCAGGTCCCGGTCTCCCTGGATGTCGGAGGACGTAGACGGGGGTTGGGAATTTATGGGATTTAATAAATAGCTTGGGAACACCCCCGGCATTCCCCTGTAATCGTCCGGTGGGATATTTTAGACGTTCCGCTCGGTGGGAGCACTTGGTGCCCGGGAAGATGTCTGGTGGTGGATGGCGAGGAAAGGGCCTGGTAGCCCCCGACCCCACACCACCACCCCGGACCTCTGACCCAGAACCCACTGGAATGAATTCGCCAATCCGCCCCTAAAGGTAGTATCCGTAGGGGTGGTAGTATTAATAGTAGGGGTCATTTTAGTAGTACAAGTGGTAGTTGTAGTAAAAATAGGTGTAATTGTAGTAACAGTACATGTGTTACTATGTGTGTGTGTTTGTGTGTGTCTGCCCCGTCTGCCCCTTCAGTTGTGCTGGCCTTGTCCATGGTGCTGAAATTCTCTCAGCTACTTTAATTTTCACCAAGTGTGAGTGTGTGTATGTGTGTGTGTATGTATGTGTATGTATGTGGGTAGGTGTGTGTGTGTGTGTGTGTGTGTGTGTGTGTGTGTGTGTGTGTGTGTGTGTGAGCGTGTGTGTATGTATGTATGTATGTATATGTGTGTGTCTGTGGGTGTATGTGTATATATGTGAGTGAGTGAGTGTGTGTGTGTGTGTGTTTGAGCGCGTGTGTATGTATATGTATGTGTGTGTGTGTGTGTGTGTGTGTGTGTGTGTGTGTGTGTGTGTGTGTGTGTGTTCGAAAGCAAATATTATGCTCGCTCAAAAATCAGCTCTGATCCCTGGATTTCTTTGTTATGAGTTGTTTGGCCCCGTGGGGAGGTGTGTGTGTGTGTGTGTGTGTGTGTGTGTGTGTGTGTGTGTGTGTGTGTGTGAGAAGCGCTCCAGCTGCAGACGACAGGCATTAAAACGCTGAAGGAGCAGGTAATCAATAGGAAGGAAACAGGATACAGTAGACAGGAAATGGGAAAGGGGGGGAGGGGGGGGGGCAAATAAATCCGAGTGTCCAAGACTTCAGACCGTAAACTTGGGCTGCTTGTTTATTTCTGAAGTTTGACGGGAGGTCGGAGTTCCCATTCAAACTTCGCTGCCTTGCCGGAAGGCCGAACTTTTAGGACACACTTGAAAGGTTTTCGGAATTTTTCGCTGGTCCAATTGCCCCCACCCCGCCCCTACTGCAGCGCACGTTCCGCATTGTTGTGAAGAGGTTGTAGAAGTTTGGGGGGGGGGGGGTAGTTCCAGTAATAGTAGTATTAGAATCTAGTAATAGTTGTAGTAGTAACAGTAGGGGTAGTTGTAGTAAGTAGGGGTAGTTGTAGTAATTGTAGTAACAGTAGGGGTAGGGGTAGTAATTGTAGTAACAGTAAGGGTAGTTGTGGTAACAGAAGGGGGTAGTTCTAGTAATAGTAGTATTAGTATATGTACTACTAATAGTATTAGTAGTTACAGTAGGGGTAGTTGTAGCAATTGTAGTAACAGTAGGGGTAGTTGTGGTAACAGTAGGGGTAGTTGTAGCAATTGTATTTGTGGTAACAGTAGGGGTAGGTGTAGTAATTGTAGTAACAGTAGAGGTAGTTGTGGTAACAGTAGGGCTAGTTGTAGTAATTGTAGTAACAGTAGGGGTAGTACTAGTAATAGTAATATTAGTATCTAGTAATAGTATTAGTAGTTACATTAGGGGTAGTTGTAGTAATTGTAGTGTAGTAACAGTAGGGGTAGTTGTAACAGTAGGGATAGTTGTAGTAACAGTAAGGGTAGTTGTAGTAACAGTAGTATTGGTAACTAGTAATAGTATTTACAGTAGTTACAGTAGGGGTAGTTGTAGTAATTGTAGTAACAGTAGGGGTAGTTGTAGTTACAGTAGGGGTTGTTGTAGTAACAGTAGAGGTAGTTGTAGTAACAGTAGTATTGGTAACTAGTAATTGTATTAGTAGTGTACAGTAGGGGTAGTTGTAGTAACAGTAGGGGTAGTTGTGGTAACAGAAGGGGGGTCGTTCTAGTAATAGTAGTATTAGTATCTAGTAATAGTATTGGTAGTTACATTAGGGATAGTTGTAGTAATTGTAGTAACATTAGGGGTAGTTGTGGTAACAGTAGGGGTAGTTGTAGTAACAGTAAGGGTAGTTGTAGTAACAGTAGTATTGGTAATTAGTAATAGTATTTACAGTAGTTACAGTAGGGGTAGTTGTAGTAATTGTAATAACAGTAGGGGTAGTTGTAGTTACAGTAGGGGTTGTTGTAGTAACAGTAGGCGTAGTTGTAGTAACTGTTGAGGTAACAGTAGGGGTAGTAGTACAGTAGTATTGGTAACTATTGGTATTAGTAGTTACATTGGGGTAGTTGTAGTAATTTCAGTAACAGTAGGGTAGTTGTATAAATAGTAGTGGTAGTTGTATGTAGTGATAATAGTAACATTAGTAACAATAGTAGCTGTAATGGTAGTAGTAATATTAGTTGTAGTAATAAATGACTGGTTGACGGAACAAATGCGTTCTTCAAAGGTCTTCAAACCTTCTGTTCCTCCCCGTTCCAACCTCGGAGAACGACAGCTAATGAGGCGTAAAGAAGAACCAAAGTCACGAGCCGCCTCCTCATGATGCTAATTAATCGAGCATTGATTGGCCGAGAGGCAGCGGAGCTTTCGAGGGCTCCGCAAGAGAGCAACTCGAGAACACGGCCTGACCGCTACGGGCCGGTTCCTGTGATCTGGAAATGCCAGCTACGCCGGGACGTGTGGTCCACATACCTCGTGCTACCTCGCAAAGGTATATATCGTATTCCGCCGACAGTCTTTTAGAGGCTAGGTAGCTAAGTTCTGTTTTTAAGTGAATGTTCGATACAAATGTGGGTTCGTAGCTTAAGGTAGCTCAACGTAGCTTAACGTAGTTCCCATGGCCGATGAATTCCTACAAACTACATCCCACGTGCCGGAGACACACTCTAATATCGGATATGTGACGGGAAAGGCTGAAAATCCTTGCGTGGCATTTACGCAAGCTGATCAGATAAGGTAGGTGAACCAACGAACAATGAACAACTGGGCACCAATCAGTGTTTAACTTCCTGTCCCCTTTTCGAACCAGTTGCGCTCTGACTTCGGTGCGTTGCTATTTCCACGGCCCAGCTACCTGGTCTCGGTTCATAATTCAATTTTACTCGATAGTATAGTGTAGGCTACGTATATATACTCGCAAAAGTATATATCGTATTCCGCCAACAGCCTTTTAGAGGCTAGGTAGCTAAGTTCCGTTTTTAAGTGCATGTTCGATACAAACATGCTGTTTTGATGCTGTGGGTTCGTAGCTTAAGGTAGCTTAACGTAGCTTACACGGCTGATGAATTCCTACAAACTACATCCCACGTGCCGGAGACGCACTCTAATATCTGATATGTGACGGGAAAGGCTGAAAATCCTTGCGTGGCATTTATGCAAGCTGATCAGTTAAGGTAGGTGAACCAACGAACAACGAACAACTGTGCACCAATCAGTGTGGAACTTCCTGTCCCCTTTCCGAACCAGTCGCTCTCTGACTTCGGCGCGTTGCTATTTCCACGGCCCAGCTACCTGGTCTCGGTTCATAATTCAATTTTACTCGATAGTATAGTGTAGGATACGTATATATACTGTACGTTCTCACCTGTGCTTATAGCGATCCTCCAAATATTTCCCTGTTCCGAGATGGCCACGCCTATCGTGTAGCTATGTTAACGTATTTGAGTTAGTTCGCAAGGCTAGCATCGCTGTTGCGGTGTTTAAATCAAACTTTTAACGACCAATTCCGTTTTATTTTTTTTAAGGTGGTGGTGGTGGGGGGGGTGGGTTGCATGTCATCCCGTTGTAGGTTCTAGACAGCGGGCTGGGGTTAGCTTGACGAGGCTAGCTACTAAACGCGCGTCTGCAAACATCCAGACATTTGGTTCCATTATGAATTATTACTGAACTGTGGGTCCAAATAAAGTGCGTACGTTGGAGCGCGTCTGCGAAAGTGTTTGGACGTGTGTGTGTGTGTGTGTGTGTGTGTGTGTGTGTGTGTGTGTGGTTCTCAGGACCCTCCATTAGAGTTAATGGGGAAGCAGACCTGTTGTCTCCTGCATTATTGCTAATGGAGGCTGTGCTGACAGGAAAGGTGGTTTCCTTTCATACCCACGGGCGTCACTGTCTGTCTGGGGTGTGTGTGTGTGTGTGTGTGTGTGTACGTGTGTGTACACAACACGCATGTGTGTTTGTGTACACGGCATGCTATCGAGCTGGGGACGTTTGGGGAGGGTGTATAGAATGCATAGCCTGGGTCAAAAACCCCGTCTGGTGACATCATAAGTGTGTGTGTGTGTGTGTGTGTGTGTGTGTGTGTGTGTGTGTGTGTGTGTTTGTGTGTGTGTGTCGGGGGCCATGGTGTCTCAACAGCGCCACCTGTACCGGCTTCCAACGACTCCCGACAACTCCCGACGACTCCTGACGTCTCCCAACGATTCCCAACGATTCCCAATGACTCCCAAAGACTTCAAACGATTCCCAACGACTCACGATTCCCAATGACTTGAAATGACTCCCAACAACTCCCGGCGATTTCCAATGACTCCCAACAACTCCAAACGGCTGCCAACGACTCCCAACAATTCCCAATGACTCGCAATGACTCCCAACGACTCCCAATGACTCCCAACGACTCCTAACAATTCCTAACGATTCCCAACAACTCGCAATGACTCCCAAGGACTTCCAAAGACTCCCACCGACTCTCGGTAGCAAAGACTACGAAAGGGAAGGAGAGCGAGACAGTAAGTTGAAAGAGCGCGAGAGGGGTGCAAAATTGGGTCGTAACTAGAGATACCAAACGGACCCCGCCATGGTGTCTCAACAGCGCCACCTGTACCGGCTCCCAATGACTCCCCACAACTCCCAACAACTTCCAACAACTTCCAACAACTTCCAAAGACTCCCAACGACTCCCAACGACTCACAACTGAAACGTGAGAGGTGGCGAAAGCTACGAAAGGGGAGGAGAGCGAGGCGGTGAGTTGAAAGAGTGTGAGAGGGGCGAAAAAACAGGTAAGTAGCGTACGTAAGTAGCGATACCCAACAGACCCCGTCATGGTGTCTCAACAGCGTCACCTGTACCGGCTCCCAACGACTCCCAACGATTCACAACGACACCCAATGAATCTCAACTGAAACATGAGAGGTGGAGAAGGGTACGAAAGGGGAGAAGAGCGAGGCGGTAAGTTGAAAGCGTGCGAGAGGGGTGCAAAAGTGGGTAAGTAGAAATACCCAATTGACCCCGCCATGGTGTCTCAACAGCGCCACCTGTACCGGCTTCCAATGACTCCAGATGACTCCCAATGACTCCCAACGATTCCCAATGACTCCCAACGACTCCTAACGATTCCCAACAACTCGCAATAACTCCCAAGGACTTCCCAAGACTCCCACCGACTCTCAGCTGAAACATGAGAGGTAGCAAAGGCTACGAAACGGAAGGAGAGCGAGACAGTAAGTTGAAAGAGCGCGATAGGGGTGCAAAATTGGGTCGTAACTGGAGATACCAAACGGAACCCGCCATGGTGTCTCAACAGCGCCACCTGTACCGGCTCCCAATGACTCCCCACGACTCCCAACAACTTCCAACGACTTCCAAAGACTCCCAATGACTGCCAACTGAAACGCGAAAGATGGCGAAAGGGGCGAAAAAACAGGTCGTAAGTATCGATACCCAATGGACCCCGTCATGGTGTCTCAACAGCGCCACCTGTACCGGCTCTCAAAGGCTCCCAACGATTCACAACGACTTCTAAAGACTCCCAACGAGTCTCAACTGAAACCTGAGAGGTGGCGAAGGGTACGAATGGGGAGAAGAGCGAGGCGGAAAGTTGAAACCATGCGAGAGGGGTGCAAAAGTGGGTAAGTAGAAATACCCAATTGACCCCGCCATGGTGTCTCAACAGCGCCACCTGTACCGGATTCAAATGACTCCAGATGACTCCCGACGACTCCCAACAACCGAGTCGATGGTCGCCTCTCAACGACTCCCAACGACCCCCAACTACAGAGATAGTCGCATATGACGTGGAGGGGAACGTTTGCGCAGTAATTACACAAGAATTCACGCTTATTACATTTCGTTTTAAGTCTTAAATTGTTAGCTAATCGGAATTGCACGTGAGTTGCCGGGTGAGGTGGGAACGCTACATTGTATCATCCTGACCGAGGCCGAGGACATATGATGACATAGTTATGAACGTGTGTGTGTGTGTGTGTGTGGGTGTGTGTGTGTGTGTGGGTGTGTGTGTGTGTGACTCCTTAACGACTCCGGATGACGGATTAGTTCCACACCGATGATAATTAATTCTCCTTTTCTCTTTTCCTCTTTCTCTCTGGGTGTGTGTGTGTGTGTGTGTGTGTGTGTGTGTGTGAAGGGGTCAGTATGCTAAGTGTCTATCATTGGGATGGCACTCCTGGGGCCTCCCGCTCCCGAACAGAGGAGAACCAGGGCTGTAGAACGGAGATTCTCGTCGCGATCAATGCCCACTAACAACTCTATTGATTAGCTGCAGTAACATTTTTCATTTATTAATTATGAGGAATATGTTCCCTCTCGCGCTCTTTCAACTCACTGCCTCGCTCTCCTCCCCTTTCGTAGCCCTCACCACCTCTTGCATTTCAGTTGGGAGTCTTTGGGAGTCGTTGGGAGTGGTTGGGAGGTGACAATCTACTCAGTAGTTGGGAGTTGTTGGGAGTGGTTGGGAGGTGACCATCTACTCAGTAGTTGGAAGTTGTTGGGAGTCGTTGGGACGCGACCATTGACTTGGTAGTTGCGAGTCGTTGGGAGTTGTTGGGAGTCGTTGAGAGGCGACCATCAACTGGGTCGTTGGGGTAGTTGGAGGTAGGTAGAAGTCGTTATGAGTTGTTGGGAGACATTGGGAGTTGTTGGGAGTCATTGGGAGGTGACCAGTGACTTGGTAGTTGGGAGTCGTTGGGAGTTGTTGAAAGGCGACCATCAACTCTGTAGTTGGGAGTCGTTGGGAGGCGACCATTGACTTGGTAGTTGGGAGTTGTTGGGAGTCGTTGAGAGGCGACCATTGACTGAGTCGTTGGGGTAGTTGGAGGTAGTTAGAAGTCGTTATGAGTTGTTGGGAGACATTGGGAGTTGTTGGGAGTCATTGGGAGGTGACCAGTGACTTGGTAGTTGGGAGTCGTTGGGAGTTGTTGAAAGGCGACCATCGACTCTGTAGTTGGGAGTCGTTGGGAGGCGACCATTGACTTGGTAGTTGGGAGTCATTGGGAGTTGTTGGGAGTCGTTGAGAGGCGACCATCGATTCGGTAGTTGGGAGTCGTTGAGAGGCGACCATTGACTCAGTCGTTGGGGGTAGTTGGAGGTAGTTAGGAGTCGTTGGGAGTCGTTGGGAGTTGTTGAGAGTCATTGAGAGGCAACCATCGACTAAAAAAGTAGCTGGGAGTCAGAAAGTAGCTGGGAGTCGTTGGGAGTTTAATGTCATTGGGAGGCGACCATCGAGTCAGTAGTTGGGGGTAGTTGGGAGTCGTTGGGAGTTGTTCAGTCGTTGAGAGGTGACCATTGACTTGATCGCTGGGGGTAGTTAGGAGTCATTGGGAGTTGTTGGGAGCCGGTACAGGTGGCATTGTTGAGACACCACAGTGGGGTCCATTGGGTATCCATTTTTTTTCGCCTCCATATCCTCTTGTGCGCTTTTAACTCACTGCCTCGCGTTTTAGTTGGGAGTCATTGGGAGTCTTTGGGAGCTGGTCCAGGTGGCGCTGTTGAGACACCATGGCAGGGTCCGTTGGGTATTTCTACTCATCCCACTTTTTTGGCCCTCTCACACTCTTTCAACTCACTGCCTCCTCCCCTTTGGCAGCCATCTCCACCTCTCGCCCCTGATACTTTCATTGTAAAAATGAGAATCGCAGATCGTTGACGGTAGTGACTTGGTTCCAAACCCTATCTATCTAGAAATTTATATATAGATAAAAGGGTAGAGTAGTAAGCGCGAGAGCATGCAAGAGAGCGAGCGAGAGTAGGGCAGTGCTTTAACCTTGCCAGGGTGTGTGTTAGACCTCTAAAAATAAATGTGATTAGTGTTGCAGCCCTGGGCTCCGGAGGCCTGGCCGATGAGAGTATTGATGATTGGCGTCCAGCCTGGGAGGCAGCGGGGAGCGCGAGAGAGCAGCGAAGGGAGAGAGAGAGAGAGCGAGGGAGGGAGGGAGGGAGGCAAAGAGGGCAGGAGCGCGAGAGGAAAAAGCCACTGGCCCGCGGCCATAGTAAACCTATCGATTCGGCATGCAGCCCATCTGCGCCCGGCGTGGCGAATGCACGGCCGGTTCCCTCGTCCCGCTCGCTCTCGCGCATCCCTTTGTCTCTTTCCCAAACTCGCATTTTTAGATTCTCCTGGATCATTCCCCTCAGCCGTGTACCAATATATGTTTTAGGGAGGTCTGCCCTTGTGACGCTAACCTCGCGAGTGCGAGGTGGCAGGATAGCCTTGGTCATCATAAGAAAGGGATTCGTTGGAGGGGATTCCCCATGCACAGTCCGGGGAGAGGACGTGGTGGACGAGTTGCGGAAACATTATGGGTGGGGCTCGGAGACTTTTTGGGCGGGTCACAGACATGTTCTGGGTGAGTTGCGGAAATGTTGTGGGTGGGTCTTGGACACGTTCTGGGTTGGTTGAGGAAATGCTCTGGGTTGGTTGAGGAAACACTCTGGGTGGGTCTCGGACATGTTCTGGGTGGGTCTCGGACATGTTCTGGGTTAGTTAAGGAAACGTTTTAGGTGGGTCTCGGACATGTTCTGGGTTGGTTGAGGAAAACCTTCTAGTTGGGTCTGTGACGTGTTCTGGACGGGTCTCGGAAACGTTCTAGGGGGGTCTCATACACGTTCTGGGCATGTTGTGGAAATGTTCTAGGTGGGTCTTGGACATGTTCTGGGCATGTTGTGGAAATGTTCTAGGTGGGTCTCGGGCACATTCTGGGCCAGTCTCGGAAACGTTCTGGGTAGGTCTAGGACACACGTTCCGACGAGTTGTGGAAATGTTTTTAGTGGGTCTCAGAAATGTTCTGGGCGAGTTGCGGATACATTTTCGGTGGGTCTCAGACATGCAGAAAGTATCGTATGCAGAAAGAAACGTTCTGACCGAGTCTAAACGACTCAAGGATACCAAACGCAGACACGTTCTGGGCGGGGGTATAACTTGAGGTTCTAAACCTCGTTCTGGTCTCATCCCATTCATTAGTGATTTCCTAACTGAATCCGACTGGACTTCTTCCCCCCCCCCGCCCGCCCCCATTGGCTAGATTTCATTTGGGCTTGTTTTTAAAAATTCTAATCTGTTCGGGTTCGCAAGGTGCCCTTTGTTGTGGTTCCGCAAATCTAATAAGCATACGCTTGTGTTCCTCGTAGTGGCCTCCGTCCCGATCGTGTTTGTCTCTGATTCGATTAAAGCTGGAACTCTGTGGCCGCTCTGCGGATCTTAGGTTCTATTATGTAACCTCTCTTGCTCTCTAGCAGCGCTAGACCGAGACCCGTCCAGAGCGTGTGTCCGAGACCCAGAAACCTAAACTACTCGTCCAGAACGTGTCCACAACTCACCCAGAACATATTCTTGACCTGCCCAGAACGTGTCCGAGACCCAGAAAGCTCCACAACTCACCCAGAACGTTTCAGAGACCTGCCCAGAACGTGTGTCCCGAGACCCAGGAAGGTTCACAACTCGCCCAGAACATGTCCACAACTCACCCAGAACGTATCCACAACTCACCCAGAACGTGTCCACAACTCACTCAAAACATATCCTTGACCCGCCTAGAACGTGTCCGAGACGCAGAAAGCTCCGCAACTCACCCAGAACGTTTCGGAGACCCACCCAGAATGTGTCCTAAGACCCAAACAGTTCCACAACCCGCCCAGAATGTATTCTTGACCAGCTAAGAACGTGTGTCCGAGACCCAGAAAGTTCCGCAACTCACCCAGAATGTGTCTGCGACCTATCCAGAACGTGACCGAGACCAG
Organism: Corydoras sp. C115; assembly: GCA_019802505.1. NCBI lineage: Eukaryota > Metazoa > Chordata > Actinopteri > Siluriformes > Callichthyidae > Corydoras > Corydoras sp. C115. Next base: position 782,475 of record JAFMOC010000222.1, on the reverse strand, counting down.
TTCAGAACTCCAGAATGTGTTTCCAAGACCCACCCAGAACATTTCCACAACTCACCCAGAATATGTGTCTGATACCCGCCAAGAACCTGTGTCCGAGACCCAGAAATTTCCGCAACTAGCCCAGAACGTTTCTGCAACTAGCCCAAAACGTATCCTTGACCAGCCCAGAACGTGTCTGAAAAGTTGCCCCCGGTGTTAGTACCCAAGGGCATTTGTGTTAACTCAGAAACTGTCTCCAGTTCCGTAATCATGGCACCCTGCCCCTCCGGCACTCTGTTGCGGGCCGTGGCCTTCGATTGGACAGTTCGTTTTAGAACCGTGTTCATCAGCCCTAACTCACCCAAGACGTGTTTACGGCGCTGACAATTACAAGTCACTCGCTGCTACACTGTGAGGAGTTTAAAACTCGTTTGGCCATCAACACCGAGCCCAACCACCTTACAGCGGGGTGGGGGGGGCAGGAGGGCAAGGTCGAGTGGCATTTAAATCTGTAGGCAGAAAAAATGAAGGAAAGACACGATAAAGATAAAAAGAAAGTTGCTAAAAGAAAGAGAATAAGGTGGGGTTACCACAAGGTGCGGTTATCATAAGGTGCTGTATCATAACGTGTGGTTACCATAAGGTGCGGTTATCATTACGTGCGGTTACCATAACGTGCAGTTACCAAAAGGTGCAGTTATAACATGCGGGTATCATAAGTTGCGGTTGTTAAAATTTCCGGTATCATAGAGTGCGGTTATCATAGCGTGCGGTTATCATAAGGTGCGGTTATCATAAGGTACAGTTACCATAACGTGTTGTTATCATAAGGTGCAGTTATCATTACGCGCAGTTACCATAATGTGTGGTTATCATAAGGTGCGGTTATTAAAAGGTGCGGTTATCATAACGTGCAGTTACCATAACGTGCGGTTCCATAAGGTGCGATTATCATAAGGTACGGTTACCAAAAGGTGCGATTATCATAACATACGGTTACTATAAGGTGCGGTTAACATAACATGCAGTTACCATAAGGTGCAGTTAACATAATGTGTGGTTAATATAATGGCCGGTTATCATAACGTGCGGTTACCATAACGTGCAGTTACCATAACGTGCGGTTACCATAAGGTCCGGTTATCAAAAGGTGTGGTTATCATAACGTGCGGTTATCATAAGGTGCGGTTATAATAAAAACTGTCGTTTTGTCCAGCGTCAACCTCGGACCTTGTTAGTGGGTTGCTTTCTTGCTCTGGAAGTCGGACGAACTGCCCAGAACGTGTCCGGAAAGTTGCCCCCAGTGTTAGTACCCAAGGGCAATTGTGTTAACTCAGAAACACTCTGTTGCGGTTAAAAGGTGCGGTTATCATAACATGCAGTTACCATAACGTGCGGTTCCATAAGGTGCGATTATCATAAGGTACGGTTACCAAAAGGTGCGGGTATCATAACATGCGGTTACTATAAGGTGCGGTTAACATAATGTGTGGTTAATATAATGGCCGGTTATCATAATGTGCGATTACCATAACGTGCAGTTACCATAACGTGCGGTTACCATAACATGCGGTTACCATAACATGCGGTTACCATAAGGTCCGGTTATCAAAAGGTGTGGTTATCATAACATGCGGTTACTATAAGGTGTGGTTAACATAATGTGTGGTTAATATAATGGCCGGTTATCATAACGTGCAGTTACCATAACGTGCGGTTACCATAACGTGCGGTACCATAACGTGCGGTTACCATAACGTGCGGTTACCATAAGGTCCGGTTATCAAAAGGTGTGGTTATCATAACATGCGGTTACTATAAGGTGTGGTTAACATAATGTGTGGTTAATATAATGGCCGGTTATCATAACGTGCAGTTACCATAACGTGCGGTTACCATAACGTGCGGTTACCATAACGTGCGGTTACCATAACGTGCGGTTACCATAAGGTCCGGTTATCAAAAGGTGTGGTTATCATAACATGCGGTTACTATAAGGTGTGGTTAACATAATGTGTGGTTAATATAATGGCCGGTTATCATAACGTGCAGTTACCATAACGTGCGGTTACCATAACGTGCGGTTACCATAACGTGCGGTTACTATAACGTGCGGTTACCATAACGTGCGGTTACCATAAGGTCCGGTTATCAAAAGGTGTGGTTATCATAACGTGCGGTTATCATAAAAACTGTCGAGGACCTCGGACCTTGTTAGCGGGTTGCTTTCTCGCTCGGCCCCCCGCAGGAAGTCGGACGAACTGGGGAATCAGTGATGAGGACTACGATAGTCGCTAATCACCGGACGTCCCCTACGCGACGTGGTCGCCGGCGAGTTTTTTGTGTTTTACGATGCCGGCGGGAGGAAGAGCGCATTATTAATTCATGCTAAAAGGCTTTCACGCTTAAGGCATTAGTAGCTACGCTCTCTTGCCGGCTCGGCGTTAATTTCCGCCAACTATTTGTTTTTTTTTCGGGAGGGGGGGGGTGACGGCAAGGGTGTGAAAGCAACTCCGGGGAGCCGGGTGCACTCCAGTTGCGGCGCGTCGCGGTGTGTGGGAGGCTAATGACTCCGCCGGTCTACCGGCCACTTACCGTTTCGCCAATTTGTATTAATAATATAATAAGTTGGTTATTCAATTATTGATAATAACGTAAAGGTGATGGGGGGGGGGGGGGGGGTTTCGTGTCGCAGATCGGCGCATGAGGTTGCGATGGGTGGTGGTTGCCACACGTTGCCCCGCTAACTACTTGCTCCTAACTGTGGCCGTCTGTTTAGGTAGCTAAACGTGCGTTAGCTATTAGTATTCGTAAGTTATTCACGGTAATTCTTAGGGTCTATTATGATGTCACGATTTGCGGCCACGACGGCGTCAACGCTTTCTGAAGGATTATGGGGGACTATCCGTGAGGGCGGACACTGATGGTCTGGCTCACAGTCGGCATTCCGATTCGTGCCAGAGCCATTCTGTCAGGTTAAAGGTGGAACCTGAGGTCCGTCCCCATCCGACTCACAAGTCGCCTTTTCTGGGAATCCCAATCTGGGTGGAGTTCCGTGGCCGCGTGGGTACCCTCCGGGTTCTCCGGTTCGTGGAACTTGGATTCAAGGTGAATCGGCTGCAGGAAATTGCCCCCATTAAGTAAGCGTGTGTCTCTGTCTCGAGTGTCCCAAGGTGATTGGTTGATTGGAGAACAGTGCCTGTGTGCTTTACACTCACAGTCGGCATTCTGATTCAGGCCAAAGATATTCCATTAGGTAAAAGGTAGAACGTGCGCTTCGTGCTCTTAGCACTGGGGGAACCATCGGGGTGGAGTTCCGTGTCCACGTGGGTACCCTCCGGGTTCTCCGGTTTCCTCCCCCACGCCAAAAACAAGGATTCAAGGTATATCGGCTGCGGAAAATTGCCCAATTTGGTGAGCACGTGCCCAGGCATAGTTTGGCATCCAAAATGTTCTAACCTGGATTGGCATGGGGAATCCCTGTAGAACCCCCCCACCTCTGTCACCCTGGTAGAGGATAACACGAAAGATAATGCCCCCCGGACAGCGTTCGGAAGAACGTTCCACCGTTTCGCACTGCCGTGAGGTTGAGAATCACAGTATGGTTCCCACAGTGGTTCCTAGATTGTGGGCGGAGAACACTGTGAAGCACTGAGTGCACTGTATGTACACTTAATTATACATAAGGCTACCTAGCCATTTACCGTCGGAGAGTCCGGAATCCGCTTCTCTATGTTCTGTATGTTGTGAGAACCTTGTGTTCTAGCTCGCACTAAGGTTCTCCTCGCCCTAAGCTCCGTGTCCTTCGCCGTCCGGTTCTGTCCGTATATCATTCCCCTCCTTGGCGAGATGAACCCGTTCTCCATTTCTCCTCTGTTCCGTAGACAGGAGAGAACGGGGGAGGGACGCTTGACCCCGCGTGCCTAGAACGAGCGCAGCACCCACGGATCTTCATTAACCTCCTCGGCAGGAGAACTCTTCATCTCGGCCGTCGCCTCTCATTACGAGCCACCCCGTTCTCTTTTCCAATTAGAACGGAACCACTTTCTATTAACCTCGGGTTCCCTCGGCGCTCGGGACCCGGGACCCCCGCACGGGACCGCGCTTCCTGGGGCAGGCTATAATCGTTAACCATCCGAAAGTTTGCAGCGAGTGACAGCCAGCCGGCCTGAAATATTACGGGGGTGGGGTGGGTCTCGTTCTAGACTCAGGGGGAGGGGGGGGGTGCTAATTCAATTAGGAGCGAGAAGGAGGCACATTCCATGAAGGGAAATGGGACAAGTCATCATTGGGACAAGTCATCATCTGGTTCTTCTCAGAAGGCTAAGAATAGCCTCCTTCAGGTGCGAATGCCTCCAGGTTCTCCCCGTGTTCACGTGGGTTTGCTCCAGGTTCTCCATTTTACTCCCACTGTCCAAAAACATGGATTTTAGGTCAATTGGTGGTTCCAAAATACCCCTGACTTGCTGAAGGTACCCAACGATTGATTGGCGCCCTGTCTTGGGGGAATCTACCCAGCGCCCATAACGTTCTCCCCTGGATGGGGATGGGGAACCCCCACCATGACCCGCAACGTGACCCCCACCACAACTCCCACAGTCCAAAACCATGACGTTTGGGTCAATTGGTGGTTCCAAAATCAATGGATCAATGGATTGACGCCCTCTCCGAGGTGTACCTGCCCAGGACCCGAGGCCTTCTTCTCTGGATGGGCATGGGGAACCCCCACCACGACCCCTAAACCGACCCGCACTGCAATTCCCATGGTCTACAAACATGAATTCAAGGTAAATTGGTTGTTTCAAAATACCCCTATCTGAATTGCTGGGTGTGCCCAACGATTGATTGGTTCCCTGTCCTGGGGGTACCTTCCCAGCGCCCAAAATGTTCTCCCCTGGATGGGCATGGGGAACCCTCACCACGACCCCAACCGTGACCCCCACGGGTCACAATTTTGGGTAAATTTGCGGTTCCAAAATACCCCACGGTGACATCGCCACGATGGGGGAGGAGCCTTGGTTCCTCGAGGCATTTAATTATCATCCAAGAGAGTAACTTTGAGTCAGAGTTGGTTGAGCGGTCACCCCCCGCACACCTAGTTGCCTCACATGGGCAAGTTGCCTCACCGTCGATGGGTAACAGTTGCTTTGGTCGGTTCTACCCAGAGATCGGGGGGTCATTTCTGGACGGTCTTCAGGAACGTCTCTTGGTTTTTTTTCTAGGTTTTTTTTTTTTGATCCGTGCCTTGCCGGAACCCGACATCAGACCCATGTATTACGTATTTATAGATTTCAATTCGGAGCAAGCGAGAGACGGAGAACCGAAATGATTTGGTTCTTTGGATAAGAAATGTACATTGATTCTGAGGAGTATGGAAAAATCGGGGGGAGGGGTGGGGGAAGGTTCTCCTGGGTGGAGCGGCTGATCATATATGAATGAGAACTCGGAAAACGGCGGGTTAATAGCTACAGCTTAACTCATCGCCCGGAACGGGAGGGGACGGGAGGGAACGTGGCCCCGCAAATAATTCAGCCGCTAATTACCCGGCGCGAGATTACAATTTCTGCCCCTGACAGCCGCCGTCTACTCGTCAAATGTTCCGCGAGGGGAGATCAATATTTTATCATCTCCGCGTTACCGTGGGCCGGGTGGTCGGTACGAGGCGGGGTGCGGCGGGGATGGGTTCTAGCGGGGTGCGTGAGTGCAAGGTTATTTTGGTTAACGCAAACAGAAGCCAAGGAGGTTCTCAAATTGAAGGCCTTGAAGAATCGAGTTAGGGGACCCGGAGACCCATGGGGACCGGGGTTCTGATCCTGAGCTGGGTGGGGTTGCTGGGATTTCCCCGTGGCCGCGTGGGCTTGTCGTCGGGTTCTCCGGGTTCCTTCTAGAGACTGCATGGATTCAATGTCAATTGGTGGTTCCAAAATACCCTGAATTGCTGAGTGTGCCCAATGATTGATTGGCGCCCTGTCCTGGGGGTATGTACCCAGCGCTCAAAACGTTCTCCTATGGATGGGCATAGGGAACCCCCACCACAACCCCCAATTGGAACCCCCACTGCGAGTCCCACAGTCCAAAAACATGAATTCAAGGTAAATTGGTGGTTCCAAAATACACTGAATTGCTGGGTTTGATGATTAATTGGCGCCCTACCCTGGGGGTATCTACCCAGCCCCCGAAATGTTCTCCCCTGGATGGGCATAGGGAACCCCCGCTTACAGTCCCAAAATATGGATTCAAGGTAAATTAAATTAAATTGCCCCTATATAGTATGAGTGTGCCCAACGATGGATTGATGGATTGGCTTCCTGGGGTTATCTGCCCAGCGCCCAAAACATTCTCCCCTGGACCTGGATGGGGAACCCCCACCACGACCCCCATCGCGACTCCCACAAACATGAATTGAAGGTAAATTGGCTGCTCTAAATTGCCCCTATGTAATGTAGTGACTGCCCAGCGCTGGAGTGGCACCCTGTCCTGGGTGCCTGAAACGTTCTCCCCGGGATGGTCATGGGGAACCCTCACTGTGACCCCCACCGCGACTCCCACCTCGAACTCCATGGTCCACAAACATGAATTCAAGGTAAATTGGCTGCCCTACATTGCCCCTATGTAATGTAGTGTCTGCCCAGTGATGGGGTGGCACCCTGTCCTTGGCATCCGAAACGTTCTCTACTGGATGGGCATGGGAAACCCCCACCACAACCCCCACCGCGACTCCCAGAGTCCAAAACTTAAATTCAAGGTAAATTGGCTGCTCTAATTTGCCCCTATGTAATGTAGTGTCTGCCCAGCGCTGGAGTGGCACCCTGTCCTGGGCGCCCGAAACGTTCTCCCTCGGATGGGCATGGGGAACCCCTCCCGTGACCCCCATCACGACCTCCACCACGACCCTCACAGTCCAAAAACATGAATTCAAGGTAAATTGGCTGCTCTAAATTGCCCCTATGTAATGTAGTGTCTCCCCAGCGATGGAGTGGCACCCTGTCCTGGGCGCCCGAAACGTTTTCCCTCGGATGGGCATGGGGAACCCTCCCCCCCCCCCCCGTGACCCCCCACCACGACCTCCACCATGACTCTCACAGTCCAAAAACATGAATTCAAGGTAAATTGGCTGCTCTAAATTGCCCCTATGTAATGTGATGTCTTCCCAGCAATGGGCAGAACCGATAGAGAACCAACAAGGGACTTAGAAAAAACAGAACCAAGGCCGTATTTAAAACACAGACGGTACGGAAGTCCCAGGCGTGATTAAAGGCTTTTAATTTGGTGTGAACCAGAGTTAAGCCTTTAATATATTGATATCTAACTAACCCCCGAAATTCTAAGTGGTCTCTATCTCGGCCTTAGAATGTCTTGTTAAGCCGTCCGTGACGAGATCGATGTTCCGAGTCAATCGGCAGCGCGAGACGTGATCAATGCTAACAGCTGATAAGAAAATGGCCGAGTCGGCTTTTCCCTAAGGGACCTTATCTACGTTTCATCGTGGAATTTTGGTGGGGCAACTTCCTCCGCTAGGGTCATGGGGGTAGGGGGAGTGGGGGTTCCAAATGCCCATCAAGAGGGGAGAACATTTCGGGTGCTGGGCAGATACACACAGGTCAGTCAATCCATCATTGGCACACTAACGCCCACTATATAGGGGCAATTTGGAGCATTCAATTCACCTTGAATCCATGTTTTGGGACTGGGAGTGGGGGTTCCCTATGCCCGTCAATGGGAGAACATTTCCAACAATCCATCTTTGGGCACACTGACACACACTATATAGGGGCAATTGAGAGCCTTTACTTTACCTTGAATCCATATTTTGGGACTGGGAGTTCCTTATGCCTGTCAATGGGAGAACATTTCGGGCGCTGGGCAGATACACCCAGGACCGGGCACCAATCCATCATTGGGCACACTAACATACACTATATAGGGGCAATTTGGAGCATTCAATTCACCTTGAATCTATGTTTTGGGACTGGGAGCGGGGGTTCCCTATACCCATCAATGGGAGAACATTTCGGGTGCTGGGCAGATACAGCCCAGGACAGGGCGCCAATCCATCAATCTATCGTTGGGCACACTAACACACACTATATAGGGGCAATTTGGAGCATTCAAATTACATTAAGAGCATTTAATTTACCTTGAATCTATATTTTTGGGACTTTAAGGGAGGGGTTTCCTATGCCAATCAAAGGGAGAATGTTTCAGGCATTTGGCAGATACACCCAGGACAGGGCGCCAATCCATCAATCCATTGTTGGGCACACTAACACACACTATATAGGGGCAATTTGGAGCATTCAATTCACCTTGAATCCATATTTTGGGACTGGGAGCGGCGGTTCCCTATGCCCGTCAATGGGAGAACATTTCGGGTGCTGGGCAGATACACCCAGGTCAGTCAATCCATCATTGGGCACACTAACACACACTATATAGGGGCAATTTGGAGCATTCAATTCACCTTGAATCCATGTTTTGGGACTGGGAGCGGGGGATCCCTATGCCCATTAAAGGGAGAAAGTTTAAGGCATTGGGCAGATACACGCAGGACAGTGAGCCAATCCACCTCGGAACACACATTCACTCACACACAATATAGGGGCAATTAAGATAGGGACAATTTGGAGCAGCCAATTCACCTTGAATTCATATTTTTGGACTGTGGGCGCCAATTCATCCCTGGACACACACTCTCTCACTCACACACTACATAGGGGCAATTAAGATAGGGACGATTCGGAGCAGCCGTATCACCTTGAATACATATTTTTGCACTGTGGGTGCCAATTCATCACTGGACACACACACCATATAGGGGCAATTATGATGGGGCGATTTAGAGCAGCCGCTTCACCTTGTATCCATTTTTTTGGACTGTGGGAGCCAATCAATTGTTGGACACTCACTATACACACACACACTACATGGGGCAATTAAGATAGGGTCGATTCAGAGCAGCCGCTTCACCTTGAATACATATTTTTACACACTCACTATACACACTACATAAGGGCATTTAAGATTGGGACAATTTGGAGCAGCCAATTCACCTTGAATCCATTTTTTTCTGACTGTGGGAGCCAATCCATCGCTGGACACTCACTATACACACACACACTACATGGGGCAATTAAGATAGGGTCGATTCAGAGCAGCCACTTCACCTTGAATACATATTTTTGGACTGTGCTCGCAATTCCATCACTGGACACTCACTATACACACTACATAAGGGCAATTAAGATAGAGACGATTTGGAGCAGCCGCTTCACCTTGAATCCATTTTTTCAGACTGTGGGAGCCAATCCATCGCTGGACACTCACTATACACACTACATAGGGGCAATTAAGATAAGGACGATTCAGAGCAGCCGCTTCACCTTGAATCTATATTTTTGCACTGTGGGTGCCAATTCATCACTGGACACACACACCATATAGGGGCAATTATGATGGGTTGATTTAGAACAGCCGCTTCACCTTGAATCCATTTTTTTGGACTGTGGTCGCAATTCCATCACTGGACACTCACTATACACACTACAAAAGGGCAATTAAGATAGAGATGATTTGGAGCAGCCGTTTCACCTTGAATCCATTTTTTCGGACTGTGGGAGCCAATCCATCGCTGGACACTCACCATACACACTACATAAGGGCAATTAAGATAGGGACTATTTGGAGCAGCCGCTTCACCTTGAATCCATTTTTTCAGACTGTGGGAGCCAATCCATCGCTGGACACTCACTATACACACACACACTACATGGGGCAATTAAGATAGGGTCGATTCAGAGCAGCCGCTTCACCTTGAATCCATATTTTTGGACTGTGGGTGCCAATTCATTGCTGGCCACACACTACATACACACACACACACACACACACTATATGGGGGCAATTAGGATACGGACGATCCAGAGCAGCCGCTTCACCTTGAATCCATATTTTTGCACAGTAGGCTCCAATCCACTGCTTGGCACACACTCACACCATATAGGGGCAATCAAGATAGGGACAATACAGAGCAGCCGCTTCACCTTGAATCCCTATTTCCTCCACCCAGCTTGGGCTCCCGGCTCTATACGATTCTATTGTAATCATTATTAACGTTTTCTTCTTTTCACGTGCCGGGATAGGCTCACCCAGGCAGGCCGAGTCCCCTTTAAATCCCCCCCCGCCTGCCCCCCCACCCCACCCCACCCCACCCCAGCCGCAATACCGTGACGCGCGTCTCGCGATGGCCGCGCGCATCTCCTCGGTCTCCGCGAACCCGCCGTCGTGACGTCAGCTCCCGGCTCGGCGGTTTGGTTTGTTCTCCTCGCTCGCAGCCCACTCGGCCGCGGATGCGTGCGCGCGCCCCCGCGCCGCTCCTCTTCGGCATCGTCCGCGTGCGTCCCCGCCGGGGATGAGAGCCGCGCATCATGGTGCGCATCCTCAGCGCCCTCGGCTTGATCATGTTCAGCGTGGCGCTGCTCATCCTCTCCCTCATCAGCTACGTCTCCATAAAGAAGGACGCCATCTTCACAGGGCCCCGCTACCCCAGCGGCGGGGGGGGCGGCCCGCGGATGTACATGTTCCACGCCGGGTTCAGGTGAGTGATTGCCCCCCCCACCCCCAATTTATTGGATCTGGGTGGGTTTTTATGTTGTTGTTGTTGTTCTTTACTAGTATGCCATTCGAGCGATGCTGCCTCAGCCTCCGGCGACATGGGGGAATCACGTGACCCTGACGCGTTCCGATGGGATGGAGATTAAAGGGGTTCTTGGAAAATCAGAGTAGAGCGATGGGTTGGCGCCCACAGGCCAAAAAACAGGGATTCAAGGTGAAGCGGCTGCTCTGAATGGTCCGTTTCTCAATTGCCCCATGTGGTGTGTGGGTGTCCAGCGATGGATTGGCACCCACAGTCCGAAAAAACAGGGATTCAAGGTGAATCGGCTGCTGGAAACCGTCCCCATCTTAACGGCTACTCTAAATTGTCCCTATCCTAAATGCCCCATGTGATGTGTGTGTGTGTGTATAGTGGGTGTCCAGTGATGGATTGGTGCCCACAGGCCAAAAAACAAGGATTCAAGGTGAAGCGGCTGTTCTAAATGGTCCGTTTCTCAATTGCCCCATGTGGTGTGTGTGTGAATAGTAAGTGCCCAGTCAAAAAACATGGATTCAAGGTGAATTGGCTGCAGGAAACTGTCCCTATCTCAATTGCCCCATGCGCTGTGTGGGTATAGTCAGTGTCCAGCGATGGATTGGCACCCACAGTCCGAATACATGGATTCAAGGTGAATTGGCTGCCCCCCCAATTTATTGGAAACCGTCCCCATCTTAACGGCTACTCTAAATTGTCCCTATCCTAAATGCCCCATGTGATGTGTGTGTGTGTATAGTGGGTGTCCAGCAATGGATTGGCACCCACAGTCCAAAAAACAAGGATTCAAGGTGAATCGGCTGCTGGAAACCGTCCCCATCTTAACGGCTACTCTAAATTGTCCCTATCCTAAATGCCCCATGTGAATAGTAAGTGCCCAGTCAAAAAACATGGATTCAAGGTGAATTGGCTGCAGGAAACTGTCCCTATCTCATTTGCCCCATGCGTTGTGTGTGTATAGTGAGTGTCCAGCGATGGATTGGCACCCACAGTCCGAATACATGGATTCAAGGTGAATCGGCTACTCTAAATTGTCCCTATCCTAATTGCCCCATGTGATGTGTGTGTGTGTGTGTGTGCAGTGAGTGTCCAGTGATGGATTGGTGCCCACAGGCCAAAAAACAGGGATTCAAGGTGAAGCGGCTGTTCTAAATGGTCCCTTCCTCAATTGCCCCATGTGGTGTGTGTGTGTGTATAGTGGGTGTCCAGTGATGGATTGGTGCCCACAGGCCAAAAAACAAGGATTCAAGGTGAAGCGGCTGTTCTAAATGGTCCGTTTCTCAATTGCCCCATGTGGTGTGTGTGTGAATAGTAAGTGCCCAGTCAAAAACATGGATTCAAGGTGAATTGGCTGCAGGAAACTGTCCCTATCTCAATTGCCCCATGCGCTGTGTGTGTATAGTCAGTGTCCAGCGATGGATTGGCACCCACAGTCCGAATACATGGATTCAAGGTGAATTGGCTGCCCCCCCCCCCCCCCCCCCAATTTATTGGATCTGGGTTTTTTTTGTTGTTGTTGTTGTTTACTAGTATGCCATTCGAGCGATGCTGCCTCAGCCTCCGGCGACATGGAGGAATCACGTGACCCTGACGCGTTCCGATGGGATGGAGATTAAAGGGGTTCTTTGAAAATCAGAGTAGAGCGATGGGTTGGCGCCCACAGGCCAAAAACAGGGATTTAAGGTGAAGCAGCAGCTCTGAATGGTCCGTTTCTCAATTGCCCCATGTGGTGTGTGGGTGTCCAGCGATGGATTGGCACCCACAGTCCGAAAAAACAGGGATTCAAGGTGAATCGGCTGCTGGAATCCGTCCCCATCTTAACGGCTACTCTAAATTGTCCCTATCCTAAATGCCCCATGTGATGTGTGTGTGTGTGTATAGTGGGTGTCCAGTGATGGATTGGTGCCCACAGGCTAAAAAACAAGGATTCAAGGTGAAGCGGCTGTTCTAAATGGTCCGTTTCTCAATTGCCCCATGTGGTGTGTGTGTGAATAGTAAGTGCCCAGTCAAAAAACATGGATTCAAGGTGAATTGGCTGCAGGAAACTGTCCCTATCTCAATTGCCCCATGCGCTGTGTGGGTATAGTGAGTGTCCAGCGATGGATTGGCACCCACAGTCCAAATACATGGATTCAAGGTGAATTGGCTGCCCCCCCAATTTATTGGAAACCGTCCCCATCTTAACGGCTACTCTAAATTGTCCCTATCCTAAATGCCCCATGTGATGTGTGTGTGTGTATAGTGGGTGTCCAGTGATGGATTGGTGTCCACAGGCTAAAAAACAAGGATTCAAGGTGAAGCGGCTGTTCTAAATGGTCCGTTTCTCAATTGCCCCATGTGGTGTGTGTGTGAATAGTAAGTGCCCAGTCAAAAAACATGGATTCAAGGTGAATTGGCTGCAGGAAACTGTCCCTATCTCAATTGCCCCATGCGCTGTGTGGGTATAGTGAGTGTCCAGCGATGGATTGGCACCCACAGTCCGAATACATGGATTCAAGGTGAATTGGCTGCCCCCCCAATTTATTGGATCTGTTTTTTTTGTTGTTGTTGTTGTTTACTAGTATGCCATTCGAGCGATGCTGCCTCAGCCTCCGGCGACATGGGGGAATCACGTGACCCTGACGCGTTCCGATGGGATGGAGATTAAAGGGGTTCTTGGAAAATCAGAGTAGGGCGATGGGTTGGCGCCCACAGGCCAAAAACAGGGATTCAAGGTGAAGCAGCAGCTCTGAATGGTCCGTTTCTCAATTGCCCCATGTGGTGTGTGTGTGTATAGTGGGTGTCCAGCAATGGATTGGCACCCACAGTCCAAAAAACAAGGATTCAAGGTGAATCGGCTGCTGGAAACCGTCCCCATCTTAATGGCTACTCTAAATTGTCCCTATCCTAAATGCCCCATGTGATGTGTGTGTGTGTGTATAGTGGGTGTCCAGTGATGGATTGGTGTCCACAGGCTAAAAAACAAGGATTCAAGGTGAAGCGGCTGTTCTAAATGGTCCGTTTCTCAATTGCCCCATGTGGTGTGTGTGTGAATAGTAAGTGCCCAGTCAAAAAACATGGATTCAAGGTGAATTGGCTGCAGGAAACTGTCCCTATCTCAATTGCCCCATGCGCTGTGTGGGTATAGTGAGTGTCCAGCGATGGATTGGCACCCACAGTCCCAATACATGGATTCAAGGTGAATTGGCTGCCCCCCCCCCCCCCAATTTATTGGATCTGGGTGGGGTTTTATGTTGTTGTTGTTGTTCTTTACTAGTATGCCATTCGAGCGATGCTGCCTCAGCCTCCGGCGACATGGGGGAATCACGTGACCCTGACGCGTTCCGATGGGATGGAGATTAAAGGGGTTCTTGGAAAATCAGAGTAGGGCGATGGGTTGGCGCCCACAGGCCAAAAACAGGGATTCAAGGTGAAGCAGCAGCTCTGAATGGTCCGTTTCTCAATTGCCCCATGTGGTGTGTGTGTGTATAGTGGGTGTCCAGCGATGGATTGGCACCCACAGTCCAAAAAACAAGGATTCAAGGTGAATCGGCTGCTGGAAACCGTCCCCATCTTAACGGCTACTCTAAATTGTCCCTATCCTAAATGCCCCATGTGATGTGTGTGTGTGTATAGTGGGTGTCCAGTGATGGATTGGTGCCCACAGGCCAAAAAACAAGGATTCAAGGTGAAGCGGCTGTTCTAAATGGTCCGTTTCTCAATTGCCCCATGTGGTGTGTGTGTGTGTATAGTGGGTGTCCAGTGATGGATTGGTGCCCACAGGCCAAAAAACAAGGATTCAAGGTGAAGCGGCTGTTCTAAATGGTCCGTTTCTCAATTGCCCCATGTGGTGTGTGTGTGAATAGTAAGTGCCCAGTCAAAAAACATGGATTCAAGGTGAGTTGGCTGCAGGAAACTGTCCCTATCTCAATTGCCCCATGCGCTGTGTGTGTATAGTGAGTGTCCAGCGATGGATTGGCACCCACAGTCCGAATACATGGATTCAAGGTGAATTGACTGCCCCCCCCAATTTATTGGATCTGGGTGGGTTTTTTTTTGTTGTTGTTGTTGTTTACTAGTATGCCATTCGAGCGATGCTGCCTCAGCCTCCGGCGACATGGGGGGATCACGTGACCCTGACGCGTTCCGATGGGATGGAGATTAAAGGGGTTCTTGGAAAATCAGAGTAGAGCGATGGGTTGGCGCCCACAGGCCAAAAAACAGGGATTCAAGTTGAAGCGGCTGCTCTAAATGGTCCCTTCCTCAATTGCCCCATGTGGTGTGTGTGTGTGTAGTGGGTGTCCAGCAATGGATTGGCACCCACAGTCCAAAAAACAAGGATTCAAGGTGAATCGGCTGCTGGAAACCGTCCCCATCTTAACGGCTACTCTAAATTGTCCCTATCCTAAATACCCCATGTGAATAGTAAGTGCCCAGTCAAAAAACATGGATTCAAGGTGAATTGGCTGCAGGAAACTGTCCCTATCTCATTTGCCCCATGCGATGTGTGTGTATAGTGAGTGTCCAGCGATGGATTGGCACCCACAGTCCGAATACATGGATTCAAGGTGAATTGGCTACTCTAAATTGTCCCTATCCTAATTGCCCCATGTGATGTGTGTGTGTGTGTGTGTGTGTGTATACAGTGAGTGTCGAGTGATGGATTGGTGCCCACAGGCCAAAAAACATTGATTCAAGGTGAATCGGCTACTCTAAATTGTCCCTATCCTAATTGCCCCATGTGATGTGTGTGTGTGTGTATACAGTGAGTGTCGAGTGATGGATTGGTGCCCACAGGCCAAAAAACAGGGATTCAAGGTGAAGCGTCTGTTCTAAATGGTCCCTTCCTCGATCCATTTCTCAATTGCCCCATGTAGTGTGTGTGAATAGTAAGTGCCCAGTCAAAAAACATGGATTCAAGGTGAATTGGCAGCAGGAAACTGTCCCTATCTCAATTGCCCCATGCACTGTGTGTGTATAGTGAATGTCCAGCGATGGATTGGCACCCACAGTCCGAATACATGGATTCAAGGTGAATTGGCTGCCCCCCCCCCCTTTTGCTGTTGTTGTTGTTTACTAGTATGCCATTCGAGCGATCTTAATTGCCCCCCTGTGATGTGGGTGGGAGCAAGTGAGGGGGTGTCCAGAGATGGTGCACGAACTAGCGTCCAGATGGAGATTATGATTGAGGTATGTTTAGCATGCAAGGAGAACATGCCAAATAGCATGTATAGTGAGTTTCCAGCGATGGATTGGCACCCACAGTCCGAATACATGGATTCAAGGTGTATCGGCTATTCTAAATTGTCCCTATCCTAATTTCCCCATATGAGTGTGTGTGTGTGTAGTGAGTGTCCAGTGGTTCCTGCAGTCTGAAAACATGGATTCAAGGTGAATCGGCTGCTCTAAATCATTCCTATCTTAATTGCCCCATGTGGTGTGTGTGTGTGTATAGTAAGTTTCCAGTCCAAAAACAGGGATTTAAGGTGAATTGGCTGCAGGAAACTGTCCCTATCACAATTGCTGTGTGTGTATAGTGTGTGTCCAGCGATGGACTGGCGCCCACAGTCCAAAAGCAAGGATTCAAGGTGAAGAAGCTGCTCTAAATGGTCCCTTTCTCAATTGCCCCATGTGGTGTGTGGGTGTGTATAGTGAGTATCCAGTGATGGATTGGTGCCCACAGTCCAAAGACATGGATTCAAGGTGAATCGGCTGCTCTAAATCATTCCTATCTTAATTGCCCCATGTTGTGTGTGTTTGTGTATAGTAAGTGCCCAGTACAAAAACATGGATTCAAGGTGAATTGGCAGCAGGTAACAGCAGGAATCGCAATTGCCCCATGTGCTGTGTGTGTATAGTGAGTATCCAGGGATGGATTGGCACCCACAGTCCAAATACATGGATTCAAGGTGAATTGGCTGCTCTAAATCGTCCCTATCTTAATTGCCCCATGTGGTGTGTGTGTATAGTGTGTGTCCAGTGATGGATTGGCGGCCACAGTCCAAAAACATGGATTCAAGGTGAAGCTGCTGATCTTATACTCACTATATTGTGGGTACAGTGTCCAGCCACTAGCATCCAATGTCATTAATGTGAAAGGAGAACATGCCAAATATCAATTGGCATGGATGTCGTTATAGCAATATTGAAGGTTTAGACGATGTTCTCCCACAGGCCGAAAACATGGATTCAAGGTGAATTGGCTGTTCGTCCCTATCTTAATTGCCCCTCTGTATGTCCCATGACTGCGCTGGGAAGCTACACCCAGGACAGGGCACCAATCCATTGCTGGACACACACTCACTCAAAGAAACACACACCATGTGGGGGCAATTAGGGTAGGGGCAATTTAGAGGGGCAATTTTTCTGAAGTATCCAAAATAGCGTCGTTATTATTTCCGGAAACAGCTGTTGTTTGGCGAAGTCCGTGTCCTCGATGACCTCACAGATAGAACCCTCCGAGCTCTTAACGAGTTCGCCCGAGTAACTGCCCAGGCCCGAAGTCGAAACGAGGCTGTTTAATTAGAGGCCATCGACTGCCCGGGGTAGGGTAGGGGGGGCTGATGGGGGTGGCATCGATCCGAGCTACTTTCGGCAGCTGCCACCGCTGTGGAGAACCAGAACTGGAGCTTCCTGTGAAATGGAACGGAAACTCCGTTTTGGCCCCCCCCCCTCCCTCCCACCTCCCTCGCTCTACCCCCCGACCCCTTTGTCTCATCCTCCCTGTTTTCCAGGTCCCAACTGGCGATGAAGTTCCTGGACCCGGCCTTCACCCCCCTGAGCAATGCCCTGAACGAGAACCTGCATGAGAACTCCTCCAAGTGGAAGTTCAACCAGACCGCGTACTTACGGCAAAGGTAAAACGGGAGCACATCGGTCGGGAATTTAGCCTCGGAAAAGGGGGGATAACTTGGGAATGGTTCGACCAATTTTTTAGCCGTTTACGAGCACTCATCGGACTGATAGACCGGACGTAGCCTGCGAAAATAACGGTGGACTAACCGCCAAGCAACTAAACGTTGATATCGCCAACTATTATGAAATTACTGCAAGGAAACGCCACCAAAATGGGCGTGGCCATCAGGCTACGGTTTTCGCTGATGGGCGTCACTGCAAGTCACTTGGGATGTGGCGTGTTTCTTGTTTATAGCAAAAAAATTGACCGGGTTACGCCCATTTGCAAATTGGAGCTTTCCCATAGGAACCAAAGAGTAATTGGGAGTGAAATGAAGAGTGCAATCACTTTGCGGTTTCACAAGATCAGTCGGGGAATAGCTAGCTCCAACTTCAGCAAATTTCGATTTTGTAGCTCGAAAATTTACCAAGTTACGGGAGTGCAAAAATCCCTGTGACGTAACGTGAATGGGAATTCTGGCTTGGAAAACAGGGGGATAACTCGGGAACGGTTCGACCGAGTCCTTAGCGGTTTATGAGCACTACCGGATGTAGCCTGCGATAATTGGGTCGATAGCTGGAAAGTTGCGGGAGAAGGAGGCTGGGCAAAAACGGTGGAATAGTCGACAACCAACCAACAGGAATTCTGGCTCGGAAAATGGGGTGGATATCTCGGGAACGGTTCGACCGAATCCTTAGCTGTTTATGAGCACTCATCGCACCTATAAACCGGATGTAGCCTGCGATAATTGGGTTGATAGCTGGAACGTTGCGGGAGAAGGAAGCCGGGCAAAAACGGTGGACTAATAAATGTCTTTGTTTGATTGCAGCCAGGAAATTTCCCAGTACATCGACGTCCCGCGGAACTTCACCCTGACCCGAAGTAGTGTGCGCGTGGGGCAGCTCATGCACTACGACTACTCCAGCCACAAATACGTGTTCTCCATTGGCGAGAACTTCAAATCCCTGCTGCCCGACTCATCGCCGGTCCTCAACAAGCACTACAACACGTGCGCCCTGGTGGGCAACAGCGGCATCCTGACGGGCAGCCGCTGCGGCGCCGCCATCGACTCCTACGACTTCGTCTTCCGCTGCAACTTCGCTCCAACCGAAGTCTTCCACCGGGACGTCGGCCGGCGCACCAACCTCACCACCTTCAACCCGAGCATCCTGGAGAAGTACTACAACAACCTGCTCACCATTCAGGATCGCAACAACTTCTTCCTGAGCCTCAAGAAGCTGGACGGGGCCGTTCTGTGGATCCCCGCCTTTTTCTTCCACACCTCGGCCACGGTCACGCGCACCCTGGTGGACTTCTTCGTCGAGCACCGGGGACAGCTCCGGGTCCAGCTGGCGTGGCCGGGAAACATCATGCAGTATGTCAACAGGTACGAAGTACACACGGGATTGGGCGGGGCGTTCAATGGGCTTCCATTCATAGGCTCCAGCTTCGCCCAATCATGCCTTCGTGCTGCACTCCATAAACTTACAAGTATCCCTTGCATGAGGTCAACCACGATACAGCCCTCCTGGGGGGAATAAGGGTACCTTCAGGGACCTTTACGGCCTTAGGGACCTTCAAGGCATCAGGGGCCTTGAACTCAGTGGCCCAAATTTGAAGCCTTACCCTTCAGATAGATACCTGTAATGCAGTCTCCCATGCCTCCCCCCCATGCAGATACATTCAGGACATTGAGACATTTTAAAGGGCCAATTTATCGCAGCCAACTACCGGAAGCTTCCTTCCGGCCTTTCCTGGATTCGCAACTTATTAGACGGGTTCTTTGGTTGTTCTACTTGGGACGGCCATGCAGTTGGAACCGGCAGTTGGCAGTTGGGCCACTGGGGTAACAGCTGAGCTTTAAATTCAGAGGAATAGGGTAAACGGAAGGCACAGAATGTTCTAGAAAGAGAGAACAATGAAAGCCAGAACCTGGCGAACGGCAATTGAACGAGGCAGTGAGTAGAGCGAGGCTGAGAGAAGATCGATGGATGGAATGGGTGCGGCATTGTTGGACGGAGCCCCGTCGTGGCAGATGAAGTGGGGCTTAGTTATCTGGGTGAGGGGAAGGGGAAGAAAACGAGGCTGTAATCTCCTCCAATCCCATTAAAGAGGCGCAATTACTGGTATTAAGAGGCGCTGATAGGCCTTGGACACCCCAAGAGTTTCATTTAATTGTCGCAGAAGGGTAGGGACACAGATACTTACGTACACGGTTGTTATTATAAGGTACCAGTGGCTTGACGGCTGTTCCACGTGTGTTCCGGCGGAAAATAGTCCATATGGCTCAAAGTAGGATTAGCGGAATTGGTGCTTCCACTCCCACTTGTTGTTGATGTAGACGGAAAATGTCAAGCCCGTCATTTGAAGTAGATGAGTCGTGGTGGATCGATGGCGGCAGCAAAACCAAAAACGGAAAATATAGCTACCTATAAGTAGCTAAAGTTACTATTATTTCATATTTCAGCGGAACACGAAGAGAACTCCAAGGACTGATAGCACCCTCTGAATTCTTTTAGGCTGTGGAGGTGCCTACGGTCCCTGCATCCCGTAGCCCCGCAGTTAGCGGTAGCGTTGCACGCGGACGCATCAGAGCCCATCACTGAAACAGCGCAGCGTGCATTGCCTGTGCTAACTGTGTAGCTAAAGCGACGATAACATCCCTGCCATCCCCACAATATATGATGACGATTAGATGCTAACGTACACGTTCCTGCAGGAGGTACCTGATCCCAGTCGCTGGGACAGACAAAGTAAAATGTCTCGATGACTCTGTCGCCAAGCGTAAAGGGTGGAAACCACTCGCATGGAGCAAGGTCTCTAGAGATACCCCTAATGGAGCACTGAAAGAGGGACAGGGGAAGGAATCTAGCTAGTTGCCCACATTTAAAGCCTTAGGACGAGCTTGGACGTAAATTCCACTGTGTGTCACTTCGTCCTGGCAAAGGTGGTACCCTCTTTTGCGTTCTAGAATCCCCTGACCTGGTCCATCTGTTTTCTCCGCACAGGTACTGGAAGACCAAGCAGCTTTCTCCGAAACGCCTAAGCACTGGGATCCTGATGTTCACCCTGGCCTCGTCGCTGTGCAAGCAGATCCACCTCTACGGCTTCTGGCCCTTCGGCTGGGACCCCAACACGGGCAAGGAACTGCCCTACCACTACTACGACAAGAAGGGCACCAAGTTCACCACCAAGTGGCAGGAGTCCCACCAGCTACCCACCGAGTTCAAGCTTCTTTTTAAGATGCACACGGAGGGTGTGCTCAAACTGAGCCTCTCCCACTGCGCCTAAGGAACTTGGGTAGATTTGCGGGGGCGGGATTCGTCCGGGTTCCAAAACAGGACGGCGGACGGAGTGACAGTTGGAGGCCGTACCATCACCCGATAGGGAATTGTCTGGAAATTAGCCATAACCTTTTATTTTAGCCAAGATGGTTTGCGTGGGCGTACGTTTGTAACCAATTCTTTGCCGATTTTTGTGATGTAGTTAATTATTAGGCATGACATCGCTAGAACCCACTAGCTGGGTGCTTCGGACTGAACAGTTCTAGGGTTCCACTAACAGGACTTGCCCACTTCAGGGAAGAGGTTCCCTGAGAGCTCTAAGGGCTGTTTGCGTTTGGACCATGGGGTACAACTCTGATTCGAGACAACCATTACCACATGACCCCGTAAATTTATACCCTGCTAATTATTTTTAAATTATATTTGCGTTTGTTCACGGACTGCCCCACCATCCTTCGCCATCATCAGTTTTCTCCACATAATGTATATATAGATGGACTTGCGTAGTTTTACAATTACAGATTGTAGTTCTTTTATTTACTTGTTTTCTTTTGTTAGTCCCATGTCGGTTCTCGGTTCTCTTGATCAGAACCATCGAAGGCCCAACGATATTGTCCAAGAACAATGCCCCGACCAAATAATACCCACATCATGGGGGTACCATTGGGGTCCTGACCATAAGAACAGAGTACCATCCGCAAACAACTTGACTGTGGGACCAATCGAACGTATTGCGAAACTAACGTACCCCGAACGTATCTTTCGCATCACAATTTCACGATCAACTTTACCTTACGTATTTATTTATTGACGCTAGTTTGTATGAATTCCGACGATGTGATACCACTTGGAAAACCCAGACGACCAATGGCAGCAATCCGCGGCGTGCCAAACGATTCTACTGTACGGAATGTACGTCTTGTCCAGACAAGATATTAATGAGCTAGCTAGGTTATTAACACTGGTGTGTATGAAGTATAGATTGCTGTATATTTATTCATAAGTAACATCCATGAAGGAATGTTAGCTAGAATTGGAGAGGCCACGCGGATTGCGTTGCATCCTTCACATCACAACTTTGCGATCAACTTTACCTTACGTATTTATTTATTGACACTAGTTTTTATGAATTCTGATGATGGGATACCACAAGGAAACCCCGACGACAAATTGCAGTATTCGGCAGCGTGCCAAACGATCCTACTGTACCGAATGTACGTCTTGTCCGGACAAGCTATTAATGAGCTAGCTAGGTTATTAACACTGGAGTATAGATTGCTGTATATTTATTCGTAAGTAACATTGATGAAGGAATGTTAGCTAGAAGTGAAGAGACCACAAGGACTGCGTCGTATCCTTCGCGTCACAACTTTGCGATTAACTTTACCTTACGTATTTATTTATTTCTTTTTTGTATGAATTCTGACGATGGGATACCACAAGGAAACCCCGACGACCATTTGCAGTATTCGGTGGTGTGCCAAACGATCCTACTGTACAGAATGTACGTCTTGTCCGGACAAGCTATTAATGAGCTAGCTAAGTTATTTACACTGGTGGATATGGAGTATAGATTGCTGTAAATTTATTCGTAACATCCATGAAGGAATGTTAGCTAAAAGTGGAGAGGCCACGAGGACCGCATCGTATCCTTCGCGTTACAATTTTGCGATTAACTTTACCTTACGTATTTATTTATTGACATTCCAATGATGGGATACCACAAGGAAACCCCGACGACAAATTGCAGTATTCGGCGGTGTGCCAAACGATCCTACTGTACGGAATGTACGTCTTGTCCAGACAAGATATTAATGAGCTAGCTATTATGAATATTATTAAGTTATTAACACTGGTGTGTATGGAATATAGATTGCTGTATATTTATTCATAAGTAACATCCATGAAGGAATGTTGGCTAGAAATGGAGAGGCTACGTACGGCGGCGTCTCGTCTCGCCACAATCCCGCCGCTTGATGTGCTTCCGTATTTTTGTGTGTTTTACGCTTTGTTTCGTATGTTTTTTGTATGTTTTTTTCGAATGTAACTACGAATGGAATCCGACGGGATGGTATAGCGGGTAACAAAATTTGTTAAGGCAGTCCTAATTCATGGGGTATACATATCTTTGGAGCACTCTTCGGAATTCCGATTTGGCATGAGCATGTCCTCCCCGTGCCCAGGTGGGTTTTCTTCGCGTTCGGGCTAGATCCGAACACGCTACGATAAATTGAAGGGACTAAATTGCTGCCTTATCATAGTGTTTGCGTACGAATGTCAACTTTTGATTGTGTGAATCGTGTACTGTATCGTCGCCGGGATTGTCGTCACTAAGAACAAGTTGACTATTAACTATTAACTAAAAACATTTCCAATTATCGGCGGCCAATCAGATTCCCGGAAATCCCCGAACTGCTTGGTCAGCGTTTTTTGAGTTCGATTTGTTGAGCAACAATTAAAGAAACATGGAAACTATTACGCTGTTTGCACTTGTTCTAATTTGTCGTCTCGTAATTGTATGTTTTCCGCTAGGTCGTCAGCTCCGTAGCGGCCCCACGGCCAACTTTCAGCGCCGGGAATCTGGGAGGAGTCTCCGCGTTCTCCCCGTGTCCATGTGGGTGTCTTCAAGGTACTTCGGATTCCTCCCGCGGTCCAAAAATCTGGATTCAAGGTGAATTGGATGCTCTAAATTGCCCCTATATTGTGTGTGTGTCCAGCAATGGTCGGCTGGTCCTGGTTGTATCTGCCAGGCTCCTCTGGATGGGTGTGGGGCAATTTATCCCAAGCTCCGTTCAACAAATGACTTCTCGGCGGCGTTCCGGAACGACTTCGCTGTCTAGCCGTAATATGAGTAACTGGATATTTTCCACCCGCGTTCCCGTCGTCTCACGTCCTGTCATCGGTCTTCGGTTTTTCATAAACATATTAATCCAGCTATTGCAAATCAATGCCGGCTGTGGACACACACACACACACACACACACATTTCAAATGACTATATAAAGCAACAACGCTTGGTCCGCTGCATGCAGCTAGCTAGCTTCATATTTACAAAATGCATATTAACCTATATATATATATATATATATATATATATATATATATATATATATATAGATAGTACCAGGTGGAAGTTAGGTCACGCCCCCTTCTGGCTCCATAATGGATTTGTCCTCCACCTGCCATATGCCATATAGACGGACTTCCTTAAGTTTACGTTAATTTATTTGTCGAAATTTTTACAATGGTGTCTCAATGTTCCGAGGCAACAGCGGCAAGACAAAACTCGCCGTTAAGTTGGTTTTTAAGGAAGAATCAATTGTGAGGACCAAGGTCAGTGGGCGAAGCCTTCTTGAGTGGCCAAGAAGCATCGACGGTAAGATACTATTGCTAGCTATGCTATCGGAAAACAATTCAAAGAAACCATTGGGAGGGCCAAGGCTAAGCAGGCGACCCCCCCTTGAGTGGCCGAGAAGCGTCGACAGTACGATACTGTTGAAGTCAAAAGTGACTCGTCAACGCAGGCGTCTATTAAATAAGCATTTGTGGCATATTGCTAGCTAGAGGACGGAAAACACAAAAAAAAAAAAAGTAGATACCGTTGGTAAGGCTACGAGTATTGCTGGTAAACGTAGGCGTGCCAGACTGGACCACACGAAACCAAAGAACACGAGCACAAACCGAAGTGACAGTGGCGAGAGAAAACACCCTGTTAAGAAACCTTTGGGAGGCCCAAGGCTCAGTGGGCGACGCCTCCTTGAGAGGCCTGGCAGCATCAAGTGGTGCCATCAGGTATCCGTGTTTGAAAATTGGAAAAGCTACATCAGTCCAGTGAGGCTTTCCTTCCTTCCTGGTAGGACTGCCTTGCCACTAGTCCAACAGATTCTGTCCAGTTTTTGGCGTGTTGCTATCTTCCTGACTGAAAACACAGGTGACTGAAAACAACGTAGATGGACGTCAACAGTTACACAGTCGTCGCTATCATTACAGGGAATCCTTCCTGGCAGGACTGCCTTGCCACTAGTCCAACAGATTCTGTCCAGTTTTCTCCTTGCCATGGGCGTCCTCGAGGAAAACTAAGGACGGACGGGGTTCCAGTAACGAGTACGAACGGGTTCCTACCCCCCAGACATCGAATTCTGCACAGTGTATTCGGCACTAAGAAAACAATCCATTTCATTCGTCAAAAATGGTGGGTTTCCGGTTTAGGGCCGCAAGACGTCCTCCGAGCATGTCAGTTCCCTAACAGCCATCGCCGGCACCACCCAGACCCCGCCTCCCCCACATCAAAATCTACATCAGTCCATGGAGGCCTCCCATGCTTCCTGGCAGGACTGCCTTGCCACTTGTCCAACAGATTCTGTCCAGTTTTGTCCTTGCCGTAGGTGTCTGGTGATACCTCGAGAAAAACCAAGGTTGGACGTGGATCCAGGAACGAGTACGAACGGGTTCCTACCCCCCAGACATCGAATTCTGCAGTGTATTCGGCACCAAGAAAACAATCCGAGTGGGACCCATTTGCATCGTCAAAAAAGGTGGGTTTCCGGTTTAGGGCCCTCCAAGCATAATGTCAGTTCCCTAACAGCCGTCGCCGCCACCCCTTAGACCCCCCCCCCCCCACTGCCTCTGCCTCAGCTCTGGGTTTTGCTTACAGATACCATAAATCAGGATTATACAACTCCCTCTCTAACAGGCCTGGTCAATAACTCCCCATTAAGCGATGCTTCACATGTGCGGCGTCTACACTTTCTGGGTGGTATTTCTTTCAGGGCTACTTTCGGACATGATTTAAACCGAGAAACATCAATTAAAAACAATAATAAAAGCCACGCCGTATTGGGAATCCATGGTTCGCGCAGGCGAACCGACGGCTTATTGATCACTTCGGAAACGCAAAAGGACTTGGGTTTACTGTCCTTATGTCATAATATTTTAAGTGGCTCCCAGCGCCGTCTATTTCCTTTGCCTCGTCTTCGGTGTCTATTTTAAAATACAGGGCCGTCCCAGAATGCTAGCTGTCTAGGGGATAAGTGGTTAGCATGTTCTCCTCTCAGCGCTAGGAATTCCAAGTTTGAATCCCAATCTGGGTGGAGTTTTCATGTTCTCCCCATGTCTGTGTGGGTTTCCTCCAGGTTCTCCAGTTTCCTCCCACAGTCCAAAAACATGGATCAAGGTGAATTGAATGCTCCAAATTGCCCCATAAATAGTGTGTTTGTGTGAGTGAGTGTGTACAGTGATAGATTGGCGCCCTGTCTTGGGTGTATCTGCCCAGCGTCCGAAACGTTCTCCCCTGGATGGGCATGGGGAACCCCCCCGCGACCCTAGTTAATGGATGGATGGGTTTAAATTAACCTGACTAAATTAATTAACTAACCGACACCCTATGGAAGGCATGTTGCGATGGGTAAGTGACATTTCTGGCGTATAGCTATCATGGCAACGGTAAGCACAAGTGACCGAGAACGACGTAGTTGGGCGGCAACAGTTGAGAACGTAATCAACGTTTGTCGCTAACTTCAGTCGTCGCTATCTTGGCGAGGAATCGTCAACGTAGTTGCATGTCCAATGTATTTGCTGGCCGTCATGCTAGCTAGGCAAAGAGACCTCGACATAAGGTACGTTTTTAGCGTGTTGCTATCTCGCCAACGGAAAACAACGTCGCTATGTTGGCGGGGAATCGTCAACGCGATTCGAGGGGTGGGAGTAACTTTGTAACCTTTGCCTTACGAAGTTACAATATAAGGTTTCTACCGTTTTTCGTAGCTTTTAATGTCACTAAAAAGAAAACCCTTTACTCCGGCGCCGTTAATTGCTACAGAAGTAACTTTTACGAACATCTGTCCATTAAGAAGCGAAACAAAGTGAAGATCTCAGGCTAGGCACTCGGGCTTGGCGCTTGAGTGGCGGGCCGCCACAATGGCGGCGCGTTTTCTAAAGCCCCGTGCTTTCTCCGAGTCACAAAGCCTGGTATTCGGCGACATAAGTGGCCTGTTTGAGCCCAATTTCAACGCGCCGCATTGTGCGGGGAAGCTTTGCGGCGGCATCGATTCTTGCCGAACCACTTGCCGCACGGACTCAAAAGGTGTATTGAAACTTGGCACTACGGGGAGAACAACAACGAGACAGAGCGGACACCCTGCGCCGAGCCCGAGCAGTCGGAAAGGTTGGCGGCGGCTAAAAGCTTTCCTTTCCGCCACGTCGTCTCCGCGCTGGGCGAAGCACGGAAGCCGCGGCCTGAATGGTCAGGGGGGTTTTCCGGCCGGCGAAAATTGTTCTGATGTTGTCGAAACATTTCTAAAGGTCACGCTCGGAACATTTACCCCACTTAGGAGATTGAAGCTATTCTCCGGCTGGGAGACGATTGACGATAGGAGCGTTCGAACCGTCCGTGGCAACTCCGTTGGAGGAGAAAATGGAAGCTGCTGATGGGATGAACCTGATTGGTCATCGACCTTAGCATTGGAAGGGAACGTCTCCTGTTTTTTTTTTTCTAGAGTGATAGAGAACCGCAAAAGACGAATGCTAGGTCGACACCTCCAACGCCCACGCGACCCCAACAACCTAAACCTTACCTCAGGTGGCACTAAATGCGCTATATAAATAAATTACTTGAACTAAATTGGTGGTACCACATACCAGACATAGCGTACAATGATACATCCGACACCCACGTGACCCCCTACATAAAATATGCACCCTTACATACTGTAAAATACCCAAAGTTAAATAAACACCAACTGTCCTGAAACTCTAGGGGGAGCCCTTGTCCCCCTCTAGCCCCTTAATAGAAGCACTTGGCTTCGGTCATTGGCCAGTAGGGTGTACGCATCTTACCGCATGCCGCCCACTCTTCCTTTTGGCATATACTAGACGTAGGGTCAAACGACACCTCTGACACCCACACAACTCCGACAACCCAAACCTTACCTCAGGTGGTGTTACACTTCCGAAGAAGTTTACCTCAGAGAGCATGCACCCCTATACAAAAAACCCAAAGGCAAATAAACACCAACTGTCCCGAGACTCTAGGGGGAACCATGCGTCATTGTCATTGCAACGTCGCGTTTTACAAAACCAATCCAGGTGCCAGTATATTTGCCTTTAACTACAACCTGTATTTTTCAAATTGACAATTTCTCAACATAGTAATTTACCTTATTATGCTACTTAGATGCTACTCGGACAAATGCAACCGCTGGGCCCCACGGAGAAACGTGGCTTATGACAGTGACTTCCTGCCCTTCACCACGACCGACAGCTTTCCCGACTCCCGACTGGATATTACGCAAACTTATCCCATCGATGCGGTCCGGCCTGCCAAGGTTCCAATGCCGAACACTATTTATACGGTGAGTCTTTGGTTTTCAGCCTAATTTGGCCAATATATACGTTAAAAATGCATAATTAGCTACCTGTTTAAATAATTGCAATTTTTAAAAAGTATATTTCCTCATGTAGAATTTTCTCCAATGATTGTTTAGGCACTTTCGAACCGAAAGATCGAAAGATGGGAAACCAACGTACAGATGAAAGCCAACGGCAACCTAGATTCATCGCAGACATATATAACAAACAGGTAATATTTAAAATATATATTTTGTTATCATTACAACAATTTTTATTATTATTATTATAGTTACGTTGCCTAGCGCACAACATGACGGATGCCACAGACGAGAGGTTTTTCTACGACAGAATTTCAGCCTGATTTGGGAACTATATATAAGTTAGAAAATGCGTAATTAGCTACATGTTTAAACAGTTACAATTTTGAAAACGCCTCAAATTTTCTCCAACGATTGTTTCAGCATTTTCGAACCTTCTCTTCGAGGCGTCGGCTATTTAGGTTGGAAACAAACATACAGATGAAAGCCAATGGCGACTAGATTCGTCGCAAACATATATAAATGTAACAAAAAATTGTTACAATATATACAGTTTGTTGCCTGTATATAACAAATTGCTTGTTTTTATTTTTTTAAATATATATTGTTGTCATTACGATTATTTTATTATTATTATAGTTTTGTTGCCTAGCGCACAACGTGACAGATGTCATCGTTTTTGCGTTTCTTGTTCGTAAGATGACTCCCGTTCCAGGACAACGAAGGCAAAAAGTGAACCCATAAAAGCCCGGCGCGTGTTTCTCGACCTTTGGCCCTGGCCTTTGACCCTCTTTATCGCGGACCACCAGCCAGATACACACCCCCTGTGGAAAGCCTACGTAAAAACCCACACATCGCACACAAGTTATTGTTCCAACATGGCCGATGTCGAGCATTAAAAGCTTGGTTTAATCAAAATGGTACAGTCTGGCGGCGTTCAGAACGACGACAGTGCCGAGGGGTGTGTGGAAGCCATGCTCTCGCATACGCAAACTGGGACTTGTTATTAATTAACTCGGGCTGAACGTAGCCTCAATCACTGGGAGAGAAGGAATCAATACCGTCGTCACCGGTAGTTACAGGCCAGAGATAACGTCTACACTCCGGCCTGTTGGAATTTAAAAGTTAGAATAACAACCCAAAAATACGGAAATACTGACGATTTGCATGTTTATTTGGACGATATGTCAAAATTAATATAGGAATAAATTTATTTTGTATTTATGTTCAATGTTTAATGTTACTATTTTGAAAAAAAAGTCCCACAATTGTGTCGTAAATTAAGTACATGCCAGAGTACCATGTTTGTTTCGAGAACACGTAGGTGCATCAATATTAAGATTAATTCAACACTTCCACATCAATAAATTACTCAAAATTCAGTTTAGCCCCTGAGCAATTTTCTACGACGTTGGGGTTACGTTTGATTAGCTAACTAACAAAGATTACGATTTTAAATGATGAGTTTTAACCTGTTACAGCATTTTCATAGTTTTTCGTCTAATATATTTAGTAACGGTAGCCCTATGTCAAAATTCAAAGGATGACTAAGTCATTTTAGCACCTAGCTAATTTTTATTAATAGTAACGAGGAATAAATAGTAATTCTAACACCAACACATTCCCTGCAAAAATGTTTAAACATGATTTAAACTGTACGAAACGTTGATAAAGTTCACGTAAAATTGTTTGTCAAAGCCTGAGGTGTTTGACAGATGTAAAATTGTCTGTCAAAGCCTGAGGTGTTTCTCCGAAACCTCACAAACTTTCGCAAGCATTTCTCGAAGACGTCTGAGGTAAAACTACGGGGAACAACCATCTGGAAGGTTTTTCTCTGTTTAATTGACGTACCGTTTATTAAAAAAAGGCGATTCTGAGGCGATTTAATGGACCTCGAGACGAAAAGAGCGGGAAATATTGAGTTCTCTGTTTTTTGAAATGCGCTCGATTTTTCACACTCCTCCGATAAATCTATGAACCCCGGCGGGTTTGTATTACGAACAGTTTGTACTCTAGATAAGAAAATATATAGAGATTTTAATTTAAATTTTTTAAATTAGGTTTTACAACAAATATTTTTTATTAACAGTGGCCCTATGTCATTTTAGCACTTAGCTAATTTTCATTAATAGTAACAATAGTAATATTAACACCAACACATTCCCGCCAAAGTAGGCCAGATGTGCCAAGATGCTTAAGAGTGCTTAAAACTGTACAAAACGTTGATAAAATTGTTTAATTCGAAGTAAACTATCGTCTTTTATGATTATGCAAAACATGAGGCCATTCTTAAAGGCCTCCTGAACTTTTGTATTGTGAGCGAACATGGCTGAGGTAAAACTATGTCAAACCAACATCTGGAACGTTTTGAAAATTGCCCCGCTTTATTTTTCGCGTTTTAATCGACGTACTATTTCTAATTTAAAAAAAAACACGTCACGTGCTTCTGAGGCGATTATCGAACGACGGGACGAAAAGCGCGGGAAATATCGAGTTCTCCGTTTTATTTTGTTTTTATTGGCTCTCGGAGTTCCACGCTCCTCCGATAAATCTATACTAATGTATGTCGAACAATTTGTACTCTAGATAAGAACATATATATATTTTTTTTTTATTTGTAATTTTTAGTAGGTTACTAAAAAGCAATTTTTGCACCAGTGCTGCGCAAAATACAATGGATTAATACGTCCTAAATAAAATGTATTATTATTGTTATTATTATATAGAATTATTTTTATTATTGTGGTTGTTTCCGTTGTTGATGACGCGACGGCACGCGTTGCCGATTAAATCTAGGCACTTATAAAAATATAACCACGTCACCATGGTGTCACTATGGTGATCCTGGCCCTTTTCAGCACGTCTCTACCGCTTTGCTTGTGTTCAAACGAGCGTTAATCAATCGTCAATCAATCCTCGTGACATTTCGCCTATCGACCCTGCAAATGCTATTATAATTCTTGCACTGATCACGACTCTGATGAAGAGAGAGAGGGCTAAGCTGATGAGATTTGCGTGTTTCGTCAGAACAGCCCATCCACCCTCCTCTACTTAGCATCAGACCCAAAAACGGCATCGTTGTATCGTGTGTAATTATATTGTTTGGAGTTCTCCATCCATAGAAACAAATTTATTTAATTAATTCCATTTCTTTAAAGTCATATTAGTTTAGATTAGCCTTCGCAGGCTGTCGATTAAGGCTGCTGTCCTTTTCCCCTTTTAGTATTTTTTTATTTTTTTATTTATTTCACAGCGATAATATAAAACTAACAAAGTCATATATTTCAAAGACTTGTCGGCTATACGGCAAGAAATGGGGTAAATAAATAAAAACGTACGAATAATAATAATCATAATAATAATAATATAGGAAACAACGCAAAAATAGAAACGTCAGAGGAAATATAAATTGGAATTTTTTTTTTAGATTTTATTCGATCGTTTTTGAAGGATTCTCGGTTTTATAAAAGTTATTGTGCATTATGACGTAATACAGCCCAACTTCATGATGAAATGGTAATTTGTTGTTCAATATAAGAATAATAATAATAATAATAATTATTATTATTATTATTATTATTATAGTAATAATTGTATTGTGATTAATTTACTAATTGCAGTGTTGGTGTTGTAGAATATATCGAGCAAACGCAAGGAATCGAACCTGTGCCGCAACACGTCACGCGGCAAAGGAATTTCGGGAAGCGCGCCCACCGCAGCCTGCACACGCACGGCGATCGCGTGGGGGGTGGGGGGGGGTAGGTACACGATCGCGCCCCACGCTGATTTGCGGTAACAGCGTGTATAGATCAGCGTGGGGTCCGATCAATACGGCCGCACTTAACGTGGCAGATGGCCCGCGCGAACAAAGGAAGGAAAGCGGTTCCACTCGCACCTTGGGCCAGAACCGTTCTCCATTTTGGGGTCGACTTGTAAAAAGAAATTGCCTTCATTGACATCATGCGTACGGAAACCACATCCAATTAAACGTCCTTTACTGTTTACGCGATCTTTAGTTGGGAACGTTACGTCGTTTCGTCGTCTAGGCCTGTGACGTCATGTCCATCCCGGTCTAAGACTTATTTGAAGTATTATAGGCCTGTGGACAGTACGTGGGGACAGGGGCCTTGTCTTGTCATTGTGTCACATGTAGCGTATTGATGCCACCTCGATTAAGGCTATCACGTGGCAAACGTTTTATTCTATCGTGTGCCAATTTTGTCTATCGTTTAATAGTGCATCCGTTGCTAGGATACTGATCCAATTCAAATTCGATTGGAATTTTATTGAAATAAATGCATCACAGGCCCACAGTTTGTTTCTGGGGTGATGCCCATTTTTAAAAATCCCCACCAAAAAAACCTAGGTTAATAAGTTTAATTAATATTTTGTCGGCCGTTTAATACGTGCATCCGTTGCTAGGATACTGATCCGATTCAAATTCGAATTTTATTAAAAGAAATGCATCACAGGTCCACAGTTTGTTTTTAGGGTGATGCCCATTTTTTAAAAATCCCCACCAAAAAAAACCTAGGTTAATACATTTAATTAATATTTTGTCGGTCGTTTAATACGTATATCTGTTGCTAGGATACCGATACCATTCAAATTCGAATTTTATTAAAAGAAATGCATCACATGCCCACAGTTTGTTTCTGGGGTGATGCCCATTTTTAAAAATCCCCAACAAAAAAACCTAGGTTAATAACTTTAATATTTTGTCGGTCGTTTAACACGTGCATCCGATGCTAGGATACTGATACAATTAAATGCGAATTTTATTGAAAGAAATGCATCACGGCCTACAGTATGTTTTTGGGGTCATGCCAATTTTCAAAAATCCACAACAAAAAACCTAGGTTAATAAGTTTAATTAATATTTTGTCGGTCGTTTAACACGTGCATCCGTTGCTAGGATACTGATACAATTAAATGCGAATTTTATTGAAAGAAGTGCATCACGGCCTACAGTATGTTTTTGGGGTGATGCCAATTTTCAAAAATCCACAGCAAAAAAACCTAGGTTAATAAGTTTAATTAATATTTTGTCGGTCGTTTAACACGTGAATCCGTTGCTAGGATACTGATCCGATTCAAATTCGAATTTTATTAAAAGAAATGCATCACAGACCCAAAGTTTGTTTTTGGGGTGATGCCAATTTTGAAAAATCCCCAACAAAAAAAAAAACTAGGTTAATAAGTTTTATTAATATTTTGTCGGTCGTTTAACAAGTGCATCCGTTGCTAGGATACTGGTCCAATTCAAATTCGAATTTTATTAAAAGAAATGCATCACAGGCCCACAGTTTATTTTTGGGGTGATGCCAATTTTGGAAAATCCCCACCAAAAAACCTAGGTTAATAAATTTCATAAATATATCTGTTGCTTTTCCAACGTTATAACTCAACAAACAGGCAATGGATTCTCACGTGGTCACTGTGTATCGACCCCCCCTACGAATCACAGATCTAGGCCAGAGGTTTCGTGTTCGGCCTCGCTATCTCGACTTTGCTTCAGCAGTCGCTCGGCCCGTTCTCGAACCCCGACCGCCCCCCCACACACACACCCACCCTCCCCACCTCCCACCCCCGCTCATCCTCTGACAGCTGATCAAAAGCCCAAAATAGGTCACGCTTTTCAGACTTCTGTCCATTGGCCCTTAATTACCGACTCTTTTAAACAAAAGCCACATCTGCTCGAGGCTCCGGAGCAACCGGCACTCGGGCAAAAAAAAAACCACAACTATTAAAAAATCTGTCTCTTCGAGACAGAGACGTTCGATTGCCCTCCCTTCTCGTCGTGTCTGAATTTTGAATTGTTAAAATACAACAACTCTTTCAATGTGAAAACAAACCCCCAACCCAGCTCTAAATAGTAAATTAAAAAAAATTGAATTATAGCCATTTGGCACTTTTCGCTTATAGACGCCTTATTCATAATCCCTTAGGATAAATGAAATACCGAAACACTTGAAATAAATCGGTTTGAATGTGCTCCGTCGGGAATAATCCAATCAATTAATTTAGGCTAGGTTATTATTATTATAATAATAATAATAGAGAGAGTTTGTATTGGGGAAACTAGAATGTTTTGTAATAACGCGCAAGCCCTAAGAGGTGGGTGGGGAGTGTGGAGGTTGGGGGGGGCGTCGAGAATGCCCCCGGGCTGTGATTGGTCCATCGGGATGTCGCTCACCGAGGAAGCCCCGCCCATTCCATCAGGGTTGGCTGCGGCCAAACGCATCCCGTCCGCGCGCAGATCCAGCTGCTCGGGCAGAATCCGCAGGAGGAGGAGAGGGTCGGACATGGGGAGCGAGCAGCGTCGGGACATCGAAAGACATCGGCGAGATTTGTTTGGATTTCTAGGCTAAGCCAATAAAAAAAAAATACTAATAATTAAAGAAAAAAAAAAAAAAAAAAAAAAAAAAAAACAACAACAATTCAATATTCAAAAACTAACCAAGACGCCTTAAGGGGATCTAGTGGTATTCGAACCCGCAGCAGCAGCACCACCACCATCACCACCACCACCCGAAACGGACCAAGCGAGCACGATCAATGGACTGAATGAAGACTGCCTACAACGCCTATCGATGCCTGGCCAAGGAGGACCTGGATGCGTTCGCCATGAACCCGGAGCTGACAATGGACGGCATGGGCGGCCTGCACGGCGCGCTCGGGGTGGGCGGCCATGATCACGATCTGCTCAGCCCGCATCAGCACCCGCGCGGCGGCGGCGGCGGAGGTGGAGGAGGCGGCGGGATCTTGGGCAGCACCACCATCGCCGCCGCGCAAGCGCCTCCTCCGT
>JAFMOC010000222.1:737500-742500 GCA_019802505.1 Corydoras sp. C115 | reverse complement strand
AGCAACAGTGACGAGAAAAAACTCTGTTACGTTGTCTTGTTCGGAAGAAACTGTGGGCAGACCAAGGCTCTGTGGGTGACTCGTCCTCCTTAAGCTGTTGTTGTAAACTGCGCTATATAAATAAATGACTTGAACGGGAACTCGATTGCACCCAGGCAGAGTATGTGACGTGCTGATTGGTGCTGATTGGTGCTGATTGGTGCCGATTGGGACAATGATTGGGCTACACCCAAAATACGTAATTATGAGAATTAGCACGTGCGTTTTGCTTAAAAGTATGTTTCTTGTCATTTAGGTAGCTGAGACACATTAATGAAAGCTTAAATAGGATCCGAAAAATCGCCAGCTACGTCAACTCGTCGGCGACGAGGTGGTTTTGTATAGCTACATCCATAAACCACATAAACACGACCCAAAAAATCACCAGCTACGTGAACTTGTCGTCGTCAAAGTAGCTACATCCATAAACCACATGAACACGACCCGAAAAATCGGCAGCTATGTGAACTTGTTGACGACGACGTAGCTACATCTATAAACCACTTGAACACGACCCGAAAAATCGGCAGCGACGCCAACTTGTCGGCGACAACATAGCTACATCCATAAATCACATGACCATGACCCAAAAAATAACCAGCTACGTAAACTTGTCGTCCTCAAAGTAGCTACATCTATAAAGCATATGAACATGACCCGAAAAATCGGCAGCTACATCAACTTGCAGGCGACGACGTAGCTACATCTATAAACCACTTGAACACGACCCAAAAAATCGGCAGCTACACCAACTTGTCGGCGACAACATAACGACATCCATAAATCACATGACCATGACCCGAAAAATCGCCAGCTACGTGAAATTGTCGTCGTCGACGTAGCTACATACATAAACCACATGCCCATTACCCGAAAAATTGCCTGCTATGTCAACTTATCGGTGACAAGGTAGCTACATTGGTTAACCACATGAACATGAGCGTAATTTTTTGTCGTTTATTTGGTATTTAGGCCCAAAAACAATTTTCAAAATGCTGTTTCGAATGACAAACCATACTACAATTGTTATAATATTACTAAATATTAATTGTAGATAAAAATCCCATAAGGGCCACATTTGGCGATTGATTTTCTAAATTGTCCTGCGTCGTTATTACACAAATCGACAAACCAACCGGACGTGCGCCTCAGACCACGGTCCCTTCCATGCAAGTTAGCAAAAACAGAGTTGTTCTTCTTTGCAGCGTCAGCGGGGTTTTTTTTTCTCGTTTATTTATCTGCTCAAACAGTGGGGTCCTGATAGCGACTGATGGTCAACACGTTCCCGTGTAGAGCAAAGGGCAAAGCTCCGGCCCTGTTGGCCAATTTGGACGCAAATCCAACTGCGTTGCCGTCAGCAAACACGCTGGATTGCTCAATCGGCTAAGACTTGCTGAAAGTTTGGTTTTTTGCATCTGGAGCGATCCATAAAACTCAGGGATTAGTGGCTACGAACCTCTTTACAACGTCCTGCTAATAAAAACCAACAAATAAACAAAAAAAAAAACAACAACATAATAATACCATTAACATGCCTGAGGTAAAAAATTGAAATAATGTAGGTTTAGGTCGCTGGATTTGAATTGTTATAGTTGATTTGATGACCTGGGTCCCGCAAGTCAATCCAATTCCTTGCTAGGAGGTTGGTAAGCAATAAATAGTAGCTAGCTATTCACCCAGAACTTAACTTGTACGCGTTTTTGGCCGCATGGATAACAAATACACAAACAAAAACGGTCCTAAGACGAACCCTTGAGAGACTCACCTATAAGCTTTAACGTAAGTGTTTGGTGTTTCCTTTTCACACTTGACTCCAGAATGTAGCGTTACTATTACGATATTATATGTGTCGTTTATGTCAAACGTCAGGTTTCGCTTCGAACTCGGGTCCTGCAACCCAATCCAATTCCTTGCTAGGAGGTTGGAAAGTAATAAATAGTAGCTAGCTATACATCTATAACTTGACTAGTATATATTTTTGGTCACACGGATATCAAATACACAAACTAAAATGGTCCTAAGACGAACCCTTGAGGGACTCGCCTATGAGTATTAACGTACGTCAGGTTTCGCTTCGAACCCAGGTCCCGCAACCCAATCCAATTCCTTGCTAGGAGGTTGGTAAGCAATAAATATACATCTAGCACTTGACTAGTATGTATTTTTGGTCACACGGATATCAAAATACATAAACTAAAATGGTCCTAAGATGAACCCTTGAGGGACTCGCCTATAAGTTTTAACGTACGTCAGGCTTCCCTTCGAACACGGGTCCCGCAACCCAATCCAATTCCTTGCTAGGAGGTTGGTAAGCAATAAATAGTAACTAGCTATACATCTAGAACTTGACTAGTATATGTTTTTAATCGCACGGCTATCAAATACATAAACTAAAACGGTCCTAAGACAAACCCTTGAAGGACTACTTATACGTTTTAACGTAAGCGTGTGGTGTTTCCTTTACGCACTTGACTTTAGAGTGCAAAATGTATTGCTAGAAGGTCGAAAAAAATCAAATAGTGACATACTATCATTATTAAAAATTTGTATCTCACGATTATGACCCGGCCGGGACCCATATCTCAGAAATATCTTTAAAACGAAGTATCTCGTGATTTTTATCGCAAGATAATTTGTTAGCTATAGTGATAGCTATCTCATAATACTCACCCAGTCATCCCATTGCGGTCATTACTTGGTATCTTATAAATCTGAGTTTGTATCTCATAATTGTCAATGCGTTAACGCATTATCTCATAATCACAGTTGTCTCATAATGCTAATTTTCCTACTTACGAAGACGTATCTTGTAATTTCATCCTAAACTACAGTATTGACTTGTAATTATCTCGCACTGCTGACGTAGTCATATCATCAATACAGCTAACTATCTCATGAAATATCCCATAACCTCGATGACTCATTTTGTACCATAATCATATGTATCTCATAATTCCAATTCAGCCATATATAACGGCTAAGTATCTCGTAAAATTTCTCCCAAGCCACAAAGCCTCATCTCGCGACGTAGCTGCGTATGACTCATTATCTCATTTGTGGAACTTATTAAGAATTACGGCAAAGTATCTTGTAACACGTCCCATAACCTCGATGACTTATTTCTTACCATAATCATAGGTATCTCATAATTCCGTTTCAGCCATATTTTACGTTTGACCGAGTATCTCGTGAATTTGATCCGTAGCTACAATAGCCATCTATTACGTAGGATTTCATTTTTATTAATTTGATAAAGTCGTCTCATTACGGCTAAGTATCTCGTAAATTTCTCCCAAGCCACAAAGCCTCATCTCGCGACGTAGCTACGTATGACTGATTATCTCATTTGTGGAAGTTATTAAGAATTATGGCGAAGTAGCCCATAAAAGGTCCCATAACCTCGATGACTTATTTCGTACCATAATCGTATGTATCTCATAATTCCAATTCAGCCAAATTTTAGTATCTCGTAAATATGACTTTCAATTTTATCCTAAGCTACGATAGCGATCTATTGCTTATGAAAATGCGTATGCGTTTTTTTTTTAATCAATTTCACGAAGTCGTCTCATTACGGCTAAGTATCTCGTGAATTTGCATATGACTTATTATCTCATTTGTCCACGTTAATAATAATTACAGCCAGGTATCTCGTAAAGCTCTCCCTATGTCATATGTATCTCGCAATCGTCTCATACCCTCCTTAATATGTCGTACTATCTCGTGTGTGTCCTCCGAAGCTACAGTAGTGACTTGGCCAATATGATTTCATTATCTCATTTTTCTACGTAACAATAGTAATAATAATAATAACAATAATGATAACACAAATACGTGTCCCTGCAACTCCGGAGCTCATCCAATCCCCCGCCGCATGGTTACATCACAACGCCGAGCGGGCTTTCTGATTGGCCGGCCCGGTGGCGATCAATACGCGGAGCTGCAAACAGACCTTTAAACTGCTGATGTCATCAGCGGCTGCCCCGTCGTGTCAGACGGCGATCCCCCCCCCACCGCCCCTGCCCCCCGCCCCCCCCTGGATGGACCTTCAGACTTCCCGTTATCCGTCTGATTAGTCAGAAATCCGTAGGCCGCATCGGCCACCCGCCCAAATCAGGTGATCAGGCTCGTTCTCCAGCGTTCTGCGGCGGAAACCCGATCCGTGGCCCGGCTCCCTGGCTCCGGAGTCGGACTACGCCGGAGTTTGTTTTTAACCTCGGCTCGTTTGGCTGCCGCATCGGCCGCGGGCGCCGCCGATCATTACTATATTTGTTTTTAGATTTTTAAAATAGCTAGCTATGATAGCTACGACCAGTTAAAAATAAATAGATGGTTATTTAACGTAACTCAA
The DNA here is from genome assembly GCA_019802505.1 of Corydoras sp. C115. Lineage (NCBI taxonomy): Eukaryota > Metazoa > Chordata > Actinopteri > Siluriformes > Callichthyidae > Corydoras > Corydoras sp. C115. The sequence continues at coordinate 738,110 of JAFMOC010000222.1, read as the reverse complement.
ATTCCGGTAGATCCTCTACTGGGTTTTGGGGACGGGGCGTCAATCCATCATTGGACACAGACTCACGCACACCCTATATATAGGGGCAATTGATATGGGGCAATTAAGAGCATTTAATTCACCTTGAATCCATGTTTTCCGACCGTGGAAGGATCCCAGAGAACCTGAAGGAAACCTGGCAACTCCACCCAGAGTGGGATTCAATCTAGGGCTCGATTCTATGGCTGGGCCCCCACTCATTCACACATTGATGATATAGGGGCAAATTCAAGCCGCTAATTTCCTTGAATCCATGTTTTGGGATTGTGCGTAGTGCCTATCAAGGGGGAGGGAGAACAATTTGGGTGCTGGGCAGATACACCCAGGGTGCCGAACTACCAATGGGCCCACACTCACTCACCCATTGACAATATAGGGCAATTTAGAGCAGCCAGTTTACCTTGAATCCATGTCCGGCTGGCTGCGCGGTTGGTGTAGTGACACTATACAGTGCTGGGGATCCGAGTTAGAATTCCGATTCGAGTGGAGTTTCCAAGTTGGTTTCCTCCCACAGTCCCAAAACATGCATTCAAGGTGAATCGGACAATGTAAATTGCCCCATGGGGTGGTG
>JAFMOC010000222.1:707500-732500 GCA_019802505.1 Corydoras sp. C115 | reverse complement strand
GGCAATTTGAAGAACTCAATTGACTTGATCCATGTTTTTGGACTGTGGGAGGAAACCGGAGAACCCGGAGGAAACCCACGTGGACACGGGGAGAACATGGAAACTCCACCCAGATTGGTGTGGGGCATCCCCTAATAGAGGATAAAGCGGTAGATAATGGATGGATATATATATATATATATATATATATATTAGAAACTAAGCTTCAGAGCAGCAAACCAGACATAAGTAGGGTTCTTGGAGAACAGAGAACAATAAACAGGGGCTGAGAACCGCAGAACCAAGGATGTTCTAGTGTAATGGGTGGCTCCATCTCGAATGGCGCCCTGCGATCACGTTACCGACGGCGGCTGTTGTACAATGCTGCCACCTGTCGGCCCAGACGCGGTATAGCAACTAGAACGCTGCGTTAGCAAACAACTAAAACATCTTAATTCCATCGTTCCCGCGATTTCTATCGCCACTTGTCGCCTAAAAACGCGTTTAAAAAAGTGTTTTTAACGTCTAAACCAACTAAAACGTCGTTTTAATCTTGTTCCCGATCAAGTCCTTTGCTAACAAGACGTACGTGTGCTGCGTAAACGTTTTTTTTTTTTTTTTTTTAAAGGTTTTAAACAACGTACGCGATAATTTAAGTCATTGCTACGTCGTTGTTGCCAATAAACAAGTTAGTAGCGTGAATTCTCGTCCAATAAAACGCCACGTGTTGCCTCAGAGTTGTGTCGTCAGCCAGTATTAAGGATTTAATTTGCCCACAATGTTATAATTAGCATAATAATTGTAATATTTTTATTGTATTCCATTTTTTAACATATAAGGGTGAATTTTCAACCTGGTGATTTGCATGTTCTCCCCTGTCTCGGTCATCCCCAAAGACATGTGAGTAGGGTGCATGAGTGGGGAGCTGCTCTGTCACTAGGGGCAATTTAGATAGGGGTAACTTCGAGCAGCCGATTCACCTTGAATCCATGTTTTTGGACTTTGGAAGCAATTTTGAGAAGCCATGTTTTTGTACAGTGGAATCAATATGGGGCAATTTTGAGCAGCCAATTCACCTTGAATCAGTGTTTTTCTCCCCTGGATGGACATGGGGAACCAACCCCCTTTTACACAGTCCAAAAACATGGATTCAAGGTGAATTGGCTGCTCCAAATTGCCCCAATATAGTCTTTGTATGTGTGAGTGTGCCCTCTGTGTGTGGTTTGGTGTCCTCTTCTGGGTGTTTCCGCCCAGTGCCCAAAATGTTCTCCCCTAGATGGGCATCGGGGACCAGCCCCCACAGTCCAAAAACATGGATTCAAGGTGAATTGAATACTGTGGGTGAGGGGGTGGGAGGTAGGTGGTTCCAGGGGAGGACGTTTCGTGCGGTGGGCGGATACACCCAGGACAGTGTGTCGATACAGCAGAAGAGGACGCCAATCCATCGCTGGGCACACTCACACATACAAAGACTACATAGGGGCAATTTGGAGCAACCAATTCACCTTGAATCCATGATTTTGGACTGTGTGAGAGGGGGTTCCCTATGCCTATCCAGGGGAGGATGTTCCGTCGACTGATTGCGCACCCCCACACACCCGGCCACTCTGCATTTTTGGTCCCATTTACTTGCAGAAATTTATAGCTATCAACGGTCAAAACATTCCCAAAAATTAGCCTATGACCCTATCACCCGGCCACACCCAAAATTTTTACCTCATTCCAACCGCCAATTCCCCCAGCCCCTTACCTAAATCAAGAAACCATGATGATATACCATCAAAAATTGTCCGCTCCACCTTAGGCCATGTGGTAAATGTGTGTTAAATGCTTCTGGTATCTTGTCCATAGTTGGACATTAATACACTCTTTTGCCCCCCTTCTCTTTTTCCATGTCTCTCGCTCACCTGGAGAAGCATGCAAACGAAAAGAGCAAGACTCCGGCAAGGAGAGGAGCAATACACCAAAGAAGTCCCGCCTGGTTTTCACCGACCTGCAGCGACGAACGCTGCTGGCCATCTTCAAAGAGAACAAGCGTCCGTCCAAAGAGATGCAGCTGACCATTTCGCAGCAGCTGGGACTGGAACTGAGCACTGTTAGCAACTTCTTCATGAACGCGCGCAGGCGCAGTCTGGACAAATGGCTGGACGAGGGCAGCCCCGGCGGAGCCTCGTCGGCCTCCAGCACTTGTACCAAAGTCTGAGCCGTGGAGGAGCTCGGGAGGGGGTGGGAGGGTGCGGGGAGGACCAACGGAGAAGGAGCCAGGCCGGTCCGAAATCTTTCCAAAGAAAAACGGGAAGGGGGAGGGGCTGCATTCTGGTTTATGTAGCAAAAATGGGCGTCGCCGTTGACGTCGTCATCCAACCAAAGCACCGGCCATCAACGGCCATCAAGTTGTCGTAGGTCAGTTTTTACCTTTTAGTTCCAAGATTAAGCCCCCGACTGCCACCGATGCTATAAAACCCATTCAGAATACCCTTACATCCTTTACCGGGAACGTCCCCGGTGGAGGCCACAAGCACAAATCTACCATAGATCAGTGTTGGCAACATTCAGGACCCCACACAATGACCGCTACAGCGATAGTTCTTCGAGTACATGAGCACAATATGAAAGCACATTTTTAGTTGCAATAGAACCAAAAGGGGCCGAACCATAGACCGTTCTTCAATCGGGAGCAAAACTCAGGACGCCGTTTCTACGATGCGACTGAAGAACGTCCGCGAGCCTAGGAGCTAGACGACACTCCAACACTGGAAACCCAGGTAGCCACTGACGCTCGTCCATTAGGCAGGAAGGAAGTGCCAGGTATTCCCAGTGTGAGCCCAATTCATCCATCCCATCAGTGTAGGCATTCGGCTGTTCCTATAGGGGGAGCAAGGGGGTATAGCAAGAGCAGGAAGTGAACTGACGTAGGCGATCAGGGCCTTTCTAATAGTTTAAGAGGACAATCTTAATACACCAACGCCGCCGGTCAGTTTAGCTTTCGAAGGTACGGAGGGAGAACTCTTCCCACACTGTAGGATTAGCGAGCGCTTCCGCCTCCCCATCATTCATCAGTGAGGTTAATCGACACCGGGATGCAGCCCTCAACCCCTTCCCAGCTCCACAGCGGGCCAAAGGCTTTGCGGACTCCTCCGTCGGGGACACTTCGACAGACTTTTTGTATTTATTGACAAATCGAAACCAAAGAAACTCTTTTTTTCTGCACCTACACCAAAAAAAACAAGATACCAAAAAACGAGGAACAGCGACGAACAAAAGAAGGGGGACGGAGCGGACTTCCAGCTCGCCGAGACCGCCGAAGACCACGGGGAAGCAGGACGAGGACGGAAAAACGACAAAAAAAAAGACAAACAAACACGGGTCCTGACGCCGCAGGCAGTCTCGCTTTCGTTCTGTCTCCGAAAAATGTTGAAGATTGTAACGTGTGCCTATGCAGTTTTTCACCAAAATGGGAAAACAACAAGAACCTCATCAGCTACAATACCAAAGATTCCTAAGTACACCCTACGACGGTTCCGTTGTTCCTCATCCCTTTGGCTGCAACCCCACGGGATGGGCGTGCGTGGGCGCCGCGCTGGAGTTCATACCCGCCTGAACGTTGGTTGCTTTGGTAGTCCAGAGGTTCTCGAGACAAACATGGGAGCCTAAGACCATCTAGTTCCCTTAGATGGTCTTCAACCGGTAGCCTAGAGTATTCTAAAAGCTAAATTCGTAGTTTCCTTGGTAAGGTAATAGTAGGGCGGGCAACAGTTCGCTGGGTTTGTTTTCCAGGAGGAGTTGGTATGTTCTCTCCATGTCTAAGTTGGATTCGTCTAGACATTCTAGCTGTGATTCTGGCAATAAGCAATTCCCCTAGGCGTGAATGTACGTCCTTGTTATGTTTGGGTTCCAGTTTTGGCAACTCCCTCCCAAATCTGTGTGGGCATGTACGTAAGGCTACCCCCAAAAAAAAAGCTACCCATGTTTGTTCGAGAACCCCTACCCAAGGCGATCAGTGCACCCAAGAAGGACAACGCCCCCAAGTCCAAGTCACCCGTCACCTCAGAAGCCGCCGCCGGTTCACCATTTCCGCGGAAACTGCTGAATTATCGGTCGAATAGCTTTATCGTTTCGTTTCTCTCTCTTCGAAGCTTCGAGTCCAAAGATGCTCCGTCGCCCGCCGCCTCTTCGCTGCCCACGGGCGCCTGGAGGCGGCGCCGGAGGGGTCCACGTCCACTGTCACCTCAGAACCGAGTACGAGATCCAACCAAATAGCTTGACGCCTTTTTCAGTACTCAACGTTATGTTTTTTTTTCCCATCTTACGTGTGTCATAGATTTTGCCTAGCCGTTTCGTTTTTTTCCCTTTTCGCAATATGATTATTTATGTAATTTATTTTCCCTCGATTGAGCCTAATTGCCAAATTTCCTTGCGTAGCGTTGGCTGAAGTTTACACGTCCTTTCCCCGTTCCCTTTTTTCGTCGCGAGTGTTCAACACTGTCTATTTATTTATGCCTAGTATATATGCATAGTGCTGTAATTATCGAATGTTATTTAATTAGCGTTAATTGTTCGCCTCGATATTTATTCCCGGTAGCGCATCGAAGATGCGGCGTCCCCGTCGTTAATTTATTCTTAGTTAGCTTTACTTTAAAAAGCGATGTATTAGGTTGAATACGCCTTTCCTGGCACAGTCGTCGTAGCTGGCGGGGTGGCCGCGGTTTTCCGAACGGATACTGTACCTCAACTGTCACCCCGCTTTTGTTTTTTTGTTTTTTCAAATTCGGGCCACACGTTAACGAAGATCGACGCCAAACCCACACCAAAGAATAACCACAAGCGGACGCCGAGAGGTCCGTTCCGTTCGTCGCGACGCCCGTAGGAGGATTACGGAGGATTCCCTTCAACACTTAGCTGCTTCCAGGACTGACTTGTGTGCGTGTAAAAAAAAAAAATTGTCTTTCTATTTCTATAGTGAGAACCAAAGAGGCTACCTCACTGAATTGTTTTCCATTTGTAATTTTAATCGTGTTGATGAAACCAAAGATACCAAAGATTTTCGTTCTCCCTCGTACGGTCTGCGCTCGACTCCATGCCGTCCCTTCGACAAACGACTCCCTGGCCCTTCAACCTCCCGCCATTGTTTCTGCGAACCACCACTACTCCCCTGATTCCTCCGACGGGTTCCTATCCCATGCCCCATCGCCGTGTTTCCATGTCCCTACAGTTGCTCGGAAGATCGCAAATGCCCAAGATACTTCTTCTTTCGTAAATTTTCAACAAGTCATTCCGTCAAACATCGTACATGCTTATTTCGGCCCGGACTTTGGATACGTGTTCGTAAGCGGTATTTTAAAATTACCTCAGGCAGTATTGAAAGAGCGCTCAGAAGGTCGCAAATGCCAAAGATACTTCTTCTTTTGTAAATGTTAGGCAAATCTTTCCACCAAATATCGTACGTATTTATTTCTGCCCGGACTGTAGATACGTGTTCGTAAGCGGTATTTTAAAATGACCTCAGGAAGTATCGAAAGAGTGCTCGGAAGGTCGCAAATACCAAAGATATTTCCTTCGTAAATTTTTAACAAATTATTCAGTCAAACGTCATATGTACTTATTTTGGCCCGGGCTGTAGATACATGTTTGTAAGCAGTATTTTAAAATTACCTCTGGAAGTAACGTGGAACTGATGGTTGTCGTCGTTAAGGTACACTGAGGTAATTTCCAAAAGTGTTCAATGTCTATGTACGAAGTTTAAAGTAAGAAGTTTAGTCAGGATTACTACGTTGACTCAGTCGTTAGCGTAGCTAAACCCACCTGCTCGACAGAATCTCCATGCTAACGAGCTAACAAAAATATATGTTTACGTACATATTTGTAAGTTTTACATCGTATCAATAATTACGCCACATAACGCTAACAAATTTGATCATTATGATTCGGCAATAACGTCTCTCAAGACATCGGTAGTTTGGGCGATTAGCATTTTATTACTTCCGTTCTATATTAACATCAGCACTTTTTCGGTGGGGATAATAATTTTGAAAAAATCTTTTTTTTTGTTTTTTAATGATCGATTTACTATTTTCGCAACTCACGATGAAAACCAAAGAAATTACGGGGCCCTGATGTAAACCCGTCTGCGCAGCGTTTTACATAGTTTACGACAAGCATCTACATGATGCTCGCAAAGCATTGTATATGTTAAAATACATTGGATGATAAAATGCTAATAATTTAGCTCCTCTACATTTGTACAAACAATGACCTACAAATTCTACGAAATGTCGTCGTCTTCAAAAGCCTTCAAGATATAGAGATAGAGAATTCAAGATAAACAACCAAAGAAGTCGCAACTAGTAGCGATTTATTCGTAAGCTACTAGCCACCACTATTTAGTACTACATTCCGGGGGCCCACAGTAGTAATATTTGGTTCTCTCCCAGCTATCCCAGCTCCGTTGACCAGATTCCCTCCAGCATCGTTTTGCCCTGCAGTTCCCGAAGAACCGAGTTTTTGAGCCCGCTCCCGTTTCCAAGTACGATATTAACCGCGGGATGAGTGCCTTGCTTGAACCGAAGCGAACTCTCCGACTCGCTGTTCTTCGACTTCCTGCGGATACCTCAGCTACCGCCGGGTCTAGTGGTGCTTCACGACGCAATGGCGCTACGCGACAAAGAAACGACGAACCGATACCAAAGGCTTCGAAGGATTGCGTTCCTTCGCTCTCGTTCTTTCCTTGTTGACCACTGTGGACGCATAGCTTTAAAAAACATACCAAAACGATGACCTTTAGGCGTGGCAAGAGCGCAGACCGTGCCTTCCTTACCAAAATTTTTCGCAGATATACCTCATAGATGATAGTGTTTAGGGTAATGTTATTATAGTGTATGTAATAAATTATTCTCTTGCTTTTATTTCTTTTTTTTTCTCTTCTTTTCTCGGTAACTGTGACTTTACATGACGGAAAACAAAGCTTTATACATTTTCGGTTGTGATTTGTTTTGTAATAGTCGACAGAATAGGTGCGCCTAACCAAAAATTGCTTGTCTCTCTCTCTCTTGTGGTACGAAGGTTTTTCATTTGGATTTACCCCCTTTCTTTTACCTCTTTTATGTCGGGATGTTCCGGCCCGGGTGTTCCACGTCACCCACTTCCATGCAGAACGCTTGAATGCTAAGGACTAACAGCTTTGAGCGGCCGGGCGTGACAGCCAAGCTTCTGGATGGGTCCCGGCGGATCAGCCCGATCGGCTTTTGTGTAAAACGGAGTTTACTTGACGGGACCCTTAATGAAAGGTGAAAAGTTGGGTTCTAGAAAGTGTCCAGATCATACCGTTTGGTTTTGGCCCTGGGTTCTTCAATGGGGACTAGATAAAGCACAACCTTCTTTATGGGTTTTTTAATCTTGGAAATGAAAGAACCTAAGGTTCCCTAACCCTTGACTTGACCTTTTAGAATAAAGCCCAACACTCTAACCCCTTAGCTACCTGAGCTCTCAAAAATTAATGGTTGAGGGTCTACCATGAAATGGTTTAGGGTCTTACTCAAGGGCCCACATTGACAACTTTGGTGTACTTGACCTTTAGGCTAAATCCCAGTACTCTAACTCCTTAGCTACCACATCGCTATAATTCTCCATGGCAAAATTTGAAAAACTGGTACTATGGTGCCTATATTCTTGCCCTGAGCAAGATGAATGGTTGAGGATGGAACTCAAGGTCTACCATGAAGGGTTTAGGGTCTTACACAAGGGCCCACATGGGCAACTTTGGTGGACTCAACCTTCAGACTAAAGCCCAGCACTCTAACCCCTTAGCTACCTGAGCTCTCAAAAATGAATGGTTGAGGACAGAACTCAGGGTCTACCATGAAAGGGCTTCAGGTCTTACTCAAGGGCCCACATTGGCAACTTTGGTGGACTCGACCTTTAGACTAAATCCAAAGACTCTAACCACTTAGCTACCACGTCACTATGATTTTCAATTGGGAAATTAAAAGAAAATGATACTAGGGTGCCTATTTTCTTGCCTAGTGCCCTTGAAAATATTTAGGGCCTATAGGTGCAGCCAGCAGAGTATGGTAATTCTTGAATCAATTCTCAGCAAATGATTCAACTCTTCTTTTAAGGGTCCCTCAAGTAGAATGTGCCTTTTTAGGTTGGGACAGGGTTCTCTTATTGCCCACATGAAGAACTGGGACCAGCGAAGGTGTCCCAATTTCGATTTCTAACCTCCCAGTTACCTCATGTGGTCCAGACAGAGAACGCCAAAGGGCATTGGATGTTCTACATGGAAGTGTGGTACAAGAACCCAACAGCTGTCCTTCGAAGTCTCCAATTTAAAGCGTGTGCAGGTTCCCGAGGTAACGCATTGTGGTCGGTTGCATTGTGTTCCCAGTTGGGTCAAGTTTTCACAACCTTTTACCGTTACCGTTTTACTATTGTGATTCGACGCTAAAAACGACGATATCGTATTAGCCAACAATACTACGGGTTCAAAATTTCATCCCCCTGGACGTGACATTAGCATTCAAACCTTCGTCCAAGGCTATTAAAGTATATACCGCTCGCTAACGCCAACTTGCGAATAACCCCTGAGCAATATGGCCGCCCCATTGAAGCATTGCTCCAGTGAGATGCTAGGTAATAAATCGTAAAATGTCACCAATTTACGCCAACTCTTCCTTTCTTGGATTTTAATAGTAGTAACCTTACTAATTTTGGCCAACACTCCTTAGAGCGATGCTTTGACGTAATTTTGTAAATTGATCATTTTATGATAAATCAAATAACCTAATAATATAATTAGTGATAGTCGCTTAAAATGTGTGTCGTCTCAAGGAACCAATGAAAACCCAAACCCATTCCACGCCCGAATTATTCCAGCTATTTTGTCGTATGCCGAAAAATCGAATCCAATCAAATTTCTTTATACGTAACTAAAAACGCCAAACGCGTAACATTAAAGCGCCGCTAGATGAACAATGTCACAGAATGAACTGTACCCGACAATCTACATCTCTTAGAGATGAACTCAACCGAATCGATTAACGTCCTCGTGGCTGTTTGTCTATTATGTTTTTCTTGCGGTTGCTAGCTTAGTGCGTCAAGCCTCGATAAAATCAAAACGTTTGGTAAAAATACAAATCAGATGGAGTTTTATTCATCCATGTAACGAAACCTGGTGCATTATTAAGTTCGGGGCAAATTTCAATGCTTAAAATGTACTGTACAAAAAACGAATGACAATTTTTTTTTTATTTTATTTTTTTTTATTTTTTTGAGTTCCATTTAACAAAAATGCAAATTGTTCATAAGATCTGCATTTTTTTACGAATGTGTCAGGGAATCGATGCAAAATCAGCCAAGCATGTCATTCAAGCGGGGGTAACAGTATTGCATATATATATATATATATTTATATATATTGTTCAAAATGTAACGCCCCAAGTTATGTATCTCAGTTATTTACAAAGCTAGCAAGGTAAAAATTTAAAGGGTTCAAATTCATTGGTTCTCCTATGTGTCTACTAAATTTTAAGTCGTTCCAATACACGCCGGTGTTGTAACGAGCTGTCGAATTGGCCAAACCTATTGGATATTGAATTGAATGGTGTTGACTCGTTCACGACATAACATTTATAAAGCTAGCAAGGTAAAATTTGATAAGCTTAAAATTCATTGGTTCTCCTGTGTGTCTGCCAAATTTTAAATCGTTCCTATACACGCCAAAGTTTTATTAAGCTGTCGAATTGGCCCCCCTAAGATTGTGGCGGTTTTAAAATGCCTCGTGTGGAACCCAATTCGAAGATGACGAGAGCGTAATCTACGCAGACTTGGACGAGAAAAAAAAACAATGTGTGGCATTACATTTTGAACGACCTAATATATATATATATATATATATATAAATATTTATATATATTTTTTTCTGCTAAAAGCTTGTTTTTAAGACAAAATAAACAAATTAATAAAATTTACTAGTTTAATAAACCAGTAAATTTAATTTAATGCAGCGTTTCTTACATACAATTTTTTTTTTGACGAACACCGATTGTATCGCGAACAGGAATCGTTCGCAAATGTTCGGCAAAGTGTTTATTATCGATTGTATTTTTGTTACTCCGACATTCAGGTTCACTTTGAGTCGCTGTTGTTGTCGCTGTGGTCAAGATGTCCCGTAATCGAGGTGAACGCATTTGGGTTGCATGTTTTTTTTATTATGATATGATGATTATTACTATTTTTCGGGAGCAAATCTAAAGTCCTGCGGTTTCGTAGGCTTTTAAATTTTTAAAACTAGTCAAATTTTGTTAATTGTTAATTTTTACCAATGCCGGTCACTGGAGCGTTTTAACGACGTTACCTTGAAACTGAAAAAGTAGCTACAGCTGGTTGTCCTTGTGAAAACAAGTTCATGTTTTTTTTTTGTTTGGGCATTTGTACAATGGTTATCGTTACGGTTACGGTTTACCCCGTTCCGCCAGACCAATGCAAAGCGCGTTTGTGATTTGTCCGCATCCAGCTACTTTTTTCTAATAATTCTGTTCTCCTTTGGTACCTTCTTCTTTTGATTCCCACTATCATCAGATGGTAGTGCTGTAAATTCTGCTATTAATATCAAATAAACAGCTTTGATTCATTCACATCAAAAGATTTCCGTTTGTGTGGGTTTTTGGTTGTTGGGTTCACTTTGGAACCCTTTGAATTTCGGTTATTACGGTAAACATACCCTATGGAATTCGACCAGGTCATACAGGAATGTTTAAGGACCTTATCTGACCCCCCTGCCAACTGTCGATTTTCGCCAATGAGCTAGCTAGACTCCGCCGTATTGCTTTCTTGGTGACAGAAAACTTAGGCATGCCACTGGTCAAGGTTGTATCGTACACCCATCCCAAGGAACGTCACAATGGTCAACTATCAACTGTCGATTTTTGCCGATGGGCGTGGGGGACTCCGGCGTATTAGTTTCCTGGCGACGGAAAACTTAGGCTCGACACTGGTCAAGATTGTATCTTACACCCATCCCAAGGAGTGTTGCGATGCTCAATAATATTGTACATCTTGCCAACTGTAGATTTTCGCCAATGAGCTAGCTAGACTCCGCTGTATTGCTTTCTTGGCGATGGAAAACATAGGCGCACCACCTGGTCAAGTTTGTATCGTACACCCATCCCAAGGAGAGTCACAATGTTTATTGCTATCTTACACCCTTCACCAATGGGCGTGGGGGACTCCAGCGTGTTGCTTTCTTGGCGACAGAAAACAGGCTCGCCACTGGTCAAGGTTGTATCATACACCCATCCCAATGCGCGTCACTATGTTTATTACCATCTTACAGCCTGCCAACTGTCAATTTTCCTGATGGCTGTGGGGGACTCTGGCGTGTTGCTTTCTTGCCGACGGAAAACTTAGCGCACCACTGGTCAAGGTTGTATCGTACACCCATCCCAAGAAGCGCCGTTTAAATATTAACGCTACTTGGGGATATATAGCTACGCTGATTGGTGTGGTGGTCTGAAAATAAGCTAGTTTAAGTAAATTTTTGGCGTGTCACTATGGACACCACTGGGCGCTACTGATTGAAAACGACATAGGCAAACATTCATTGCTATCTTGGCAGCCAATCGTCAACACGGCGTGTTCAATGCAACAGTACGGCGAATAGCTACTTCACCATGTATTAGCTATATATTCCAAGTTAGCGACAAATGTCTGTCAACGTCATCTAGGTCGTTTTCAGTTTTTATAGCAACACGCAAAAAATTGACTTGAACTAGCTAATTTCTAGACAGTATTAGCTGTATTAGCATCAAGTAGAATTGCTAATTAAATGATGTAAGTAAAAGGTGTCCAAATAGTCTGCTGGCCAGGTGTGAGATAGCAATACATCGCAACGTACCTCGGGACGGATGGAAACCACAACCTCGACGTAGCTATTTTCGCAATCTAAGGCGTAAAAAATGGACTATTGGCGAGGCGTAAGATATCAACGCACATTCCGCAGGGTGTAAGATGGGTCCCGCCGTGTTCTTGTTACAGGTTTTTCCTTGTAATTGAAACAACCTTGGCGCCTCAATTTCCACCAATTAGGACGACTTAATAGCCAATCGCTCAATCTCTATTAAACGCCTGATCAATTGTGGCAGACGGGTACGGCGTTAGCTAGAACCACTCACCAAGCACGCCAGTGACGAGGAAACCCTTCGTATTCGAAGCGTCCGTCCGTCGGTTGGGCGCCAAAAAAACCTCTCAAGGTTATACAATCGCCCTAGCTTTTTTAAATTGCCACCTTAATAAATGTATTATTAAATATCTTGCCAATACAATTTATTTAATTGGATTTTTTAAAATTATACACTCACTGGCCACTGTATTTGACTCTTTATTTGTTCCCACCACTAGCCCTCGACGGCATTCCGATACAGATCTCTGCAAGCTTTCCCCACTGGACTTGGAGTGGCCGCCGTTTCGTGGCTGAGCCGACTCCTTTTAACGCCCCTCATCCCTCGGCCCTCGGTTGCCGGGGCAACTGGCCTGGGTGGCCGGCTCTTATCCACTGACCTTTGGCTTCCCATTACCAGCGAGAGAGATCGCGAGCGCAGATGAGACGCAGCATTAAGAAATATGGCTCCAGTCCAAGTCATACAGCTCGGTCAAGTGGTACACACTTATGGGATGGGGGGGGGGGGGGGGGGAGTCTGGCACTGAAGGGACGTGACAATGTTGCGAGCAAACACCGGTCTTTAGATTATATATATAACACTCACACACACACACACACACACACACATACACACACACAGTATTTTCACAAGCACTCACATATATGTTCACACACATACACACACACACACACACACATATACACACAGATACATATGTTCACAAATACACACACACATACAGTATACATACACACAAACACACACATATATACACACATACATGTACACACATGTACACACATATACACATATGTTCACAAACACACACATATACACATATACACACAGATACATATGTTCACACTCACACACACTCACACACATATACAGTATACACACACATATACACAGAGATACATTTGTTCACACTCACACACAGGCACACACACACACATACATACATACATATTTTCTCACACACACACACACACACACAAATATACAGTATACACACACACATATATACACACAGATACATATGTTCACACGCACACACACATATACAGTATACACACACACATATGTTCACACACACATTCACATACATATGTTCACAAACACACATATACATTTACACAAACATACATATACACACATACATTTGATCACACACATATACACACATATATTGCAAATATGTTCACACACACACACATACACACATACATATGTTCACAAACACACGCGCACACACACACACACCCATACACACACACACACATACATATACACAAACATGCATATACACACATACATTTGATCACACACATATATTGCACATATGTTCACACACACATACACACACATACACACACACGTGAAAAACGTATCGTATTTCACGCATTGATACGAAAGTCAGAGGTGTGTGTTATTATCAATGATGTCACAGTTGGGCGATCGGCTCGGCCAATCAGAGTAAAGGAGGTTTATAAAGGTTGAAATGTGTTGCTTTGACGGATTTTTGGCGTCGCCCTCTATCTGTGGCACGGCTGAGCTATAGTTGATTAGGTTGAGAGAAATTGCCTGTCCGGGACCTGATGACCTCACGGCGAGGAGTGTGTGTGTGTGTGTGTGTGTGTGTGTGTGTGAGGGATGCTCTGGGGGCCGACCCATGCCTCGTGGTAATTGAAAAGCGAGGACGCTTGCGCTGTGAGCAGTGTGACCTCTAATTGAGAGAGCAGGGATGGATTGCTCTCACATGAGAGAAAGTGAGGTAGTGAGGTATGGGGGGGATGAAAACATGAGTGTTTCTCCCATGTGTGTGTGTGTGTGTGTGTGTTTGTGAACATATATGTGTATATGTGTACATGTTTGAACATTTGTATGTGTGTGTGTGTTTAAACATGTATGTGTGTGTATAACACACACATATACACACGTACATATGTTCACACACACATACATATGTGTCTGCGTGTTTATGAACATATGTGTGTGTGTGTGTTATACAAAACACACACACATATACATATGTTCAAACACACACACACACACACACACACACACACACATTGTGAACATATTTATGTGTGTGTGAACATATGTGTGTGTGTTATACAAAACACACACACATATACATATGTTCAAACACACATACACACACACACACACATTGTGAACATATTTATGTGTGTGTATATGTGTGTGTTATGTATATGTTCAACCACACACACACATACATATACACACATACATATACACATACATACGTTCAATGTTTGTGTGTATATGTGTGTATGTGTGGACATATGTATGTGTGTGTGTGTGTTATACACACACACACACACATACATACGTTCGATGCGTGTTTGTGAACATATGTATGTGTGTATATGTTTGTAAACATATGTAGGTGTGTGTGTTTATATATGTGTTTCTGAACATGTGTGTGTGTGTGTGTGTGTGTGTGTGTTTGTAAACATATGTAGGTGTGTGTTTATATATGTGTTTGTGAACATGTGTGTGTGTGTGAACATATGTATGTGTGTCTATATGTGTGTATGTGTTTGTAAACATATGTATGTGTGTATATGTGTTTGTGAACTTATTTATGTGTATGTGTTTATATATGTTTTTGTGAACATGTGTGTATATGTGTATGTGTTTGTAAACTTGTGTGTGTATGTATGTTTATATATGTGTTTTTGAACGTGTGTGTGTGTGTTTGTAAACATATGTATGTGTGTATGTATTAAAATGTGTGTGTGTGTGCATATTTATGTATTTATAACCTGTGTTCTGTAATTTGGCCACTAGAGGGCAGTATTCGATTGGGAAGAGAAACCGGAAACCCGTTACTCAGCCATCAGCTTTCACTTCGAAACATAAACTTCATACCAACGCTTAAAAAAATGCATTTTTAAATATCAATCCTTGTTTTTTTATTATTTTATTTGATGGATATCCTCTTTATTCGCTTCACCTGTTCAGCTGCCTCCTTAACGCCACGAATCCTGTTGACCAATTACATCGCAGGCCCGACCTAGAAATAAACATGAACACCCCAGACGTTGAAATTAAGGCCTCTTTTTATTTAGATCAGAGGGAGTTGCATAATAAAAGTCGTACGATGCGGCGTGTACATACTTCAGTCGGTGAACTCCATCACGCATTCATCGGAATTTCATCGGAAAATCAAATATCGCAAGGATCGGTTCAGGCAGCAGGCGGACGATCGGGAAATCAAAACAGCGTTCGAATATATTTATAGCTAACTAGTTCGCAACTCCTACCGTCATTCTCCAGGTTGTTTACGCTAACTTCGAGTAGCTAATTCGCATACATCACGATATGTTTCAAATGTCGTCTATTGGGGTTTCTTTTCCCCGATCCAGTGGCGGAGGCCTCGCTCGCGCTCCCGCCGCCACATCGTCGTTCCAATTCGCCCCAATTGCAGTTGACAGGCACCTTAATCAGACAAAACACACTACTACACTAATAAAAACGAACAAACGATAAGTTATTGGCACGGATTAAAGGCCTAACAGCAGCGACGTGTGCGAGTCCCGGAGCTTACTCGCCCATTTGGCCGGCGCGGTTTTAACGTGACCGGTTAGCGGTTTCAACGTGTGGGTAGCGCTGTATGTCACACGGTTTTTGACGTATATGTTGAAATGAAATTGGCCAATTTATACTCTATAAATAAAATGTCACGCGTAAAAAATGGGATCGACTTAAATACTACAAAAAAAACTTTTTATATAAATAGTATACATACACACACTTTTTTTGTTTAAAAAAGTAGGTGTGTGTGTGTGGATGTGTGTATATATATATATATATATATATATATATATATATATAATATACACACATATAATATACACACACATACGGGCAGCACGGTGGTTAGCACGTTCGCCTCTCAGCGCTAGGGATTCCCGTTTCGAATCCCCATCTGGGTGGAGTTTCCATGTTCTCCCCGTGGGTTTCCTCCCACAGTCCAAAAACATGGATCACGTTAATGGAGTTCTCCAAATTGCCCCATATAGTGTGTGCTTGAGTGAGTGAGTGTGTGTCCAGTGATGGATTGGCACCCTGTCCTGGGTGTATCTGCCCAGCGCCCGAGACGTTCTCCCCTGGATGGGCATGGGGAACCCCACCGCGACCCTAATAGAGGATAAAGCGGGTGATAATGAATGAATGAATGAATACACACACACAGGTTAGATATAGTAAGTATACATTCACACGTACCTATTTTTTTATACACAAGTGTGTGTGTGTAATATATATATATATATATATATATATATATATATATATATATATATATATATATATACACACACACACATACACACACACACACACCTATGAGTACCATACAAAAAGGTACATACACACCTATTTTTTATACACAAGTGTGTGTGTGTATGTATGTATGTATATATATACACACACTATATATATATATATATATATATACACACACATACATACACACACACACAATATTACACACACATACATACACACACATACTTAGCATGTATATACATGCATATACACATGTATAGGTATGGGTGTGTGTGTGAATATACATACATATTATAATATAATATAATCTGCTTCTCATTCAGAAGGATTCAGAAATCGCAAAAATTCTAAATTGGATCTTTAAACGTGTTCTAAAGACAATGTGCGTACTTGTGGAAATGATTAAGTATGAATTATTCGGTTGGCGTGTAGCAGACGCGGGCGCTCTCAAACAAACAAACAAACAAAACCAAACACAAACAAAGCGCTCAAATCCGCAAGCCGAAATAAACACGCCATGCTCCAGTTCAGGTCTCCGACGCTCCATCACCCCGCCCCGTCGGCCGGGTGGGTGGAGCCTGCCAACTGGGCCAGGAGTTTCTGGATTTCCGGCAACTTTTCCATCTTGGCCAGCGAAATTGGGCAAAATTAGGCACGAACGGCGAGGTGCGAAGAACGAAGAGGTCAAAGTCTCTGGCCGGCGAAGAAGGCCTTGGCCTGTCCGCAGGTGGGGTTGACGCACAGGGGGCATCGCAGGGTGAGCTGGCGCGAGCACGGCTCATTCGCCTTGAGGTGCGTCTGGACCAGCTGCGCCAATGCCTGCGGGTGAAAAGACGAAAATCCGCATGGCTAGCCACAAGTGTTGATGTTCGGACCGTTCGAGTTTTACTAACTAGCTTATTTCCAACTTAATATTAGGTGGGCTCATACAATAGACATGAAATACAATAGATTTGAGGCGTGTCCATATGTTGTTGCTACTGTAACCATGGTAACAACGCAAAATGCGCAAATTCCATGTACAAATTTATTAATCTTAATTATCCATGGGTATGTGGGCGTAATATACAGTTACAGTTACGTTGACGATCTGCCGCCGAGGTAGCGACGGACGTCTGGCTGTTGACGCGCCTAGAAACGTACCTGAACGCGCCTCATTTCGAGACGGCTAGCCCATCGGCCTAGATATATTCGTAAGAAACATTGCTATTTTAATGACGTAGGCGGAAGGCGTAAAAGTAGACATTTGGCGGGGGGTAAGATGGCGATGAGCATCGTGACACGAATAGCGTAGAAGTCTACAAGTGGCTGTTGCGGGTATTTTTAATTTCTAAAATTGGTTTATAGCTAGGTTAAATCAACTAAATTCAAATGTATGTTTTGATCGTAACTTACAACAAACCAGTCGGCGCGTCACGGGTCATTCCCTTCAAGACCTAGGAAGTACTGTGAGTAGCGCATAGCTTTTTCGATGGTGTTGTTACCTGCAACAGACGTCTAGCTGTTGACTGCGCCTGTGTTTATAGCGACACGCCGAGAAACGTACCCGAATATGCCTCATTTCGAGAAGGCTAGCCTCTCTTGCATAAGAAACGTTGCTATTTTGACAACGTAGGCAGAAGGCGTAAAGGTAGACATTTAGAGAGGGGTAACATGGTGATGAGCATCGTGATGCGCCTAGCGCAAGGGGGCATAGAAGTCTACAAGAGGTCGTTGGGGTATTTTTAATTTCTAAAATTGGTTTATAGCTAGCTAGGTTAAATCAACTAAATTCGAAGTCTTACCTTAAAAAAGAGCGGATTCCCGTTGAGCGACTCGGCCCGCCGGATGTTTTCGACACCACACTGGAAACAAAAAGCAATAACTGAGAACAGGTCGGGATTCTGGAATTGTGTGATGATGTCATAACGTTATGATGTCATAACATTTCCAACTAACAAAGCATATAGAGGAACGAAGATAGCCTCAAGATATTCGTCCAGCAGGTACCATCCAGAAAACGGAACCCTACACCGGGTGTCCCGTTTCGCCGAATATACAAATTCCAGGTTGAGGCTGTCGGGGACGACGGCGCCCCCTAGGCGACATGGGATATGCCCCGGTGTTCCGCGTGAATGTTGTGTGGTGAGCAGAGATAGACAGATCGATGGGAGGCATGTGGGGGAGAACCGCCCTGATAGATCGGCGGTTTTCGGTAACGCCACCGAGCCAAATATCCCCCCCCCCCCCAATTACCCCAGCAACCCCCCCACCCCCGACACCCCCGCCTCTGAATGAATGGATCAGTTTCCTGTCTGGATTCGTCCAGCACTGCTGTCTCTCTGTCGTCTGCCGTTCTGCCCCAAACGCCATCGATCACACGCAAGAACCGAAAGTGCGGGTTCCTGGGGGATACCGTGGGTTAGGAGACACACACACACATATATATATATATATATATATATATACATACACACACACAAACGCACATACACACACACACATATTTGTTTGTGTGTATGTATGTATGTATGTATATCTATGTATCTATGTGTGTGTCTTTCTGTAGATTTGTATGTGTGTGTCGTGTCTGTGTGTATTTGTGTGTGTGTGTGTAAATGTGGATATAAAAAGTGGATATTTGTACTGTATGTGTGGTTCTGTATCTGTGTTTGTGTCTATATATATGTAAATATGTGTGTATGTGTATATATATATATATATATATATATATATATATATATATATATATATATATATATATACACACACACACACACAGTGTGTGTCACTGTGTATCAATGTTTGTCTCTGTGTGTATGTGTGTGTCTGTCCATCTATATACAGTTTGTGTATATATGTGTGTCTTTCTGTATACTTATATATGTGCAGACACACATACATGTGTGTGTATGTGTATAAATATTTGTCTGTGTGTATGTATCTGTATATATATATATATATATATATATATATATATATATATATATATATATATATATATATATATGTGTGTGTGTGTGTGTGTTTGTGTATATATGCATTTGTGTATTTATGTATATTTCTATGTGTGTGTGGGTGTCTGTGTTCCTGTATATATGGGTGTGTGTCTCTGTGTATAAATGTTTGTATCTGTAAGTGTGTGTCTGCATATATTTTTGTGTGTTATATATATGTGTGTGTGTGTGTGTGTGTGTGTGTGTGTGTGTGTGTATGTTTCTGTATATTTGTGTGTGCGTATATGTCTGTGTCTATTTATATATATATATATATATATATATATATATATATATATATTAGGGCTGTATTCAACAAAGGATTTTCATAGTCGAATCTGATTCGTCAGATTTTCCCTATAGTCGACTGATAGTCGAATCAGTTAAAATTTCACCACAAGATGGCGCTATAAGCGTGGTCTTTAAAAAAGATTTTTTTTAAAATATTTTACTCGTTTTTCTAGAGCACCGTAAATGGGATCCCCGTTCTGGACTTTTTTCCACTTCAAAGGAAAAACCAAAAAAAACCCTAAAAACCTAAAAATTAGGATGATTTTATTTGACAAAAGGCTATATATATATAACGAAAACAAAGACATTTCATGTAAAAACTAATGCTTAGCAGCAGCCATGGGCGCCGCCATGTGGTCAAAATGGTACATTCGACTATGAGGTTCATAGTCGACTACGGTTCTCCGAATCGAATCGGCGAATCAGCGAATATTGCAGCTCACCCCTAATATATATATATATATATATATATATATGTGTGTGTGTGTGTGTGTGTATGAAAATGTGTGTGTGTGTGTATACGTGTGTCTGTATCTCTCTATACATTCACATTCTCTCTCACACACACACACACACACACACACACACACATAAATCAGATACACAAACGCGTACCTGTTCTCCGAGGATCTGCGAGTACTCGATGTCGAGTTCGTGGAGCGTTTCGATGTGGTCGCTGGTGAAGGCGATGGGAACCAGCAGCAGGTTCTTCTTCCCTCTCTGGCACAGCCCCTTTATCACCTCGTCCGTCTGAGGCCCCAACCACGGCATGGGCCCC
The DNA here is from genome assembly GCA_019802505.1 of Corydoras sp. C115. NCBI lineage: Eukaryota > Metazoa > Chordata > Actinopteri > Siluriformes > Callichthyidae > Corydoras > Corydoras sp. C115. The sequence goes on along the minus strand of JAFMOC010000222.1, from coordinate 712,002 downwards.
ACCTACACACACGAGAACGCGGGTACCAATGTGGACCTGCAGCAGCTTGATGAATCACAATGAGTCAGTTCGTTTCGAGGGACCATGGCGACACCGCATTCATTTCGATTCCTGAAACGAATCAGTGACTCGGATGTCTGAGCCGAATGGCTGGAATAGAGTCGCGAGGAAACGAATCAGTGACTCGGATGTCTTAGCCGAATGGCTGGAATAGAGTCGCGAGGAAACGAATCAGTGACTCGGATGTCTTAGCCGAATGGCTGGAATAGAGTCGCGAGGAAACGATTCAGTGAGTCGAACGTGACTCATGATGACTTGAGGACGGAGGTAACGTGACGGCAAATACGTTTCGGGATTAAGGCGAACGGAATCGGAGCTGTGGCCAAACGATTCGATTCGGTGAATCGACTCGGGGAATCTGACTCACCTTCGACTGCCAGACCAGACGATATGGGTTGCAGTGACCCAATCTCTCCATCACCCTCTGAACTGTAGCACCCACCTCCTGAGGGTATGGGTCTCCCCGGTTTACGACCTACACACACACACACACACACACACACACACACACACACACACACACACACACACTTATGAAAAGTCATATACACATGTTCAAATAAATACACATTAAGACACATTCATGCACACACACACATAGGGACACACCTATAGGGACACAACCACGCACATATAGGGACACATGCAAACACACAAACACACGTTGGGACACATGTACGTATGCACACACACACACACACACACAGGGACACACACACACACACACACACAGGGACACACACATGGGGACACATGTATGTATATACACATACACACACACACACACACACACACACACAGGGACACGTGTGTAAACACACATAGGGACACATGTACACACACACATAGGGACACACACATAGGGACACATGTATGTATACACACACACACACACACACACACACACACACACACAGGGACACATGTATACACACACACACACACACACACACACACAGGGACACTCGTGCACACCACACACACACACACACACATACATACACACACACACACATAGGGACACTTGTGCACACACACACACATAGGGACACTTGTGCACACACACACATAGGGACACTTGTGCACACACACACATAGGGACACTTGTGCACACACACACACACACACATAGGGACACTTGTGCACACACACACACACATAGGGACACTTGTGCACACACACACACACATAGGTGTGTGTGTGTGTGTGTGTGTACTGTATGTGTGTGTGTGTCCACTTGTGCACACACACACACACACATAGGGACACTTGTGCACACACACACACATAGGGACACTTGTGCACACACACACATATAGGGACACTTGTGCAAACACACACACACATAGGGACACTTGTGCAAACACACACACACACACACATAGGGACACTTGTGCACACACACACACACACACATAGGGACACTTGTGCACACACACACACACACACACATAGGGACACTTGTGCACACACACACACACATAGGGACACTTGTGCACACACACACACACACACACACACACACACACATAGGGACACTTGTGCAAACACACACACATAGGGACACTTGTGCAAACACACACACACACACACACACACACATAGGGACACTTGTGCACACACACACACACACACACACACACACACACATAGGGACACTTGTGCAAACACACACACATAGGGACACTTGTGCAAACACACACACACATAGGGACACTTGTGCAAACACACACACACACAGGGACACTTGTGCAAACACACACACACACACACACACATAGGGACACTTGTGCACACACACACACACACACACACACACACACACACACACACACACACAGACATAGGGACACTTGTGCGTGCACACACACACACACACACAGGGAAACTTGTCCACACACACATATAAGGACACATGTATATACGTACATACACACACACACACACACACATAGGGACACTTGTGCAAACACACACACACACACACACATAGGGACACTTGTGCACACACACACACACACACACACATAGGGACACTTGTGCAAACACACACACACATAGGGACACTTGTGCAAACACACACACACATAGGGACACTTGTGCAAACACACACACATAGGGACACTTGTGCAAACACACACACACACACATAGGGACACTTGTGCACACACACACACACACACACACACACAGACATAGGGACACTTGTGCGTGCGCACACACACACACACACACACACACAGGGAAACTTGTCCACACACACATATAAGGACACATGTATATACGTACATACACACACACACACACACACACATAGGGACACTTGTGCAAACACACACACACACACACATAGGGACACTTGTGCACACAAACACACACACACACACACACACACACACACAGACATAGGGACACTTGTGCGTGCGCACACACACACACACACACACACACACACACACACAGGGAAACTTGTCCACACACACATATAAGGACACATGTATATACGTACATACTCACACACACACACACATAGGGACACTTGTACACACATAGGGACACATATGCGCGCACACACACACACACACACACACACACACACACACACACACACACACACACACACATCGTACTCACAGACATGGGCAGTGAGTGAGCGGAGAACAGTAGAACCACGTCCTCTCTTTTCTCCGGGGGAAACTTCTCCAGCTCCTTCATCACATGTTGAGCAAAACACTGCGGACACAAACGAACGCAGTTCTGGACGGTTCTAACCGGGTTAGAAGCAATGCCTTGCGAGGTAAAATGCACGGAATCGACCTCGGTTCTCAAGGTTCTCATGGGTTCTTACATTACAGGATCCTAGTGCGAACGTCGTTACGATGGCTTTCCGGCGCCGTAATTGCCCCCCGGTGACCAACGAGGCATCCAGCCCCCGCTAGAGACTCGTTACCAGGGAACGGAACACCACCGGGCGGGTGGAGATCGTTTGCAACTTGCGGGGACAGGAGAACCCGCTTTTATTGCAAATGGAGAACGTACAGTATAGCGAAGACGACGTATACGCATTCGCAGCGTGATATTTAATTGGCGGGTTGCTATTTCAACGGGCAGCTACCTGGATGCAATGACTAGGTCCATGGGGCTCTCCGAATGGCAAATAGAGAACCGCAGTACAGCGAAAAACGACGTATACGCATTCTCCGTGTGATATTTAATAGCGTTGGGCAATTTCGATAAACCAATAGCGATCTGACTTTGGCGGGTTGCTATTTCAACATGCAGTTGGCTGGACTTAATTAGTCGGTTCATGCGGTTCTCCGATTGGTTCACTGTGAATAGAGAACCGCAGTATAGCGGAAAATGACACATATGCATTTTATGACATATAGGGATCTGACTTTGGCGGGTTGCTATTTCGACGGGCAGCTAGCTGGACTGAAATGTGTCAGTTCATGGGGTTCTCTGTTTGGTTTACTGCGAATAGAGCACCGCAGTATAGCATAAAATGACGTATATGCGTTTTACGACATATAGGGATCTGACTTTGGCGGTTGCTATTTCGACGGGCAGCTAGCTGGACTCAATAAGTTGGTTCATGTGGTTCCCCGATTGGTTTACTACGAATAGAGCACCGCAGTATATATCGGAAAATGACATATATGCGTTTTACGATGTATAGCGATATGACTTTGGCAGGTTGCCATTTCGACGGACAGCTAGCTGGACTCAATTAGTCGGTTCATGGGGTTCTCCGATTGGTTTACTGTGAATAGATAACCACAGTATAGCGGAAAACGACGTAGATACATTTTCTGTGTAATATTTAATAGCGCTTGTCAATTTTGATAAACCAATAGCTATCTGACTTTGGCGGGTTGCCATTTCGATGGGCAGCTGGCTGGACTCAATGCGTCAATTCATGAGGTTCTACGATTGGTTTACTGCAAATAGAGCACCGCAGTATAGCGAATAACGAAGTATATACGTTCTCCGCGTATTTAATATCGTTTGCCAATTAAAAAAAAAAAAAATTTTAATCGGCTTACAATTTACCAATTGATAAACCAATAGCGATCTGACTTTGGTGGGTTGCTATTTCAACGGACAGCTAGCTGGACTCAATGCGCCGGTCCAGAAGGTTAATTACGTTTGGCCATTTGAAAAAAAATCAACAAATAAAATAAAAAACTGTTGACGTCTTGCTAGCTCGTTGGCAGTCGGCGACGCGAAAACCGATGGAAGAAGGAGAACGAGCTTAACCTCGATGAGCAGGGGGTGGGTGGGCCACCTGTCAATCACACTCCAGCGCATCTTGGGCCGGGTTCCTTTGTCACTGTAGTATCTGTAGATTGCGTTCAGACTGCTGCCTGCGGAAAACACAAGCCAGACGTTACAATTTTGCAGACCCCGCCCCCCTTGGCTGAGTCCCCGGCAGGTTCTTC
>JAFMOC010000222.1:685000-702500 GCA_019802505.1 Corydoras sp. C115 | reverse complement strand
GAATCCATTTTTTAGGACTGTGGTGGGGGAGTTCCTCATGCCCATCCAGGAGAGAATTTTTCAGGAGCTGGGCAGATACACTCCAACTCAATATAACGGGGGGCAATTTAGCCAGCCAATTCACCTTGAATACATGTTTTAGGCCTGTATTGGGAGGGGGGGTTCCCATGACCATTCAGGGGAGAAAATTTCAGGCACTGGGCAGATACACCTGAGACAGTGTGCCAATATATTACAGGGCATACACTTGCTTAGACACCTTATATAGGGGCAATTAAGCCAGCCAATTCACCTTGAATCCATTTTTTAGGACTGTGGTGGGGGGAGTTCCTCATGCCCATCCAGGAGAGAATTTTTCAGGAGCTGGGCAGATACAATCAAACTCAATATAAGGGGGCAATTTAGCCAGCCAATTCACCTTGAATACATGTTTTAGGCCTGTGTTGGGGGGAGGTTCCCAGGACCATCCAGGGGAGAAAATTTCAGGCGCTGGGCAGATACACCTGAGACAGTGTGCCAATATATTACAGGGCATACACTTGCTTACACACCTTATATAGGGGCAATTAAGCCAGCCAATTCACCTTGAATCCATTTTTTAGGACTGTGGTGGGGGGAGTTCCTCATGCCCATGCAGGAGAGAATTTTTCAGGAGCTGGGCAGATATACTCAAACTCAATATAAGGGGGCAATTTAGCCAGCCAATTCACCTTGAATACATGTTTTAGGCCTGTATTGGGAGGGGGGGGTTCCCATGACCATCCAGGGCAGAACGTTTCAGGTGCTGGGCAGATACACCTGAGACAGTGAGCCAATATATCACAGGGCATACACATACTTACACACACTATATAAGGGCAATTAAGCCAGCCAATTCACCTTGAATCCATGTTTTAAGACTGTGGTGGGGAGGTTCCCCATGACCATGCAGGGAAGAACCTTTTAGGTGCTGGGCAGATACATCCAGGACGGGGTGCCAATCTATTACTGAGCACACACTCACTCACACACCTTATATAGGGGCAATTAAGCCAGCCAATTCACCTTGAATCCATGGTTTTTGGACATGGGGGTTCCCATGCCTATCCAGGGGAGAGCATTTCGGGCACTGGGCAGACACACACACACACACACACACACAAATATAGGGGCAATTTAGCCAGCCAATTCACCTTGAATCCATGTTTTAGGACTGTGGTGGAGGGTTTTCCCATGCCCATCCAGGGTAGAACGTTTCATGTGCTGGGCAGATACACCCAGGACGGGGTGCCAATCTATCACGGAGCACACCCTCACTCACACACACCATAGGGGCAATTGAGATGGGGCAATTTAGAGCAGCCAATTCCCCTTAAATCCATGTTTTAGGACTGTAGTTGGGGGAGGTTCCCAATGTCCATCCAGGGAAGCCCATTTCAGGCGCTGAGAAGCTACACCCCAGAACACGGTGCCGGTCCATTGCCGGTCTCACACAGTCACACACTACATAGGGGCAATTAAGCCAGCCAATTCACCTTGAATCCATGGTTTTTGGACATGGGGTTCCCATGCCTATCCAGGGGAGAGCATTTCGAGCACTGGGCAGATACACATACATACACACAAATATAGGGGCAATTTAGCCAGCCAATTCACCTTGAATCCATGTTTTAGGACTGTGGTGGAGGGTTTTCCCATGCCCATCCAGGGTAGACCGTTTCAGGTACTGGGCAGATACACCCAGGACGGGGTGCCAATCTATCACGGAGCACACCCTCACTCACACACACCATAGGGGCAATCGAGATGGGGCAATTTAGAGCAGCCAATTCACCTTGAATCCATGTTTTAGGACTGTGGTGGAGGGTTTTCCCATGCCCATCCAGGGTAGAACGTTTCATGTGCTGGGCAGATACACCCAGGACGGGGTGCCAATCTATCACAGAGCACACCCTCACTCACACACACACCATAGGGGCAATTGAGATGGGGCAATTTAGAGCAGCCAATTCCCCTTAAATCCATGTTTTAGGACTGTAGTTGGGGGAGGTTCCCAATGTCCATCCAGGGAAGCCCATTTCAGGCGCTGAGAAGCTACACCCCAGAACACGGTGCCGGTCCATTGCCGGGCTCACACACTACATAGGGGCAATTTAGCCAGCCAATTCACCTCGAATCCATGTTTTTGGCCCGGGGAGTTTCCACACTCTCCCCGTGTCCACCTGGGTTTCCTTCGTAGAGTTCGGGTTGCCTCCCACAGTCCAGAAAACGTGGATTCAAGGTGAATCGGTGGGCTAAATTGCCCCATATAGAATAGTGTCTATGTGTGTGCAGCGATAGATCCAGTTGGCCTTGTCTGGGGAAATAACGGCAATCTTTCCACCGCACCTGCTTTCCTGCGGCTCCAGGCCGGGCGGGGTAGCCAAGGCGGCCGCGGTCGCGGTCGAGCGCCATCGCAGCGGCGCGCCACCAACCAATCGGACGTGTCCGCCGTTCCTAGAAACTAATAATAAGACGATAAACAATTAATAATAAAAATAAGTTAATGAGTTGCAAAGGAATCGATTATAATTATAATGACGTGCAGTAACGCGCGATGGCCACTAGACGGCGGAATGCGCTTATACAACTTGTGCCCGGTTGTATAACACGGTTGCAAAATAACGTGGAAAAAAGAAAAAAAAACTATTTCTACGAGTATTAAAGCAAAACGATACAATAATAATAATAATAATAATAATAATAATAATAATAATAATAAATTAATAATAACATGGCGCGTTGTACACAATTATTAAATATAATTATTCATTATGACAAATATCGATTTGCCGATTGATAAATCGCAACAAGTGTTTGTTGAGGAAACAAACGAAGCGAATCATATTATTATTAATAATAATAATAATAATAATAATAATAATAATAATAATAATATTTTTTGTTACGGACCCTCGCGCGGCTGTCCAGGAATGCGATTCACGCCGTTTCTAAATTAAAAGCCGTTTTTAATATAAAGGATCCAATTCAGAAAAATATCAAAATTATGTTATTAAATGCCACGCGCGTAATAAGTGAATATCTAACGACTAAACGTCTTAAAAGAACAACTTTAAACGCCAAAACGCACGACTCACCCCGAGCCAATCGGCACGCGCCTCCAAACAGAGCCATCGCGAATCGAGCCGAATAAATTAAATAATAACGCTTAATTATTATTATTAATATTATTATTAATAATTAAAGGGACGTCTGGGGGGTTGATCTGCTCGGCTCTCGGCACCACCACTCTATGAACCCGGCTATAACATCTCCAGTATCAACACACGGGTCACGCGCCGCGGCTGCCTTTCAAAATAAAAGCCCTGGCCCGGCTTCGACTCGAATAAATGGAGACTATACAATGCATATTTCATTCATTCATTATCTCCCGCTTTATCCTCTATTAGGGTCGCGGTGGGGTTCTCCATGCCCATCCAGGGGAGAACGTCTCGGGCGCTGGGCAGATAGACCCAGGACAGGGCGCCAATCCATCGCTGGGCACACACTGACTCACTCACACAGACACTCTATATGGGGCAATTTGGAGAATTCAAATGACTTGATCCAGGTGGCTTAGTGGTTTAGCACGTTCTCCTCTCAGCGCTAGGGATTCCCGGTTCGAATCCCCATCTGGGTGGAGTTTCCATGTCCTCCCTGTGTCCGCGTGGGTTTCCTCCGGGTTCTCCGGTTTCCTCCCACAGTCCAAAAACATGGATCAAGTCAATTGAGTTCTCCAAATTGCCCCATATAGAGTGTGTCTGCGTGAGTGAGTGTGTGCCCAGCGATGGATTGGCGCCCTGTCCTGGGTGTATTTGCCCAGCGCCCGAGACGTTTTCCCCTGGATGGGCATGGGGAACCCCACCGCGACCCTAATAGAGGATAAAGCGAGAGATAATGAATGAATGAAGTCAATTGAATTCTCAAAATTGCCCCATATAGAGTGTGTCTGTGTGAGTGAGTGTGTGCCCAGCGATGGATTGGCGCCCTGTCCTGGGTGTATCTGCCCAGCGCCCGAGACGTTCTCCCCTGGATGGGCATGGGGAACCCCACCGCGACCCTAATAAAGGATAGTTAAAAGTGTGGGTTGCCAGATTGGGAAGCATGCTGCTGATGAGGACAGTGATTACAGCACTGACACTACTGTAGATAGTGCGCTAGGGATTCCCGGTTCGAATCCCCATCTGGGTGGAGTTTCCATGTTCTCCCCGTGTCCGCGTGGGTTTCCTCCGTGTTCTCCGGTTTCGTCCCACAGTCCAAAAACATGGATTAAGTCAATTGAATTCTTCAAATTGCCCCATATAGAGTGTGTCTGTGTGAGTGAGTGTGTGCCCAGCGATGGATTGGCGCCCTGTCCTGGGTGTATCTGCCCAGCGCCCGAGACGTTCTCCCCTGGATGGGCATGGGGAACCCCACCGCGACCCTAATAGAGGATAAAGCGGGAGATAATGAATTAATGAATTGACTTGATCCATGTTTTTGGACTGTGGGAGGAAACCGGAGAACCCGGAGGAAACCCACGCGGACACGGGGAGAACATGGAAACTCCACCCAGATGGGGATTCGAACCGGGAATCCCTAGCGCTGAGAGGAGAACGTGCTAAACCACTAAGCCACCGTGCCGCCACAATGCATAATATCTAATGTATATATATCCCTTTGGGGCATATGCTAGCCTATAGTTTTGATGGGGATGAAATTATGATATATATATGAAATACATTATAGCATGAACATATAGGATATATATTAATATACAGGTGTTATATATGGAATACAGCTGCAGTGTGTACAGTATGTTACTATATACTGTATATAGGTATGATATCTAGTGTGCAGTATATACAGGGGCTGCTGTAGTATTCTGTGCACTATATACACTCTATAGAGAGAGTGTGAACATTATGAAGTATGTATCAAAGGGTATATAAAGCAGAACATATACAGTAGGAACTGGTACAGTATATATATATATATATATATATATATATATATATATATATATATATATATATATATATATATATATATATATAGTAGATACAGTATATAGTATGCAGTACAAAGAGGTGCGGTATATGTACCTATATACACTATACTGAGGTGTAGTATATATTCATTCATTATCTCCCGCTTTATCCTCTATTAGGGTCGCGGTGGGGTTCCCCATGCCCATCCAGGGGAGAACGTCTCGGGCGCTGGGCAGATAGACCCAGGACAGGGCGCCAATCCATTGCTGGGCACAGACTCACTCACACAGACACACTCTATATGGGGCAATTTGGAGAATTCAATTGACTTGATCCATGTTTTTGGACTGTGGGAGGAAACCGGAGAACCCGGAGGAAACCCACGCAGACACGGGGAGAACATGGAAACTCCACCCAGATGGGGATTCGAACCGTGTCGCGTGTAGTATATAGTATATACAGTATTATACAGTATATAATGCTAAATGTAAAAGACCCTATATATACAATAACCCCCTCCCAAAGTCCAGAAATATGGTTTCAAGGTAAATAGCCTGCTCGAAATTGCCCCTATATATAGTGTGTGTGTGTGTGTGTGTGTGTGTGTCTGTGTGTGTGTGAGTAAGTGTGCCCAGTGATAGATTGCCCTCCTGGGTATATCCGCCCAGCGCCCGAAACGTTTTCCCCTGGATAGGCATGGGGAACCCCCTCCCAAAGTTCAGAAACATGGTTTCATGGTTTCAAGGTAAATAGGCTGCTCGAAATTGCCCCTATATAATGTGTGTGTGTGTGTGTGTGTGTGTGCGTGTATGTGTGCACAACGATGGACTGGTGCCCTGCTCCGGGTGTATCTGCCCAGCGTCTGAAACGTTCTCCCCTGAATGGGCATAAGGGAACACCCCCTCCCCCCACAGACACACATATACACACAGGCCAAAAACATGGATTTAAGGTGAATCGGCTGGCTAAATTGCCCCTGTGTAATGTGTGTATGTGTGCCCAACAATGGACTGGCGCCCTGCCCTGGGTGTATCTGCCCACGTCTGACACATTCACCCCTGATTGGGGCATAAGCCAACACCCCCCCCCCCCCCCCCCCCCACACACACACACACACACACACACACACACACACACACACAGGCCAAAAACATGTATTCAAGGTGAATCGGGTGGCTTAATTGCCCCTATCTAAACTAAATTGCCCCTATATAGTGTGTGTGTGTGTGTGTCTGGTAGAGGATTAAGCGGAAGATAACCCCCTTTTTTTAAAGACACTTCATTGGGTGTTTCTATTGAGTAGAAAGCAAAATTGTTTTTAATATTTGATTTATCCACCTGGGTTTAATAAATAAGCCGAAATAAGTCTGCGTCCCAATACTTTTGCCTCATGGGGGGGGTATTTTTGGGAAGCAGTGACGTCACGCGGCCGGTAGAGGGCGCACGAGCTCAGCGCCTCGTCGTTGCCCTGGTTTCACGTGGGAGGTCACGTGGGTTGCCTCAGCAACATGGCGGCGACCAAGAGAAAGCGTGGAGGAGCGGGAGCGGCGGCGAAGAGAGGCAAGATCGTGCAAAACCCCGAGAACGGAGCAACAACGAGCGAACAGCCGCAAGACAAGGAGATCAAAGTGCCGGGGCCGGTGTCCAGGGTGAGTTTAATGTCGGGTTTGTAGAGTTATTCCAGCGAAACGGCGCAAAACCGAAGCGGCGTGTTGACGTCACACGGCGAGCACGCGACGCAGTTAAGCGAGTGAATAAATACAAACGCTTTCTTTAAAAGGAAATCAGAGACGAGGTCAGGAACAGCGGCCGTGTTAGTGTGACTGTGACGTCATCATCCCACGTGTGTGTGTGTGTGTGTGTGTGTGTGTGTGTGTGTGTGTGTGTGTGTGAGAGTGTAGTGTGTGTGTGTGTGTGTGTCTGTCTGTGTCTCTGTCTGTCTGTGTCTCTGTCTGTCTGTGTGTGAGTGTAGTGTGTGTGTGTGAGTGTAGTGTGTGTGTGAGAGTGTAGTGTGTGTGTGAGAGTGTAGTGTGTGTGTGAGAGTGTAGTGTGTGTGTGTGAGAGTGTAGTGTGTGTGTGTGAGAGTGTAGTGTGTGTGTGTGAGAGTGTAGTGTGTGTGTGAGAGAGTGTAGTGTGTGTGTGTGAGAGTGTAGTGTGTGAGAGTGTAGTGTGTGAGAGTGTAGTGTGTGAGAGTGTAGTGTGTGAGAGAGTGTAGTGTGTGTGAGAGTGTAGTGTGTGTGAGAGTGTAGTGTGTGAGAGTGTAGTGTGTGAGAGTGTAGTGTGTGTGAGAGTGTAGTGTGTGTGAGAGTGTAGTGTGTGTGTGAGAGTGTAGTGTGTGTGTGAGAGAGTGTAGTGTGTGTGTGTGAGAGTGTAGTGTGTGTGTGTGAGAGTGTAGTGTGTGTGTAGTGTGTGAGAGTGTAGTGAGAGTGTATTGTGTGTGAGTGTAGTGTGTGTGTGTGAGAGTGTAGTGTGTGAGAGTGTATTGTGTGTGTGAGAGTGTATTGTGTGTGTGAGAGTGTATTGTGTGTGAGAGTGTAGTGTGTGTGAGTGTAGTGTGTGTGAGAGTGTAGTGTGTGTGAGAGGGTAGTGTGTGTGTGAGAGGGTAGTGTGTGTGAGAGTGTAGTGTGTGTGTGTGTGTGAGAGGGTAGTGTGTGTGAGAGTGTAGTGTGTGTGTGTGTGTGAGAGTGTAGTGTGTGTGTGAGAGTGTAGTGTGTGTGTGTGTGTGAGAGTGTAGTGTGTGTGTGAGAGTGTAGTGTGTGTGTGAGTGTAGTGTGTGTGTGTGTGAGTATAGTGTGTGGTGTGTGTGAGCGTAGTGTGTGTGAGCGTAGTGTGTGTGAGCGTAGTGTGTGTGAGCGTAGTGTGTGTGAGCGTAGTGTGTGTGAGCGTAGTGTGTGTGTGTGTGAGCGTAGTGTGTGTGTGTGTGAGCGTAGTGTGTGTGTGTGAGCGTAGTGTGTGTGTGTGAGCGTAGTGTGTGTGTGTGTGTGTGTAGTGTGAGTGTAGTGTGTGAGTATAGTGTGTGGAGTGTGTGTGTGAGCGTAGTGTGTGTGTGTGAGAGTGTAGTGTGTGTGAGAGTGTAGTGTGTGTGAGAGTGTAGTGTGTGTGAGAGTGTAGTGTGTGTGTGTGAGAGTGTAGTGTGTGTGTGTGAGAGTGTAGTGTGTGTGTGTGAGAGTGTAGTGTGTGTGTGTGAGAGTGTAGTGTGTGAGAGTGTAGTGTGTGTGTGTGTGAGTGTAGTGTGTGAGAGTGTAGTGTGTGTGTGTGTGAGAGTGTAGTGTGTGTGTGTAGTGAGAGTGTAGTGTGTGTGTGAGAGTAGTGTGAGTGTAGTGTGTGTGTGTGTGTTGTGAGTGTAGTGTGTGTGAGAGTGGTGTGTGTTGTGTGTGTGTGTGAGAGAGGGTGTGTGTGTGAGAGAGAGAGGGTGAGAGTGTAGTGTGTGAGTGTGAGAGAGTGTGTGTGTGTGTGTGTAGTGTGAGTGTAGTGTGTGAGTAGTGTGTGGAGTGTGTGTGTGAGCGTAGTGTGTGTGTGTGTGTGTGCGTAGTGTGTGTGTGTGTGTGTGAGCGTAGTGTGTGTGTGTGTGAGCGTAGTGTGTGTGTGTGTGAGCGTAGTGTGTGTGTGTGAGCGTAGTGTGTGTGTGTGAGCGTAGTGTGTGTGTGTGAGCGTAGTGTGTGTGTGTGTGAGCGTAGTGTGTGTGTGTGAGCGTAGTGTGTGTGTGAGCGTAGTGTGTGTGTGTGTGAGCGTAGTGTGTGTGTGTGAGCGTAGTGTGTGTGTGTGTGAGCGTGGTGTGTGTGTGTGAGCGTAGTGTGTGTGTGTGAGCGTGGTGTGTGTGTGTGAGCGTAGTGTGTGTGTGTGAGCGTAGTGTGTGTGAGCGTAGTGTGTGTGTGTGTGAGCGTAGTGTGTGTGTGAGCGTAGTGTGAGTGTAGCGTGAGTAGTGTGTGTGAGAGTGTAGTGTCTGTGTGTGAGAGAGAGAGAGTGTGTGTATTAATTGTGTATCTGTGTGAGGGAGTGTGTGAGAGGGAGCGTGCGTTTGAGAGTGTGTGTGTGAGAGCGAGAGACTGTATTAATTGTGTGTGTCTGTGTGAGAGGGTGCGTGCGTTTGAGAGTGTGTGTGTGAGAGCGAGAGACTGTATTAATTGTGTGATGAATGAAGCTGATTAATTAATGAAGTTCAGATGAATAATTTGTTTATTTTTTATGTTTTTAGGGGAAATGGACGAACAAAGAGCGGCTCCTGGTTTTCTCGTCGCGTGGCATCAACTTCCGAACCCGGCACCTGATGCAGGACCTCAAGACCATCATGCCTCACTCGAGATCAGGTGACCTGCACTCCCTCACCAACAGCGGCTCTAATTTCATTTCATTTAGAATAGTTACATTCCTTTACAATTTTTATAATCATTTGCGGCGAACCGACTTTCTGCCTCCTTTTCCTCCCGCAGATACGAAGATGGACCGCAAGGATCAGCTGTTTGTGATTAATGAGGTATTTTAACGTAACAGTTACATAGTAACATCGTAACGTTTCCCGATCGCTGTTCGTTTACCGACGTGAAAATTGTTTTCGTTACAGGTGTGCGAAATCAAGAACTGTAACAAGTGCATCTTCTTCGAGGCGAAGAAGAAAAAGGACCTTTACATGTGGTGAGGCGTGCCTACCGTATCGAAAAACTTATTAGTTTTACAATTACAATCCGTAGTCCGTCTGTTTTTCACTTAATTTAATTTAATTTAATTTAATTTAATTTACCTAGCTGACTGTTAAATTCCAACTACAGTGGAACCTCCGTTTTTGTCGACTTTGGATGTCACCGGATGCGGAGTTCATCGATTATTATTTTATTTTATTGGTTTAGTAGACAATTTTTTAGTTAGTTAGTTAGTTAGTTAGTTAGTTTGTTTTTCGCAAAAAGTACAAAGTTTTTGCCGGTCGTTTCGGATTGAGTCGGCGGGCTTGCGTGATGTGCACAAATCGCATAGTGGTTAAAAATAAATTTAAAATAAATTTTAAAATTATTAAAAATAGTTGACGTATAGTTAACATAATACATATAAAATAGTTAAAAAGTGTTCGAAACGCGATTGCGTTGTATTCACGCCGTTTTGCGTTTGCAGGGTCTCTAATGTTCCTCACGGACCTTCGGCCAAGTTCCTGGTTCAGAACGGTGAGTACGTGCGGTTTGTAAACTTGTCTGTATTGGTTTCGTCTTTCTGTATACGTGGTAGCAAACGCAAGAGTAGATTTTAACGTAGATAACCACGTTCCGTTGTTTTTCAGTTCACACCCTCGCCGAGCTGAAAATGACCGGGAACTGTCTGAAGGGATCCAGACCTCTGCTCTCGTTCGACCCGGTGAGCCTACGACGAATCCGAGAATCGCAAAAATCCAATAAAAATAAATTGTGCTATATGAAAAATTGTAAATTATTCAGAGCTTTGTAAATTATTATTTTATTAAATTAAAATTAAATTAAATTGTTATAAAATTATTCAGAGCTATGTTCCACGGGAGTGAATATGCGAATACTGACCCAAGAATAGTTAGTTGTTTTTTTATGACCTATTGACATCTATTTGTCATTAATGGTTAGCAATAAAATTGTACTTACGTAGCGGGACGGATAAGGAGGCATGTCCTAATACCTTCGTCAGTATATTGTTTTGATAAGTTAGGATGGATTTCCCTAAATTGTTAGTTAGAAAAATTGTACCTTGTGTGTGGGGCTACCATATGAACATTTGGGTTTCGGTACGCCCTCTGGTGGAGCACCTTGGTAATGACCGATCTTACAAATGGGTCGCAAAAATCCAACAGTACTGATAGAGGTGCTATACGAAAAATTAAGCTAGCGGTCTAATTTTTCTTGGGTGGAGTTTCCAATGTTCTCCCTGTGTCCGCGTGGGTTTCCTCCGGGTTCTTCGGTTTCCTCCCACAGTCCATAAACATGGATCAAGTCAATTGAGTTCTCCAAAATTGCCCCAAATAGAGTGTGTGCCCAGCGATAGATTGGCGCCCTGTCCTGGGTGTATCTGCCCAGCGCC
Organism: Corydoras sp. C115; assembly: GCA_019802505.1. Lineage (NCBI taxonomy): Eukaryota > Metazoa > Chordata > Actinopteri > Siluriformes > Callichthyidae > Corydoras > Corydoras sp. C115. The sequence goes on along the minus strand of JAFMOC010000222.1, from coordinate 691,482 downwards.
CGAAACGTTCTCCCCTGGATGGGCTTGGGGAACCCCACCGCGACCCTAATAGAGGATAAAGCGGAAGAGAATGAATGAATGAATTAGAAGCTACGTTCCATTGACGTAGCTAATCTTAGCAATTATATTACAAAGGTATCGTTTGAACCACAAGTCCCCCCGCTGATCTATGTTCTTTCTCCGCAGCTGTTCGATAAGGAACCCCATTATGCCCTCCTGAAGGAACTTTTCACTCAGGTACCCTCTGTTCCGTGGCTTGTTTTGTAGAACATCGAGACGACCCCTCGGTTTGAGAGTAACCTGGCAATCCAACCCTCTTTTGCAGACCTTCGCGACGCCGCAGTACCATCCGAAGAGCCAGCCGTTCGTGGACCACGTGCTGACCTTCACCATCACAGACAACCGAGTATGGTTCCGGAATTACCAGGTGATCAGCGTGTCCCCTTCAATTTTTGGGAGGGTTACCGTCAACGGACAATGTGGTTCAGTCTGGTTACGTTACGCCTTACGCGCCCGAACATCCCCTATGGACCTTGGTCACCAAGGTGGTGGTCACCAAGCTAGAATGGGGTCACCAACCAAAAAGGTTCTACCCAGCAGGATGCAAAGAGGCGTCTTCTAATACCTTTTGTCAAAAATGTACCTTGTTAAGTTGTTTCGGCAAGTTAATACACGCTGTCGCCAATCCTTCGATGGGACCGGGTGTAGCTAACCTGCCCCCAAAAGGTTCACCCATTAGGACCCTGCCCCCACGCGCCATTTTGTTTAAATAGATTTCCCAAAAATGGTACCGTTAGTAAAATTGCTCATTTTCTTTGGGCCTACCTTAAGGTCTACCCTTAAAGGGGTCCTTTCCGCTCCTCCCAGAACACTCGGTCACAATCGATTGTAACGATGTTTGTCTTTTCGGCGCGTAGATCATCGAAGAAGACGCATCGCTGGTGGAAATCGGCCCACGCTTCGTGCTCAACTTGATCAAAATCTTCAAGGGCAGTTTCGGCGGCCAGACCCTCTACGAAAACCCCCACTACGAGTCGCCGAACATGGTGAGTGGTGGTTCCAAAGGTCTCGCTAGCCGTCGTATCGGTTCCCCGTTAGCAATTTTGCTAATTTTCTGTGCAATTTCTCAGTCCCGCCACTTGATGCGCCAGAGCCTGGCTGCCAAGCAGCGGGAGAGACAGATGGTCAAGCAGATCCGCCTGGAGAAGAGGAAGGAGCAGAAGGAGGTGCTGACGCAGGACGTGACCGACGACGTCTTCACCACGCCGGCGCCGGAGAAACCCGTCCGGATCGAGTACGAGGCGCCCCTTCCTGACCGGAAGAAGAAGAAGAGGCTCTCGGAATTGAAGAAGAGGACGATCCTAAAGAAAAAGGGGCTACGGTGATGACCTTCCACCCGGGGTCCGTTCCTCAGCCCGGGGCGTGCGAGTCCACCAGGTGGCGGTCATCGTGTCTGTATTCCACGTGTTGTACAGAATAGAAAAAGTGCGGGCTCGATGTAAATCGGCCGTTACGATCGTTTATTCAGACTGTATTATAAAACGCGCCGCAGTCTGCGAAACTCAATAAAAATTGTTTTTTTTTAACGCCACTGTTTACTGTACTCTGTCTTTGTTACCGAATAAATAAAAAAAAATTGTTTGGATGTCGCGTGATCCTACACCCCGTCCCCGCCCACAGAGTATTTTCCCGCCTTCTTCCTGTGGCCTTTAAATAGCAACGCTGCTTGTGAATATAGCTACACCTATGGGATAGCCATCTTAAAATGACGCCCGTTCAGGTAGCCCCACCGTCGACATAGCAACCAGCCAAAGTCAGACAGCACCTGCTTCTTAAAGGGACCGGCACGTGAAACGCTGATTGGTTTCTTGAATGTTACGGCCAAAACGCACCCATAAACAATTAAGAGAGTAGAGAAATGGTAAACGACGTTGGGCGGCACGGTGGCTTAGTGGTTAGAACGTTCTCCTCTCAGCACTAGGGATTCCCGGTTCGAATCCCAATCTGGGAGGAGTTTCCATGTTCTCCCCGTGTCCGCGTGGGTTTCCTCCGGGTTCTCCGCTTTCCTCCCACAGTCATGGATTAAGGTCACTTGAGTTCTCCAAATTGCGATAGATTGGCGCCCTGTCCTGGGTGTATCTGCCCAGCGCCCGAAACGTTCTCCCCAAGCCATTAGTCCGTCTGTTAGTTCTTGGTCGGTTCTCTTGGTCAGAACCATCGCTCGTGTTACAGGTAGAATTCAGGTGGTGGATTATTGCCCGTTCTGCGGTGCCACCGATGCGGGGAGGGGGTTTTTGTGCCGTGGTTCTGCTGTCGTCACATCTATAGCCTTACTGACCCTGCCGGGATAGGAATAATGCCCACACTATGAGGGTTCTAGTGGGGCCTGTGGCTACGAACCATATTTTAGTCGTGGGGTTCGATTCGGGGCGTGTCGGCTTGTGTTTACCATCCACAGGGGGGTTCCCCATGCCCATCCAACGTGGTAAAGAACATGGTAAACACGCCCCGAATCGAACCCCACGACTAAAATATGGTTCGTAGCCACAGGCCTCAATAGAACCCTCACAGTGCGGGCATTATTCCTATCCCGGCAGGGTCAGTAAGGCTGTAAATGTGACGACAGCAGCACCACGGCACTAAAACCCCCTCCCCACATCGGTGGCACCGCAGAACGGGCAATAATCTACCACCTGAATTCTACCTGTGATATGAGCGATGGTTCTGACCAAGAGAACCGAGAACCGACCAGGAACTAACAAAAAAACACGAAAACAGACGGACTAATGGCTGTAATTGTGAAACTACAAAGGAAATGTGGATAAAAAATATAAAAAAAAAAATATTAAACAAAAAAAAGTTTAATACAAATATTGTGTGACGTCAGCATGACGGTGACACCTTCTCCCTTTGAAGCTTCACGGACGTTCTGTGAGTCTAATTTTACATTTACAAGCTTTCTAGAAATATTTATCAGTTTAATGTTACTATTTTGAATATATTTGTGGTTTTAATAGCGTTTTTCAAACAGCGAACGACGAGCGGAACCATTTTTTCCCGGCGTCGCCTTCACCCGGACGTTCGACAGAGACGCCAAAGAAAGTATGGCGTTTAATTTCGGCGGCGGGACGACGAGCACTCCGAGTAAGCGAGCTTTATTTTTAAAAAAACTTATTAAACTTATTAATACTGACAACCAGGGGGGAGGTTAAGTAAAGGGCGTTTAGGCAGCTTTTTCACGTCAGTCAGCGTGAGGTTATTGGGGGCAGTAACATTTGGGGGCTAGATGTTTGGAAGCTAATGGCTAACGTGTGTTTTTAGGGGGAGCGGCGCCTCCTCGTGGTTTAGATTGACTCCTTAAATAACACAAATAACATGTTATAACGAACCGTTAAATAAGTAGTGTCCTAGTTCGTTAAGGGTTGGATGTGAATGTATGTGCTAGCATACAGGGTGTTTGTGTAGCGTTACAATGTATTGCATGTTATTTGTGTAGCGTTACAGGGTGTTCAGGGTGTTTGTGTAGTGTTGCAGAGTGTTTATGTAGCGTTACAGGGTGTTTGTGTATTGTTACAGGGTGTTTATGTAGCGTCACAGGGTTTTACAGGTTAGTTGTGTAGCATTGCAGAGCGTTACAGAGTGTTTATGTAGCATTACAGGCTGTTCAGGATGTTTGTGTAGCGTTAGAGTGTTTATGTAGCGTTACAGGGTGTTTGTGAAGTGGCACAAAGTGTTTACGTAGCGTTACAGGGTGTTTGTGTAGTTGTACAGAGTGTTAATGTAGCGTTACAGGGTGTTCAAGATGTTTGTGTAGCGTTACATGGTGTTTATGTAGCGTTACAGGGTGTTTGTGTAGCGTTACAGGGTGTTTATGTAGGGTTATGTAGCGTTACTGTGTGTTTATGTAGCATTACAGAGCGTTACAGGGTGTTTGTGTGTCGTTACAGGATGTTCAGGGTGTTTGTGCAGTATTACAGAGCGTTTATGTAGGGTTACAGAGCGTTTATGTAGGGTTACAGAGCGTTACAGGATGTTTGTCTAGCGTTACAGGGTGTTTATATAGGGTTACATAGCGTTACAAGGTGTTTATGTAGCGTTACAGGGTGTTTATCTAGGGTTACAGAGCGTTAAAGAGTGTTTGTGTAGTATTACAGAGTGTTTATATAGGGTTAGGTGTTTATCTAGGGTCACAGAGTGTTTAAATAGGGTTACATAGCGTTAAAGGGTGTTTGTGTAGCAATACAGAGTGTTTATCTAGGGTTACATAGCGTTACAGAGTGTTTATGTAGGGTTACAGAGCGTTATAGGGTGTTTATGTAGCGTTACAAAATGTTTATGTAGCGTTACAGGGTGTTTATATAGGGTTACAGAGCGTTACAGGGTGTTTGTGTAGCATTACAGAGTGTTTATATAGGGTTACAGAGCGTTACAGGGTGTTTGTGTAGCGTTACAGAATGTTTATGTAGCATTACAGGGTGTTTATCTAGGGTTACAGAGCGTTACAGGGTGTTTGTGTAGCGTTACAGAATGTTTATGTAGTATTACAGGGTGTTTGTAGCGTTACAGAGTGTTACAGGGTATTTATGTAGTGTTACAGGGTGTTTATGTAGGGTTACATAGCGTTACAGGGTGTTTGTGTAGCGTTACAGAATGTTTATGTAGCATTACAGGGTGTTTATCTAGGGTTACAGAGCGTTACAGGGTGTTTGTGTAGCATTACAAAGTGTTTATATAGCGTTACAGGGTGTTTATGTAGCGTTACAAAATGTTTATGTAGCGTTACAGGGTGTTTCTCTAGGGTTACAGAGTGTTACAAGGTGTTTGTGTAGGTTACAGAGTGTTTATATAGGGTTACAGAGCGTTACAGGGTATTTATGTAGTGTTACAGGGTGTTTGTGTAGCGTTACAGAATGTTTATGTACCGTTAAGAGTGTTTATGTAGCGTTACAAGGTGTTTATGTAGCGTTACGGGATGTTCAGGGTGTTTATGTAGTGCATGTTTTTGTAGTGGCACAGTGTATTTGTGTAGCGGCACAGGGCAGGGTTGGGTCACGTGACCCGTCCTCATGTTGTGGAACCCGGTTCCCCGGTTGTCCTCGCTCGCCGGCGGCTCATTTCAGCGCTCCTTCATCCCGTCATCTCTGTCTGTCTCGTTTGTCCATAAAGGCTCGTCCGGCTTTCCGTTCGGTTCGTTCGGGGCCAAAACCACGGCGCCCACGGCCTTCGGCTTCGGTACCGGCACCACCACCACCACCGCCGCCGCCTCAACCGGATTCGGTAGTAAGTCCATGTGACCATGTCTCGCTCCTCCGCTTGTCTCCCCTGTCTCGCTTTAACATCGTAGCTAAAATACGTAGCTAAGTCTAGAAAAGATTTAAGGTTGCGGGACTAGATCCAATCTAGTACCCCGTGTTGGTTCGCATTGGCTTGCTGGGCCTCACTAAATTGCTGCCACGTGATTGGCTGAATTGGCGAGGCGGTGGACCTCGTTAAAGTAAGTGGCGATTTAGAAAATTGCACGTAACGATAGTAATGATAAGACGGTTTGGTTAGAACGGCGGAGAGGACGCACGCATGCTGATGTCTGACGCAGTCGTCTTTCTCATCGTAGGTCTGTCCGCGCCGGCGTTCGGCGCCCCCACCACCACGGCCACGGGCTTCGGATTCGGCGGCACCACCACAGGTCGGTTCCGGCGTTGGGAACGCGAGGGAACGTTGATTCGGTTCCAAGTTTGGCCTGGAGATTAGGGGGGGCAGCAATGAGTAACATTTTAATGTGTCGTATATACAGTGTACAGTATATGTGTGAATGTTTATAGAGAGAGTGTGTATATGGTGTGTGTTTGCTTTATGTTTTTGTCTTTGCTTTACATTTGTGTGTGTGTGTGTGTGTGTGTGTGTTTGCTTGGTGTGTGTGTGTGTGCTTTACATTGTGTGTGTGTGTGTTTGCTTTGCGTGTGTGTGTTTGCTTTGAGTGTGTGTATGTTTACTTTGTATATGTGTGTGTGTGTGTTTGCTTGGTGTTTGCTTTGCGTGTGTGTGTGTTTGCTTTGCGTGTGTGTGCTTTGCGTGTGTGTGTGTATTTGCTTTGAGTGTGTGTGTTTGCTTTGCGTGTGTGTGTGTGTGTGTGTTTGCTTTGCGTGTGTGTGTATGTTTACTTTGTATATGTGTGTGTGCTGTGTGTGTGTTTTTTCTTTGTGTGTCTGTTTTGCATGTGTATAGTGTGTGTGTATGCTTTGTGTGTCTGTTTTGCGTGTGTATAGTGTGTGTGTGTGTGTGTATGCTTTGTGTGTCTGTTTTGCATGTGTATAGTGGGTGTGTGTGTGTGTATGCTTTGTGTGTGTCTGTTTTGCGTGTGTATAGTGTGTGTGTGTGTGTATGCTTTGTGTGTGTCTGTTTTGCGTGTGTATAGTGGGTGTGTGTGTTTAGTTTGTGTGTGTGTTTTGCGTGTGTATAGTGGGTGTGTGTGTTTGCTTTGCGTG
>JAFMOC010000222.1:642500-672500 GCA_019802505.1 Corydoras sp. C115 | reverse complement strand
GCAAAAATTGCCCTCTAGTGGCCAAATTTAAATTGGTAAAATAATTTATTATGTGTCATGCATTGATACAAATATGAGTATTTATTAATAGCAAAATTGTCGGTTTTCTTGTCTTCCTCAACGTTAATCGCTGAGTAACAGGATTCCGGTTTCTCTAATGGAAACTGCCCTCTAGTGGCCTAATTACAGTACAGCGTTTATTAATAAAAACATCGGGAAAATAACGTATTGTGTCGGTCATTACGAGTAACAGAATTCCGGGTGTCCAAGCAGTCAAAAACTGCCCTCTAGTGGCCAAATTACAGAACAACTTTCACATTATAAAAAGCACCAAAACGGGGCATGCATTCATTCGAAGAATGTTTATTAAAAATATTACTTTAAGAAACGAAAGTTTATTAAACGTTAACCGCCGAGTAGCAGGATTCCGGTATCTCTATTAAAAACTGCCCTCTAGTGGCCAAATTACAGAACAACTTTCACGTTATAAAAAGCGCCAAAACGGGGCATGCATTTATCCGAAGAATGTTTATTAAAAATATTACTTTAAGAAACGAAAGTTTATTAAACGTTAACCGCCGAGTAGCAGGATTCCGGTTTCTCTAATAAAAACTGCCCTCTAGTGGCCAAATTACAGAACAACTTTCACATTATAAAAAGCGCCAAAACGGGGCATGCGTTCATCCGAAGAATGTTTATTAAAAATATGACTTTAAGAAAAGAAGGTTTATTAAACGTTAACCGCCGAATCGCAGGATTCCGGTTTCTCTAATAAAAACTGCCCTCTAGTGGCCAAATTACAGAAATAATGTATTATGTATATCGATGCGAATTTGAATATTTATTAGTGGTAAAATTGTCGGTAAACTTGTCTTCCGCTACGTTGATCGCTGAGTAACAGGATTCCGGTTTCTCGATTGAGAACTGCCCTCTGGTGGGCAAATTATTTAATAAAAACCGGGAAGATAATGGCTTATGTTGCGCATTATGAGTAGCAGGATTCGGGACTGCCCTCTAGTGGCCAAATTACAGAACGCCGTTCGAAAAAAAAAATAAAAAAAATCTGTATTTCAGGATTTAAAATAAAATGCGTTGTTTATTTATTTATTTATTTATTTCTCAGGTTCCTTTTCTCGATGCTCGTTAATAATCGCTTAAAATTTTCATCTCCGCAGCATCTGAAGCAGCAGCAGGAAGGCCTGAGTCACCTGATAAGCGTCGTCAAGGACGACATGGAGGACATCAAGACCATCGAGCAGGGGCTGCACGATAGCGTGCACGTCCGAGCTGGAAAACTCAGCTGATCTGGACTGTTACACACACACACACACACACACACACACACACACACACACACACACACACACACGCCGCCTCACATAAAATAAACGTTTCCGCCAATTCCATGCGTCCGTGTCGCAGTACGAGCTCCCCTTACTGTAGACCACGCCCCATTTTTGGCCAGCTCTCAGCCATTGGTGGTCGAGTGGTTCCACTTACCCTGTTGATGGACTTTGTAGTTCTGCTGTTTGGCTCCGTGGTCCGTTTGTCTGTACTGTGTACACGGTTCCAGTGGTCCGGACCCCGGTAGCACCCCCAGGGAGTGGGTACTATTTGCGGGGGGCTTTATTCCTATCCCAGCAGTGTTACTGAGGCATTTAAATGGAAGTACAGCAGCACTGCGGTACTGACCCCCCCCCCCCCCCCCATGGACAATGATCCACCACCTAAATTGTGTATGTGTGGGCGGATGAGTTAGAGTGTGTGTGTGTGTGTGTGTGTTTGCATTTTTGTGTGTTCGGGCGTGTGTGTGCACATGTGTAAGTGGGTGTGTGCGCATGTGTGTGTGTAAGTGTGTGTGTAAGTGGGTGTGTAAGTGGGTGTGCGTGCGTGTGGGCATGTGGATGTGCGGATATGTGTGTGTAAGTGTGGGTGTGTGTGCACGTGTTTAAGTGAGTGTGTGTAAGTGGGTGTGTGGATGTGTGTGTGTAAGTGTGCGCATGTGTATGTTAATGTGTGTGTGTGCGCACGTGTGTAAGTGGGTGTGCGCATGTGGATGTGTGTGCACGTGTTTAAGTGGGTGCGTTTGCGCATGTGTGTGTGCATGCGCTCGAGTGTGTGTGTGTGTGTGTAAGAGGGTGTGTGTACGTGCATGTGTGTAAGTGGGTGTGTGTGCCTGCGCTCGAGTGTGTGTGTGTTTGTGTGTGTGTACGAGGGTGTGTACGAGGGTGTGTGTGCCTGCGCTCGAGTGTGTGTGTGTGTAAGAGGGTGTGTGTGCATGCGCTCGAGTGTGTGTGTAAGTGGGTGTGTGGATTTTTGTGTGCATGCGCTCGAGTGTGTAAGTGTGTGCGTGTGCGCATGTGTGTGTGTGTGTGTGTGTAAGGGTGCGTGTGCGCCTGCGCTCGAGTGTGTGTGTAAGTGTGCGCGTGTGTACGTAAGTGTGTGTGTGTGTGTGTGTGCACGTGTTTAAGTGTGTGGGTGTGTGTACGTGCATGTGTGTAAGTGGGTGTGTGTGTGTAAGAGGGTGTGTGTACGTGCATGTGTGTACGTGTAAGTGTGTGTGTGTACGTGGGTGTGTATGTGTGTAAGTGGGTGTGTGTGTGTAAGAGGATGTGTGTAAGTGGGTGTGTGTGTGTGTGTAAGAGGGTGTGTGTACGTGCATGTGTGTAAGAGGGTGTGTGTACGTGCATGTGTGTAAGTGGGTGTGTGTGTAAGAGGGTGTGTGTACGTGTAAGTGTGTGTGTGTGTACGTGCATGTGTGTAAGTGGGTGTGTATGTGTGTAAGTGGGTGTGTGTACGTGCATGTGTGTAAGTGGGTGTGTGTGTGTAAGAGGGTGTGTGTAAGAGGGTGTGTGTACGTGCATGTGTGTACGTGTAAGTGTGTGTGTGTACGTGGGTGTGTATGTGTGTAAGTGGGTGTGTGTGTGTAAGAGGATGTGTGTAAGTGGGTGTGTGTGTGTGTGTAAGAGGGTGTGTGTACGTGCATGTGTGTAAGAGGGTGTGTGTACGTGCATGTGTGTAAGTGGGTGTGTGTGTAAGAGGGTGTGTGTACGTGTAAGTGTGTGTGTGTGTACGTGCATGTGTGTAAGTGGGTGTGTATGTGTGTAAGTGGGTGTGTGTACGTGCATGTGTGTAAGTGGGTGTGTGTGTGTGTAAGAGGGTGTGTGTACGTGTAAGTGTGTGTGTGTGTACGTGCATGTGTGTAAGTGGGTGTGTATGTGTGTAAGTGGGTGTGTGTGTGTAAGAGGGTGTGTGTACGTGCATGTGTGTAAGTGGGTGTGTGTGTGTGAGAGGGTGTGTGTGTGTGTGAGAGGGTGTGTGTACGTGCACGTGTTTAAGTGGGTGTGTGTGTGTGTACGTGCATGTGTGTAAGTGGGTGTGCGCATGTGTGTGTGCCTGCGCTCGAGTGTGTGTGTAAGTGCGCGTGTGTACGTGTTTAAGTGTGTGTGTGTAAGTTGGTGTGCGCGTATGCATTTGTGTGTACATGCGCTCGAGTGTGTGGGAGTACTCGAGTGTGTGTGCGTATTTGTGTACGTGCACCTGTATAATTGCATGCGTGCGTGTGTGTGTAGGTCAGTGATTCTCAATTATTTTCTGTTAAGTTCCCTCTGGGAGGAAGAAAGCTTTTTGCCCCCCCCCCCACACACGCACACTCCCCCCCCCCCCCCCCGTACATCACAAAATGGGGTGAAAAAGTATTTTACACACCCCCTGTAGTATCATTTGTCTATAAATTTGTTATAAATACACCTCTTTTATAACAATGTCCAATTAATTAATAATAACAATTAATAATAAAGAAAACAAATAGAAAGAAATATAGATCAAATTAGAACAAAAAGTAATTTTATTAACTTGGTTTTTTAGTTTGTAACAGAAACGAATGAAATCCGTATTTAAACGAAAAACATTTTTGTACTGATTGGCATTTGATACTGAAAAATGACATGAAATAAAATCAATATATAAGGGCGGCACGGTGGCTTAGTGGTTGGCATGTTCTCCTCTCAGCACTAGGGATTCCCGGTTCGAATCCCCATCTGGGTGGAGTTTCCATGTTCTCCCCATGTCCGCGTGGGTTTCCTCCGGGTTCTCCGGTTTCCTCCCACAGTCCAAAAACATGGATCAAGTCAATTGAATTCTCCAAATTGCCCCATATAGAGTGTGTCTGTGTGAGTGAGTGTGTGCCCAGCGATGGATTGGCGCCCTGTCCTGGGAGTATCTGCCCAGCGCCCGAGACGTTCTCCCCTGGATGGGCATGGGGAACCCCCCCCTCCTGCGACCCTAATAGAGGATAAAGCGGAAGATAATGAATGAATGAATGAATGAAAATCAATAAATAATAATAAATTCAAATTCATCAGCAACATTCATTCAGGAGCACAATTTATTATCACGTTAACCTACAAAACAAAAATGAATACAACAATTTGTGCTTTTTTTAATTATTATTATTTTTTTATGTAAATGAGGAAGTCATGGCGGCAAGGTGGCTTAGTGGTCGGCACGTTCTCCTCTCAGCACTAGGGATTCCCGGTTCGAATCCCCATCTGGGTGGAGTTTCCATGTTCTCCCCGTGTCCGCGTGGGTTTCCTCCGGGTTCTCCGGTTTCCTCCCACAGTCCAAAAACATGGATCGAGTCATTTGAATTCTCAAAATTGCCCCATATAGAGTGTGTGTGAGTGAGTCAGTGTGTGCCCAGCGATGGATTGGCGCCCTGTCCTGGGTGTATCTGCCCAGCGCCTGAGACGTTCTCCCCTTGATGGGCATGGGGAACCCCACCGCGACCCTAATAGAGGATAAAGCGGGAGATAATGAATGAATGAATGAGAAAGTCAGAACTAATATCTCCAACGCGCCCGTTTTGCAGCGCACAGCTTTTCTGAAGTAGCTTTCATAAAGCGTTATGATTGCTGGTTCTACGCGTCACGTTTACGATTAAAAAAACTCAAGCGGTTATCAGCGTGATCGGGGTGTAATGTCTTTAAGTGACGCCTTCATCTATTTGGCTTCACGCTGTCCGCTGCCAACAATTAAAGACACAGAAGACACGCCGCTCTTTCTTCGTCTCCCACCTTCGTTACAGTGAAGCCAATCGCTACATACACTAAAACATTCATTCATTCATTCATCATCTCCCGCTTTATCCTCTATTAGGGTCACGGTGGGGTTCCCCATGCCCATCCAGTGGAGAACGTCTCGGGCGCAGGGCAGATACACCCAGGACAGGGCGCCAATCCATCGCTGGGCACACACTCACTCACACAGACACACTCTATATGGGGCAATTTTTGCGAATTCAATTGACTCGATCCATGTTTTTGGACTGTGGGAGGAAACCGGAGAACCCGGAGGAAACCCACGCAGACACGGGGAGAACATGGAAACTCCACCCAGATGGGGATTCGAAGCGGGAATCCCTAGCACTGAAAGGAGAACATGCTAAACCACTTTTAGCATGTTCATCTCTCTCCGCCTTCTCTGTTAAATGTTTCTTCATTTTGTCTCTTGAGGGTTTCTTGAGGGTTCACTTTAATATCACTTGTTCTGTGATTTCTTGTTATGCGCCCCCCAGGTACCGCACTGCGCCCTCCCTGGGGGGGGGGGGTGCACCACACTTTTTGAGAAGCACTGGTGTAGGTGAACTTTAAAATGGAACTACAGCAGCACTATGGTACTAAACCCCCCTCACCGCATCCGTGTCCCTGCAGAACCGACAATGATCCACCACCCAAATCACACCCCAATGATATCTGCGAACGTCCCCACCAATAGAGAACCGAGAACCAATGGGACTAACCCGAAAAAAAAATAGTATAGACTGTAATTATAAAACTACAAAGTCCGAAGAGCAAGCAGGGGGCGTGACCAAATGTTAATTAATTATTAATTAGCATTTTTTAAAATGTCCGACGTAGGATGTAACGTCGGTGTCCACTGAACCAATTCGGGATAAAGCTTCTTGATTCGACACAGCGGTCCTCACAAAGCCGAGAGACCGTCGAGTATTTCATTCATTCATTCATTATCCCCCGCTTTATCCTCTATTAGGGTCGTGGGGGGGTTCCCCATTCCCATCCAGTGGAGAACGTCTCGGGCGCTGGGCAGATAGACCCAGGACAGGGCGCCAATCCATCGCTGGGCACACACTTACTCACTCACACAGACACTCTATATGGGGCAATTTTTGAGAATTCAATTGACTTGATCCATGTTTTTGGACTGTGGGAGGAAACCGGAGAACCCGGAGGAAACCCACACAGACACGGGGAGAACATGGAAGCTCCACCCAGATGGGGATTCGAACCGGGAATCCCTAGTGCTGAGAGGAGAACATGATAACCACCGTGAGTAGTTCCTTAACGCGAATTGGAAACACGATTGGCAGCGGCCGATCTAATTAATACACCGCTAACAAACGACGGGATCCCAGGATACGGATTGGACCCCGAGACCCTGGAGCGCACGTCCCGGGGATGGGCTCTTGGACGACGGGCGGTCCGGGGCGACCTGGTCTACCGGGCCGTCCACCAGCCGGAAGGCCTCCATGAACTCGTTGATGTCGACGCTGCCGTCCTTGTTGAAGTCGATGCTGGCGGCCAGGTCGGCGACGGCCTTGTCGCTGATCTCCGTCCTCAGGTGGGAGCTGAGCAGCCGCCACGTCTGCCGGAACTCCTCACACGAGATCAGACCTGCGAGGACGGGGGTCACAGGTTACGTTGTTTTTTGTTTATTTTACGATACGTCCTTTCCAAAAGTGGAGGCAACGTACCCGAGTTGTCCGTGTCTATGATCCTGAAGATGGTCTCCAGGTTGGAATGGTGCCGGTACATGGTTTCCAGGAGTCCCGTGTTGGCGAGCTGCGGAACGCCAGAGGGAGTGCTGTCAAGGGTAGCTTAGAAAAACACGTAAGGTGCTATCGGACTCCGGTGGTGAAGCTCGTAGCTATCTAGCACCCTGCTAATAGTCTCGTTTCATGTGTGGTTTAAATAGCAACCCGCCATGTGAAGATAGCTAGCCCGAGTGGGTGTTGCCGTCTCGAAATGTGGCGCTCCGATTTGTCGGCTAGCTATTTCCTACCAGTATTTGTATGTTTCTCACTGTCTCGGAGCGCATGTCCAATGCTAATTAGCTACTCAAGACAAATAACGCATATACGTAGCCTACACTATTTAAGAAACAAGTGTCGCTCCACTTTGACGGCTAGCTATTTCCACACGTAGCTACCTAGCCTCGAAACATGGTTCTGCATTTTCCTGCGAATGGAGAACACACAATTGTGTTAGTCGTAAAATATTGCAAATGGCCCGAGGACTTTCCGACCGACAACGCCATAAGTGGTAGCTATAAAAAAATATTTGCCTGATTTTTATTTTTTTTCCCCCAACCCACCAGTAGGGTTCGCCTACCCGGAGAACAACCCCAGGTGTTCTCGACGGAACCTGCTCACCTCCTTATTGGGCTCGGTGATGTCGAGTGCGGCGAGCCAGTCGTGGTAGTCCAGCAGGCCGTCCGGTCTGTTGTAGCCCACCAGCTGCGAGCGCAGAACCCGCCACGGCAGGCCCAGTCTCAGCACGGACTCCATTGCCGCCGCCCAGTGCTTCATGGAGATGGTACCTGAGACACATTTCGTAAATCGCCTTTCCAAATGGATGCGACCATAGTCCGTCCAAACCGAACCCGAGATCTCGCCCAGACTGGGGACTGGGGGAGGAGACCGGAGAACCTGGCGAAAACCTACCCGTCCCAACCCCGTAATTGTAGCGCTTTAAATATCTAAATTGATTAAATTGGCATCCCGTACCTGTGTGGGCTGGATCGTACTCCTGGAAGGCGCCGATGAGTTCCGTCTTGTGAGCGAACAGCTGTTCCCTGAGGGCGCGGAGGGCCGAGCGCTCCGTCCAGCTAACGCTAAGCGACAAGAGTACATACCGTCAGGGTATATATATAACAAAAGTGTTAAAACTATTAAATTAAGTTGTTCCGTTTAGAACGTTCTCATGGTCGGGGCACCCGAAGGAAAGGGATGTATCAGAACCGCGGTTGCAAGCCAGACTCACCACAAAACGGGGTGTCTGAATACTTCTGCCCCTATAGTGTGTTGCGGGGAATGACCCATCTGGCGCCAATAACCATGCCACTGGTTTAAATTACTATTTGAGTGGTACGAATGTTACCCGACGCTGTGGTTCCGTAGGTGGGTGGGTGCACATGGGGGTGTGTACCTCTGCCTCAGGGTAAGTTCTCTGGTGGACCTGCTGGCCTGGTACTGAATCACGTGAGGGTTGAGGTCCGGTCCGAGTCTTATATACGCCCCTCGGTTGCTGCCCACCTCGTAGTAGTTGGACGCGGAGAAAATGGTCAGCACCTGGAAACGGACAGGTTACGAAGTGAGTCGGCGTACTTATTCGTGTAATTATTAAGTGAGCGAGTTCTCGTCTTGCTATTTTGAGGGTACAGCTACCTGGACTATTTCAACAGTGTAGCTACTTGGATATAATGTGCGAGTTGCTATTTTGACGGTGTAGCTACCTGGACGTAATGCACAGATTGCTATTTTAATGGTGTAGCTACCTCGAGTCAATGCGTAGGTTGCTATTTCAACAGTGTAGCTACCTAAACATAATGCTTGGGTTGACATTTCAGTGTAGCTACTTGGATATAATGTGCAGGTTGCTATTTTGATGGTGTAGCTGCCTGGACTCAATGTGCAAGTTGCTATTTTGACTGTGTAGCTACCTCGACGTAATACACAGATTGCTATTTTGATGGTGTAGCTACCTGGACATAAAAATGGGTTGCCATTTCAACAGTGTAGCTACTTGAACTAAATGGGTTACTATCTTGATGGTGTAGCTATTTGAACACAATGCACAGGTTACTATTTTGACGGTGTAGCTACCTGGACTCAATATGCTAATTGCTATTTTAATGGTGTAGCTACTTGAACGTAATCCGCGGGGTACTATTTTGTCGGTGTAGCTACCTACACCCAATGTGCGAGATGTTATTTTAACTGAGTAGCTACTTGAACCTTGCGGCCGTGGCAGAACTCGTAGCCGTCCTGTTTGCACTCGTGCGACCGGATGAGTAGCTGCAGGTTGTGCCGCTCGAGCACATCCCGTGTGACATCGGGCCCCCAGTAACAGCCACCCCCGCGCACCTCGTTCTGGACACAGCCGTCCTGAGGCATGGGGTCACTCCACAGGACGTCCACTATCTGCGGGATGATGAGATTACCTTACGTTACGAACTAAAAACAACTTAGCATACGGTTACGATTCCACTCCCGGGTCGACCCGATACCTGCTTCCACTCATCCGTGTCCGTCTCCGCGACCTCCACGTCCGGGTCGGAATCCAAGGAGGAGAAGTTGTTCAGCCTATCACAGGAGGCGCAAAGCCCCGCCCACCTCCTCCTCTCCTGGAGCTCCTCCTCGACAGACGGGCTGGTTCGCCGGGCGTAGGCGTGCAGGGGGCGCCGGTCGTTGGTTAATGAGCGCACCCGTTTTCTGTTGGCGCACCCGTCCAAGTCCTCCTGCTTGCGTCGTTTCGGGGGCCTCAAAGCTGAAACGTACTGCGAGAAACGAGGCTTAGTAACAAACTAGCTACTTAGCTAACTCACAGCCTGCTATTTAAGCGCGAACTCACTCGGTTTCGCTCAAGTTCAGCGAGGAGCGCAAGATCGGTGGTGTCCGAAATCCCTCCGTGGACAATCAGCACCTTCTGGTCGATGATGGTCGCCAATGGCAACCAGCTGAAGATCTTCTGCAGCAGCTTTAGGATCTTCTTCCCGTGAACCTGCGTTCAGCCAATCAGAGAGCCAGATTGGTCGGATTAAAAAAGTATTTTAAATGCTAATTATTAACCTTAATGCGCGAGTTGCTATTTTGTCGGTGTAGCTACCTGGAATCAATGCGCGGGTTGCTATTTCAACAGTGTAGCTACCTGGACTCAATGTGCGAATTGTTATTTCGACGATGTAGCTACCTGGACGTAATGTGCGAGTTGCTATTATGACGGTCTAGCTACCAGGATGTAATGAGAGAGTTGCTATTTTGATGGTCTAGCTACCTGGACTCACTGTGAGATTTGCTATTTTGATGGTGTAGCTACCTCGACTCATTGGGTGAGTTGCTATTTTGATGGTATAGCTACCGGGACTCAATGCGCCAATTGTTTTGTGGGTTCAGCTACCTTGACACGACGGTGTAGCTACCTGGACATAATGTGCGGGTTGCTATTTTGACGGTATAGCTAGCTGGATGTAATGTGTGAGATGTCGGCAGGGTGTAAGCTAGAAATGAACATCACTACGCAACTTCCGCAGGGTATATTGATTATATAACGTGGGAGACGGAGCTTAATTCGCGTTGCTATTTTAACCGGTGGCTCATTGCGCGTTGTCATCGACACTAAGTAGATGCGGCTAAATATAGCCTGGTATTTGGCGAAGGCTAATCTGGTATCAGATTAGCTGGGAAAGCCGAACCCAGCGCTCCGGTTCCACGGTTCAGAGGACGGCGAGGGAATTCCAACGGGTATTCTTCTACATAAGGGACCCCAATCCCTTACTTACCCGGTACTTCCCAAGTACCTCCTTGGTAAAGCCATATCTGAAGGAGAAATGGAGAAGAACACGGAGGTTAGAACCACTAACGGAAGTGACGACTTAAGGAAGAGCTCCTACGACCTCCATGTACCTCAGGTTGACTATGTGGTCCTCGTGGTTTCCCCGGTTCAGGTGGACGTCGTTGGGATAGACCAGCTGGAAGGCGAACAGGATCAGCAGGATCTCCATGGAGTCCGGCCCTCGGTCCACGAAGTCCCCGTTGAAGACGTACGGCCTCTCCGCCGACGGCAAGCCATTCTAGGTCCCAGGAGCAATTGTGGTAAGCCGGTTTCGATATAAAGTTGCCTAAAAGGTTAATGTTCTCGGGGTACCTTATAGAACACGAGCAGAAGGTCCTCCAGCTGTCCATGCAGGTCGCCTGCGGAGAACAGAAGCTTTAAAATGGACTGATTCTTGCCGATTGTCCTATCTACTAGACCGTTTTGTTGGGGGTTGTTCCCGTTGGCGTCGCAACACCTTGGTGTAAGGTACTCAGAGGGCGCTAATAGGTTCCCACTCAATGGCTACAACATTTTGGTGTCTCGGCACGTCTCTGAAAGTGGAAGGAAGGCGGGGACCCTAAAGAATCCAATCTAGGCACAGGGAGTAGCCAAGGGAACCACTGGAGTATCCAACCTAGGACTTCCTTGGGGTGACCCCCTCGCGCTAACCGCTACGCCCCAATGCCGGCAGAATCGTATATCGCTTAGGCAAAAACACATTTCAACTGTTCTTACCACAGACGGTGATCTCTTTCCGTTTACACGTAGACACCGTGTTGATGTTCGGCAAAACCCGCAAGAGCTTCCACGTTTCCCCGAGGAGCTGGAGGACGTAGCGCGAATGGAGCTGCTACTGGGAACAACACACGGTCACGTAAGTAGACGAGGAACCAAATCGAAAAAAATAAATCCGAACCCCGACTGCCGGTGGTTGGGGGGCTAGCTAGCTTGCTGTCGTAACTCTGCCCAAGGTGCGTTGCACTGGCTTATTTCACTTACATAGCGCCTTTGGAATAGCGAAGCTACTTGCGAATATAATGTAGCTATCTGGACTCAAAGCACGGCTTACTATTTCGACGGTGTAGCTACCTGGACGTAATGCGCAAGTTGCTATTTTGACAGTGTAGCTAGCTAACTGAACTCAATGTCCGAGTTGCTATTTCAACGGTGCACCTACCTGGATGTAATACGCAGGCTACTATTTTGACGCTGTAGCAACCTTAACTCGATGTGCATGTTACAATTTTGACATTATAGCTACCTGGATTTTTTGGGCGCGTTACTATTTTGACAGTGCCGCTACCTAGACTTCACGTGCAAGTTGCTATTTCGACAGTGTACCTACCTACACGTATTACGCGGGTTGGTCCATGAGGTAGCCGAAGAAATTGTACAGCTGGAAAAAAAATCATATAGTATTTATTTCGCAAACACTTTCCATGAAGACAGCATTCATAATGCATTATAAGCGCATTCGTTAAGCTCTATAAAGTATTTATGATGCTTTATAACACTTGCCATTCACCTCTGGAAATGTCAACACCCGTGTTAAACAAGTGCATCTCCTGAAATTGACTATCAGTGCTTATAACCGCTTATGAACACTTATAAGCATTCGTAACAGGTATTAGGTAACGTGTTGTCGCTTCATAAGGTGTTTATAATGCTTTATAATACTTGCCTCGGGTAATATACAATGATGTTGGTGACCACACTTGCCAAATGCCATAAGGCTTTATAACACCATGTGACATAATGCATTATAAACCATAAGTTTTAACTGTTTGTTAACTTTTTGTGGGATCATTTTGTCATAACGCTTTATAACCTTGGTGTTAAACAAGTACTTCTTCTGAAAGTGAGTCTTGGTGCTTATGAACTGCTAATGAGCACTTAGCTCTCATATCAGTTATTAGGTAAAAATTAAATTTAGGTAAAGCCTCATAAAGTGTTCATAATGCTTTATAACCTTTCCGTTAAGCAAGTGCGTCTCCTGAAATTGACTAAGTGCTTATATCTGCTTATGAGGACTTATAAGCTGTTGTAACAGTTATTGGGTAACATGATATTTATAAAGCTTCATAAAGTGTTCATAATGCTTCATAACCCTTTGGGTTAAAAATTGGTCTCCTGAAATTGACTATTAGCGTTTATAACTGCTTAAGAACACTTATAGGTGTAAGCTCTTGTTTACAGGTATTAAGTAATGCATTGTCATTTATAAAGCTTTATAAAGTGTTCATAACGCTTTATAACCCTTTGAGTTAAAAATTGGTCTCCTGAAATTGACTATTGGCGCTTATAACTGCTTATGAACATTTATAAAGCTTCATAAAGTGTTCATAATGCATTATAACTGTTGTATTAAATAAGTGTGTCTCTTGAAATTGACTATTGGTGCTTATAAGTGCTTATGAACACTTATAAACTCTCATTACAAGAATTAGGTAATGTGTTGTCATTTATAAAGCTTCAAAAAGTGTTCATAGCACTTTATAGCCCTTTGGGTTAGTGCTTATAACTGCTTATGAACACTTATAAGCGTTCGTTACAGGTATTAGACAACGTGTTGTCATTTATAAAGTGTTCATAATGCTTCCATAACCCTTTGAATTAAAAATTGGTCTCCTGAAATTGACTATTAGCGCTTATAAACTGCTTATAAACGCTTATAAGCTCTCGTCCAACTCACCTTGATCTGGTCCTGTTCTCCTGAGTACTCGATGGACTGGAAGATGTTCCAGGTGCAGCGGCGCCTCATTTCCAGACGGGCTACGTACTGCCGGTACCAGCGCTGGATGAGCAGCGCCGCTCGCATCGCTGCGTGTTCGTACACAGTTAGAACAGCGGGGACTACTCCGGATTCTACGAAGTTTCAGGCTAACGTTGGGCCACGCCCCCTTTTTTTGCGCAAATATTAGCGGTTCCACTTACCGTAAAGATGGACTTTGTAAGTCTACAGTTTGTTCCCCATGGGGGGATGGTTCTCCATGCCCGCCCAGGGGAGAACATGTCAGGCACTGGGCGCACACACACTATATATAGGGGCAATTTAGAGCAGCCAATTCACCTTAAATCCATGTTGTTTTTTGAGGGGTGCCGGGGTGGTTCCCCATCGAGTAGGGTGCTGGGCAGATGCACTCAGAAAAGGGTGCTGTGGAACACACACACTATATAGGGGCAATTTAGAGCAGCCAATTCACCTTGAATCCATGTTTTTGTTTTTTATTTTGGGGGGGGGGGGGTGTTCCCCATGCCCATCCAGGGGAGAACGTTTCAGGCGCTGGGATTGATAACCCCCAGGCCACAGTGTCGATCTATTGCTTGGCACACACTCACTCACACACACACTTCATAGGGGCAATTTAGAGCCTTCAACTCACCTTGAATCTTTGTTTTCAGATTGTGGGAGAATACGGGGAGAACCTGGAATCCCCGACGCTGAGAACAGAACGTGCTAACACCACCACCAGCCAACCACCGGCCACCACCCCAATTCTGCCTATGATATCAGTCCTGACCAATCGAGAACCAACAGGGGACGCCAAATTCCAACTTTACGTGGCGCAAATGGAGGCCGGCTACGTCTAAAAGCGGCTAATCTACGTATCCAGACTCACCGGTTGCGGCTTCGTGAGCAAACATTGATACGTGAAGAATACGAAGAAATTTACGATGTTTTTTTTTTTTTTTTTTTTAATAAAAAACTTAGTTGGTTACTTGATATTAGAACCGTATTTACCTGCAACTGAGCTCCCCGTGATCGACGTCTTAGCTACGAAGAGCGAAAAAGTAATTGTGTTAAGTACAATACTCAAATTTGAACTATTATTTAGTTTACAATACTAAAAATAAATTGGATTTTGCGTAAATCCCGTGTACCTTTGTCGTATCTCCGCAGTGTTGGTTCTTTGGGTTCGGGTTTGCTAGTCCCGCATCCCATCTCCCTCGGTCCCTCGGAGTTCTCCGCATTCGTCCTGCGAAGACACAAATCCATCAATGACGGCGTAATAATCCGGGATTAGCCCCGCCCCCACTTCAAACTCCGAAGAAGCCGCATTAGCTGCGAGGAGGTCTAAAGGTCCCGCTCGTTTAAAAGCCACCCGGGATTGGCTCGTTTATCGCAGATATGTCAATCACGCCTGCTAACCGGCTAATTTTACTTGAGGTAGCTAGTTAGCTAAGCTATGACGCTATGAAATATGACAAAAAACACAATCAACTTACTATTAATTCAATAATATCAACTTTGGGGATCCAGGTTCCGGGTTCTCGGGATTCCTCCCACGGTTTGAAAACATGCATTCAAGGTGAATTAAATGCTCCAAATTGCCCCATATAGAGTGAGCGTGCCCAGGGATAGATCGACGTCCTCTTCTGGGAGGGTTTGCCCAGAGGCGAAATTTTCTCCCCACAAAAAAACAATCATTCAAGGGGAATTGGTGGTGCTAAATTGCCCCATATTGTGTTTTGTGGTTGTGAGTGTGCCCCCGATGGATCGGCACCCTCCCCTGGGTGTTCACACCAAAAGTTAAGAAAAATGAATTAAAGGGGAATTGGTCACTCCAAATTGCCCCATTTTGTGTGTGTGTGGGTGTGAGTGAGTGTGCCCAGCTGCGAAATATTCTCCCCACAAAAGTCCAAAAAAATGCATTCAAGGGAAATTGGCTACTCAAAATTGCCCCTATACAGTATGTGTGGTTGTGAGTGATTGTGCCCAAGAATGAATCGGCGCCCTCTCAAGGTTGTGTCTGCCTAGCGACGAAAGGTTCTCCCCACAAAAGCCAAAAAAAAAAATGCATTAAAGGGGAATTGGCTGCTCCAAATTGCCCCTATATAGTATGTATGTCTGTGTGAGTGAGTGTACCTAGCAATAGATTGGCGCCCTGTCTTTGGTGTATCTGCCCCCAGTGCAGGGCTTTGGGAAAATCCCCCCCTCCTCAGAGGATTAGCGTAAGATAATTGGATGAGTTGGATCGTTTAATCCAACGTAAGTTTATCGGGAGTTCACACCACGCGCCGCTAACACCCCGGCAATTTTCCAGAGCTAACGCATGACCGTGTAAACAATCGACGGCAGTTACGCAGTTCGAGGAGATAAGATAACCTGGACGGTCAAAGGGTGGAAGCTGCACCCAGCCAAAATCGATACATCAACTAGCTGCCTCACATCGAAGGCCTCGTTTTTTGTTTTTTTTAAAATAACGAACGTTGTTTTTTTTCTTTATATCACCTACGATAAAAACATATGTTTGTGATATTATTTAAGAAAACAACACCGAAAATTGCCGAATATCCAGTTTATTTATTCAAAATATAGCTGTAGCTAACGTAGCTACAGACAAGTCGCGTCGTTTTTCTGGCGGAAGTTGTAAATCGTGGACAATGTGTGTCCAAAACGACGACATATGCACCTGTCTGCAACGATTTTACCATTATTAAAAACATCGTAAATACGGATAGGTAGCTTGTGTAGCCGCACGTAAAAAAAAAAAAAGAATTCATTCAAAAATTAAATAAAAAAATTAGCAATATTATTTAACTAAACAACACCGAAAATCACCGAATATCCAGATTATTTGTACAAAAGATAGCTATGGCTAACGTAGCTAAGGCCAATTCGCATTGTTTTTCTGGTGGAAGTTGGAATTCGTGCACAATGTGCGACCAAAACGGGAACACGGCAACATGTCCACCTGTCTGTAAGGATTTTCCGATTCCGAGATTAACGACTTTTTAATGTATGTTTTTTTTTGTTTTTTTTGTTTTACGTAAGCGCTTTAACATTATGGAGATGTGAACCTGCATGTGGTATTAGAAGCACGGAACATGGGAGAACCAGAGAGATTAAGTGAGGGGTCCACCTACTCCCTTATCCTAATCTACTTGTCGGTTGTTTTGATGAGCGGGTCACGAGGTTGTAAACGACACTAATCTTCGGTGAGGGCTTTCGCGGCGTGTGCGAGAGGGAGGCTTTGTTATACGAGAACCTCTCGCACAACTTAAAAAGGGCTAAAAAGCGATGCAAATTGGCCTTAGCTACGTTAGCTATAGCTCTATTTTGTACAATTAATCTTGAAATTCGGCAATTTTCTTTTTGGTTTATTGATCGTGATTAAAAAATAAATAAATAAAATAATTATGTGCGGCTACACAAGCTACCTATCTGTTTTAACAATGTTTTTAATATTCGAAAAATCTTTACGCAAAGGTATTCCCGTTTTGGTCGCACATTGTCAGCTAACTTCCACCAAAAACGGCGCGACTTCACCTTAGCTACGTTAGCTAAAGCTATATTTTCTTCACAATTTTCATTGTTGTTTTCTTAAATAATATCGGAAATTTATAAATGTATCGTTGAATTGAATTTTTTTATGTGCGGCTACATGAGCTACCTCTCCGTTTTTACGATGTTTTTAATAATCGAAAAATCTTTATACAAGGGTGGCTATATCGCCTTTTTTCGTCGCACGTTGTCCGCGAATTACACCTTCTGCCAGAAAAACGACGCAACTCGTCCTTAGCTACGCTAGCTATAGCTATATTTTGTATAAATAATCTGGATATTCGGTGATTTTCAGTGTTGTTTTCTTAAATAATATCACCAATTTAAGGGTTTATCATTGGTGATTTTATTTTTTTTCGATTATGTGCAGTTACATAAGCTATCCATTTTTACGATGTTTTTAATAATCGAAAAATCATTACGCACAGATGGATAATGTCACCTTTTTGGTCGCACATTGTCCGCGAATTACAATTTCCGCCAGAAAACTGACGCGACTTGGCCTTAGCTACTTTAGCTATAGCTATATTTTGTACACATAATCTGGATATTCGGCCTTTAACCAATCATATTTTAGCATCGTTTGTTGCCGGGGTTGAATAATCTGCCCAAACCCTTGAGATTGGCCACAGCTACATTAGCTATAGCTATATTTTGTACAGATAATCTGGATTTTTGGCCCTTAACCAATCACATTTCAGCGTCGTTTGTTGCCGGGGTTGAATAATCTGCCCAAAGCCTTCAGGGGTCCCAGTGGGGCATTGAACCCATGACCTTCAGGTCGCCAACCCCACACCCTAACCAAGTATAGTAGTCCTGTTATCTCATCTTATCTCATTCTCCATGTCGGCAGCATGTAGGGGCAATTAAGATATGAGGGGGTAAGGGCACACTGTGCAGAAACAGGGTCCCAGTGGGGCATTGAACCCATGACCTTCAGGTCGCCAACCCCACACCCTAACCGAGTATAGTAGTCCTGTTATCTCATCTTATCTCATTCTCCATGTCGGCAGCAGTTCATTCTATATAGGGGCAATTAAGATATGAGGGGGGGTAAGGGCACACTGTGCAGAAACAGGGTCCCAGTGGGGCATTGAACCCACGACCTTCAGGTCGCCAGCCCCACACCCTAACCGAGCATAGCAGTCCCGTTATCTCATCTTATCTCATTCTCCATGTCGGCAGCAGTTCGTTCTATATAGGGGCAATTAAGATATGAGGGGGGTAAGGGCACACTATGCAGAAACAGGGTCCCAATGGGGCATTGAACCCATGACCTTCAGGTCGCCAGCCCCACACCCTAACCGAGTATAGTAGTCCCTTTATCTCATCTTATCTCATTCTCCATGTCGGCAGCATGTAGGGGCAATTAAGATATGAGGGGGTAAGGGCACACTGTGCAGAAACAGGGTCCCAGTGGGGCATTGAACCCATGACCTTCAGGTGGACAGCCCCACACCCTAACCAAGTATAGTTGTCCCGTTATCTCATCTTATCTCATTTTCTATGGCCTTTCGGTCGGGGGGCAACGTGTCAGCAGCAGTTTATCGCTGGGCACAAACTCATTCTATATAGGGGCAATTAAGATATGAGGGGGGGTAAGGGCCTTGCTCAGTGGCCCACACACCCTAACCACTAAGCTACCCCTAACCAGAGTCTTGGATGGGGCAACCTTTCTGCAACGTTCCACAAAATGAAAATTACACAACACCTCTGTAGACAAAGGGAGAACATGCAAATGCCACCCCAGGCCTGCCGGGAATGAAAAGCGAGTGATGCGTTGCACCACCCTGGAAATGTTGCAATACTATGATATTAAACAACAGACATGAACTCCACTAGACACCTGAAGGTGAGCGGCCTTGTCGGCATGGATTCAAGGTGATTTGGCTGCTCTACGTTGCCCCTATATATAGTCAGTGAGCGAGTGTGTATCCAGCGATGGATTGGCGCCCTGTCCTGGATGTATTGGCCTAGGGCTTGACACGTTCTACCCTTGATGGGCATGTGGAACCACCATCCACCCTTAAAAAAAGACATGGATTAAAGGTGAATTGGCTGCTCCAAATTGCCCCATATACATAGTCAGTGTGTATGTGCCCAGTGATAGATTGGCGCCCTGTCCTGGGTGTATTTGCCCAGCGCTTGAAACATTCTCCCCTGGATGGGCATGGGGAACGACCCTCCCTCCTTGAAGAAAACAGATTCAAGGTGAATTGGCAACTAAATTGCCCTCATATATGTAGTGAGTGAGTGAGTGTGTGCCCAGAAATGGATTGGCATCCTGTCCTGGGCTAATTCACCTTAAATTATTAGGTGAATTATCAGCTCTACATTGCCCCTACGTATAGACATGGATTTAAGGTGAATTCATTGCTCTAAATTGCCCTTTTATATAGTGTACGTGTGCGTCATGCGATGGATTGGTACCCTATCCTTGGTGTATTTGCCCAGCGCATGAAATGTTCTCCCCTGGATGGGCATGGGGAACCCCCCCTCCCCTTAATAAATACCCATGGATTTAAGGTGAATAGGTTGCTCTAAATTGCCCCATCAATCGATGGCTTGGCGTCCTGTCCTGTGTGTATCTGCCCAGCACCTGAAACAAACCCCTTAAAAAAAACATGGGTTCAAGGTGAATTGGCTGCTCCAAATTGCCCCATATACATAGTCAGTGTGTATGTGCCCAGTCTATAGATTGGCGCCCTGTCCTGTGTGTATTTGCCCAGCGCTTGAAACATTCTCCCCTGGATGGGCATGGGGAACCACCCCTCCCCTTAATAAATACCCATGGATTAAAGGTGAATAGGTTGCTCTAAATTGCCCCATCAATCGATGGCTTGGCGTCCTGTCCTGTGTGTATCTGCCCAGCACCTGAAACAACCCCCCTAAAAAAAACATGGGTTCAAGGTGAATTGGCTGTTCCAAATTGCCCCTAGATATAGTGAGTGATGATAAACAAGAGACCTGGATTCCACTAGACACCCGAAGGTGAGCCGTGGCGTCGGCCACCAAGACGTTAGCCGAATTTTTTTTTTTTTTTTTTTTTTTTTTTTTTTTTTTTTTTTTAAGGTGCCTCCCCCGTTGAACGAACCCCACCATCCACATCCACCACCCTAAGACGTATGGACCCCGGAACCCTTCGCGTTCTAGATCTTGTGAACACAAGGCTCTGGGAATGCAACCTTCACCATATATGGCTCGGGACTGGCGGTTTCATACTGGCACCACGGTAACCCGGGGTCCAGCCGCCACCTGCAGCCCCGAGCAACCTCCCTAAATTCCTAGAACTCGGCGCGGTACCGGTGCGCGAGCGTTCTCCGAAGTCGTGAATCCACCCACGGCAGCTTTCCTGGGTTTTAATTCCGAAGCGTTGACAGATGGAGAGCGTTTCTCCCAGCGCCCAACCTTGAGGTGGTTAACCACCTTGTGTGTGTGTGTGTGTGATTTTAGTTTTTTTTAGTCCTCTATAGAACCTCTAGAACCGTCACAGACATTAAAGGGGTGTAATTTGGGTGGTGGGCGACGTGGGTGACATGGTGGGCAACGTGGTGGCGCCGGGGTCCAGGTTCGAACCCCGATCCGGCTGGACTTTTCCATGTTCTCCCTGTGTCCCTGTGGGTGTCCACCGGGTTCTCCTCGGTTTCCTTCTACAGGTGAATTGGCTGCGCTAGATTGCCCCTATATGTAGTCTGTGTGACAGTATGTGTGTGTTCCACAGTGCCTGAAACATTCTCCCCAGGATGGGAATGGGACACACCCCCCTCCTTAAAGACATGGATTTAAGGTGAATTGGCTTCTCCAAATTGCCCCTATAGTTATTGTGTGTGAGTGTCCAGCAATTCAAGGTGAATTGGCAGCCTTATATTGCCCCGTATGTAGTTCGTGAGTATGTGTCCAGCAACAGATTGGCGTCATGCCCCCAATGACATTGATTTAAGGTGCTTTAAATTGCCCCTATACTTATAGTCTGTGAGTGTCCAGCGATTCAAGGTGAATTGGCTGCCTTAATTTTTCCCATATCTAGTTAGTGAGTATGTGTCCAGTAAAGATTTGCTACCTGTCCTAATTCACCTTAAATCTAAAGACATGGATTTAAGGTGAACTGGCTGCTCTAAATTGCCCCTTTACATATAGTGTGAGTGCCCTCTCCAGCACCCGAAACGTTCACTCCTGGATGGGCATGAGGAACCACCCCCCTTCCTCCTCCTCCTCCAAAAAAAACATGGATTCAAGGTGAATTGGCTGCGAAAAATGTGTGTGTTCCACGGCGCCCTCTCCAGCACCCAAAACGTTCTCTACTGGATGGGCATGAGGAACCACCCCCCTCCCCCCCCAAAAAAAAAAAAAAAAACATGGATTCAAGGTGAATTGGCTAAATTGTGTGTTCCACAGCGCCTGAAACATTCTCCCCAGGATGGGAATGGGACACACCCCCCTCCTTAAAGACATGGATTTAAGGTGAATTGGCTTCTCCAAATTGCCCCTATAGTCATTGTGTGTGAGTGTCCAGCAATTCAAGGTGAATTGGCTGCCTTATATTGCCCCGTATGTAGTTTGTGAGTATGTGTCCAGCAACAGATTGGCGTCATGCCCCCAATGACATTGATTTAAGGTGCTTTAAATTGCCCCTATACTTATAGTCTGTGAGTGTCCAGCGATTCAAGGTGAATTGGCTGCCTTAATTTTTCCCATATCTAGTTAGTGAGTATGTGTCCAGTAAAGATTTGCTACCTGTCCTAATACACCTTAAATCTAAAGACATGGATTTAAGGTGAACTGGCTGCTCTAAATTGCCCCTTTATATATAGTGTGAGTGCCCTTTTCAGCACCCGAAACGTTCACTCCTGGATGGGCATGAGGAACCACCCCCCTTCCTCCTCCTCCTCCAAAAAAAACATGGATTCAAGGTGAATTGGCTGCGCTAAATTGCCCCTATATGTACTGTGTGTGTGTAAAAATGTGTGTGTTCCACGGCGCCCTCTCCAGCACCCAAAACGTTCTCTACTGGATGGGCATGAGGAACCACCCCCCCCCCCCCCCCCCCCCCCCAAAAAAAAAAAAAAAAAAAAAAACATGGATTCAAGGTGAATTGGCTGCTCTAAATTGCCCCTACATGTACTGTGTGTGTGTAAAAATGTGTTTGTTCCACGGCGCCCTCTCCAGCACCCGAAACGTTCTCTACTGGGAACCACTACCACCACCCACCCAAAAAACATGGATTCAAGGTGAATTGGCTGCTCTAAATTGCCCCTATATATATATATATATATATATATATATATATATATATATATACACACGTTCCACTGCTGGGATAGGACCAAAGCCCCAATCAAACAATACCCACAATACCCAGTCCATGACCCACATCAGGCCCACCGCTGCCAAAGCAGCACTTCCAGCCCTCCTTATCGGCCGCCCGCCCGCCCGCCGCCACACAATACCGCACTTGTCCCTTCGGCGGCGGCCCGCATCTCACCCGTCGCCGTCTCATCCCTCTCCTCCCTCCCGTCATTGCGCCGTTTGCACGGAAATTAAAACAATGTCGAGTATTTCAAGGCCAAACCTGGACGGCGGGGAGATAAAGCCCAGGTTTCCCAGGGCGGCGCGAACAACAGCCCTCGCCTCGAACCAGTGAGGACGTCGGAACCCGAACGCGCACCCGTCTCCTTCCTCGGCCGTCGACCCTCCGTGCCCCGATTCCCGCCATGTGGCTCGCCGTGCTGTCTCTGTGCCTGGCGCTCGGCCTCCCGGGGAACGCGGCCGTCCTGCGTGCCACCCAGGGGGAACCCCAAGACGCCCGCGCCGGAACCCAGAGGTAAGTCGGGCGCCGTTCCTTGGACACACTCGCTCACTTACTATATATAGGGGCAATTTAGAGCAACCAATTCACCTTAAATCCATGTCTTTTTGAGGGGGGGGGGGGTTCCCTATGTCCATCCAGGGGAGAATGTTTCACTTGCTCATTTACTATATATAGGGGCAATTTAGAGCAACCAATTCACCTTAAATCCATGTCTTCTTGGGGTGGGGGGGGTTCCCTATATCCATCCAGGGAAGAATGTTTCACTCGCTCACTTACTATATATAGGGGCAATTTAGAGCAACCAATTCACCTTAAATCCATGTCTTTTTGAGGGGGGGGGATTCCCTATGTCCATCCAGGGGAGAATGTTTCACTCGCTCACTTACTATATATAGGGGCAATTTAGAGCAACCAATTCACCTTAAATCCATGTCTTCTTGAGGGGGGGATTCCCTATGTCCATCCAGGGGAGAATGTTTCACTCGCTCACTTACTATATATAGGGGCAATTTAGAGCAACCAATTCACCTTAAATCCATGTCTTCTTGGGGTGAGGGGTTCCCTATGTCCATCCAGGGGAGAATGTTTCACTCGCTCACTTACTATATATAGGGGCAATTTAGAGCAACCAATTCACCTTAAATCCATGTCTTCTTGGGGTGAGGGGTTCCCTATGTCCATCCAGGGGAGAATGTTTCACTCGCTCACTTACTATTATAAAGGGGCAATTTAGAGCAACCAATTCACCTTAAATCCATGTCTTCTAGAGGGGGGGTTCCCTATGTCCATCCAGGGGAGAATGTTTCACTCGCTCACTTACTATTATATAGGGGCAATTTAGAGCAACCAATTCACCTTAAATCCATGTCTTCTTGGGGGGGGGGGTTCCCTATGTCCATCCAGGGGAGAATGTTTCACTCGCTCACTAACTATATATAGGGGCAATTAAGAGCAACCAATTCACCTTAAATCCATGTCTTCTTGGGGGGAGGGAGTTCCCTATGTCCATCCAGGGGAGAATGTTTCACTCGCTTACTTACTATATATAGGGGCAATTTAGAGCAACCAATTCACCTTAAATCCATGTCTTCTTGGGAAGGGGGGTTCCCTATGTCCATCCAGGGGAGAATGTTTCACTCGCTCACTTACTATATATAGGGGCAATTTAGAGCAACCAATTCACCTTAAATCCATGTCTTCTTGAGGGGGGGATTCCCTATGTCCATCCAGGGGAGAATGTTTCACTCGCTCACTTACTATATATAGGGGCAATTTAGAGCAACCAATTCACCTTAAATCCATGTCTTCTTGGGGTGGGGGGGGGGTTCCCTATGTCCATCCAGGGGAGAATGTTTCACTTGCTTATTAACTATATATAGGGGCAATTTAGAGCAACCAATTCACCTTAAATCCATGTCTTTTTGAGGGGGGGGGATTCCCTATGTCCATCCAGGGGAGAATGTTTCACTCGCTCACTTACTATATATAGGGGCAATTTAGAGCAACCAATTCACCTTAAATCTATGTCTTCTTGAGGGGGGGGGTTCCCTATGTCCATCCAGGGGAGAATGTTTCACTCGCTCACTTACTATATATAGGGGCAATTTAGAGCAACCAATTCACCTTAAATCCATGTCTTTTTGAGGGGGGGGGGGTTCCCTATGTCCATCCAGGGGGAGAATGTTTCACTCGCTTACTTACTATATATAGGGGCAATTTAGAACAACAATTCACCTTAAATCCATGTCTTTTTGAGGGGGGGGGATTCCCTATGTCCATCCAGGGGAGAATGTTTTACTCGCTCACTTACTATATATAGGGGCAATTTAGAGCAACCAATTCACCTTAAATCTATGTCTTCTTGAGGGGGGGGGGTTCCCTATGTCCATCCAGGGGAGAATGTTTCACTCGCTCACTAACTATATATAGGGGCAATTTAGAGCAACCAATTCACCTTAAATCCATGTCTTCTTGGGGGGAGGGAGTTCCCTATGTCCATCCAGGGGAGAATGTTTCACTCGCTTACTTACTATATATAGGGGCAATTTAGAGCAACCAATTCACCTTAAATCCATGTCTTCTTGGGAAGGGGGGTTCCCTATGTCCATCCAGGGGAGAATGTTTCACTTGCTCATTAACTATATATAGGGGCAATTTAGAGCAACCAATTCACCTTGAATCCATGTCTTCTTGAGGGGGGGGGTTCCCTATGTCCATCCAGGGGAGAATGTTTCACTCGCTCACTTGCTATATATAGGGGCAATTTAGAGCAACCAATTCACCTTAAATCTATGTCTTCTTGAGGGGGGGGGGTTCACTATGTCCATCCAGGGGAGAATGTTTCACTCGCTCACTTGCTATATATAGGGGCAATTTAGAGCAACCAATTCACCTTAAATCCATGTCTTCTTGGGGTGGGGGGGGGTTCCCTATGTCCATCCAGGGGAGAATGTTTCACTTGCTCATTAACTATATATAGGGGCAATTTAGAGCAACCAATTCACCTTAAATCCATGTCTTCTTGAGGGGGGGGATTCCCTATGTCCATCCAGGGGAGAATGTTTCACTTGCTCACTTACTATATATAGGGGCAATTTAGAGCAACCAATTCACCTTAAATCTATGTCTTCTTGAGGAGGGGGGGTTCCCTATGTCCATCCAGGGGAGAATGTTTCACTCGCTCACTAACTATATATAGGGGCAATTTAGAGCAACCAATTCACCTTAAATCCATGTCTTCTTGGGGGGAGGGAGTTCCCTATGTCCATCCAGGGGAGAATGTTTCACTCGCTTACTTACTATATATAGGGGCAATTTAGAGCAACCAATTCACCTTAAATCTATGTCTTCTTGAGGGGGGGGGGTTCCCTATGTCCATCCAGGGGAGAATGTTTCACTCGCTCACTTACTATATATAGGGGCAATTTAGAGCAACCAATTCACCTTAAATCCATGTCTTCTTGAGGGGGGGGGTTCCCTATGTCCATCCAGGGGAGAATGTTTCACTCGCTCACTTACTATTATATAGGGGCAATTTAGAGCAACCAATTCACCTTAAATCCATGTCTTCTTGAGGGGGGGGGTTCCCTATGTCCATCCAGGGGAGAATGTTTCACTCGCTCACTTACTATATATAGGGGCAATTTAGAGCAACCAATTCACCTTAAATCCATGTCTTCTTGAGGGAGGAAGGCTTCCCTATGTCCATCCAGGGAAGAATGTTTCACTCGCTCACTTACTATATATAGGGGCAATTTAGAGCAACCAATTCACCTTAAATCCATGTCTTCTTGAGGGGGGGGGTTCCCTATGTCCATCCAGGGGAGAATGTTTCACTCGCTCACTTACTATATATAGGGGCAATTTAAAGCAACCAATTCACCTTAAATCTATGTCTTCTTGAGGGGGGGGGTTCCCTATGTCCATCCAGGGGAGAATGTTTCACTCGCTCACTTACTATATATAGGGGCAATTTAGAGCAACCAATTCACCTTAAATCCATATCTTCTTGAGAGGGGGGGGTTCCCTATGTCCATTCAGGGGAGAATGTTTCACTCGCTCACTAACTATATATAGGGGCAATTTAGAGCAACCAATTCACCTTAAATCCATGTCTTCTTGGGGGGAGGGAGTTCCCTATGTCCATCCAGGGGAGAATGTTTCACTCGCTCACTTACTATATATAGGGGCAATTTAGAGCAACCAATTCACCTTAAATCCATGTCTTCTTGAGGGGGGGATTCCCTATGTCCATCCAGGGGAGAATGTTTCACTCGCTCACTTACTATATATAGGGGCAATTTAGAGCAACCAATTCACCTTAAATCCATGTCTTCTTGAGGGGGGGGATTCCCTATGTCCATCCAGGGGAGAATGTTTCACTCGCTCACTTACTATCTATAGGGGCAATTTAGAGCAACCAATTCACCTTAAATCCATGTCTTCTTGAGGGGGGGGGTTTCCCTATGTCCATCCAGGGGAGAATGTTTCACTCGCTCACTTACTATATATAGGGGCAATTTAGAGCAACCAATTCACCTTAAATCCATGTCTTCTTGAGGGGGGGGGTTCACTATGTCCATCCAGGGGAGAATGTTTCACTCGCTCACTTACTATATATAGGGGCAATTTAGAGCAACCAATTCACCTTAAATCCATGTCTTCTTGGGGTGGGGGGGGGTTCCCTATGTCCATCCAGGGGAGAATGTTTCACTTGCTCATTAACTATATATAGGGGCAATTTAGAGCAACCAATTCACCTTAAATCTATGTCTTCTTGGGGGGGGGTTCCCTATGTCCATCCAGGGGAGAATGTTTCACTCGCTCACTTGCTATATATAGGGGCAAATTAGAGCAACCAATTCACCTTAAATCCATTTCTTCTTGGGGTGGGGGGGGGTTCCCTATATCCATCCAGGGAAGAATGTTTCACTCGCTCACTTACTATATATAGGGGCAATTTAGAGCAACCAATTCACCTTAAATCCATGTCTTTTTGAGGGGGGGGGATTCCCTATGTCCATCCAGGGGAGAATGTTTCACTCGCTCACTTACTATTTATAGGGGCAATTTAGAGCAACCAATTCACCTTAAATCCATGTCTTCTTGGGGGGGGGTGTTCCCTATGTCCATCCAGGGGAGAATGTTTCACTCGCTCACTTACTATATATAGGGGCAATTTAGAGCAACCAATTCACCTTAAATCCATGTCTTCTTGAGGGAGGAAGGGTTCCCTATATCCATCCAGGGGAGAATGTTTCACTCGCTCACTTACTATATATAGGGGCAATTTAGAGCAACCAATTCACCTTAAATCCATGTCTTTTTGAGGGGGGGGGTTCCCTATGTCCATCCAGGGGAGAATGTTTCACTTGCTCATTTACTATATATAGGGGCAATTTAGAGCAACCAATTCACCTTAAATCCATGTCTTCTTGAGGGGAGGTTCCCTATGTCCATCCAGGGGAGAATGTTTCACTCGCTCACTTACTATATATAGGGGCAATTTAGAGCAACCAATTCACCTTAAATCCATGTCTTTTTGAGGGGGGGGGGATTCCCTATGTCCATCCAGGGGAGAATGTTTCACTCGCTCACTTACTATTTATAGGGGCAATTTAGAGCAACCAATTCACCTTAAATCCATGTCTTCTTGGGGGGGGTGTTCCCTATGTCCATCCAGGGGAGAATGTTTCACTCGCTCACTTACTATATATAGGGGCAATTTAGAGCAACCAATTCACCTTAAATCCATGTCTTCTTGAGGGAGGAAGGGTTCCCTATATCCATCCAGGGGAGAATGTTTCACTCGCTCACTTACTATATATAGGGGCAATTTAGAGCAACCAATTCACCTTAAATCCATGTCTTTTTGAGGGGGGGGGTTCCCTATGTCCATCCAGGGGAGAATGTTTCACTTGCTCATTTACTATATATAGGGGCAATTTAGAGCAACCAATTCACCTTAAATCCATGTCTTCTTGAGGGGAGGTTCCCTATGTCCATCCAGGGGAGAATGTTTCACTCGCTCACTTACTATATATAGGGGCAATTTAGAGCAACCAATTCACCTTAAATCCATGTCTTTTTGAGGGGGGGGGGGTTTCCCTATGTCCATCCAGGGGAGAATGTTTCACTTGCTCATTTACTATATATAGGGGCAATTTAGAGCAACCAATTCACCTTAAATCCATGTCTTCTTGGGGGGGGGTTCCCTATGTCCATCCAGGGGAGAATGTTTCACTCGCTCACTTACTATATATAGGGGCAATTTAGAGCAACTAATTCACCTTAAATCCATGTCTTTTTGAGGGGGGGGGGTTTCCCTATGCCCATCCAGGGGAGAATGTTTCACTTGCTCATTTACTATATATAGGGGCAATTTAGAGCAACCAATTCACCTTAAATCCATGTCTTCTTGGGGGGGGGTTCCCTATGTCCATCCAGGGGAGAATGTTTCACTCGCTCACTTACTATATATAGGGGCAATTTAGAGCAACTAATTCACCTTAAATCCATGTCTTCTTGGGGGGGGGGGGTTCCCTATGTCCATCCAGGGGAGAATGTTTCACTCGCTCACTAACTATATATAGGGGCAATTTAAAGCAACCAATTCACCTTAAATACATGTCTTCTTGAGGGGGTAATTGTCACCGGGGTGATTGTGGGTGGGTGGGTGGTGAGGGGGTTCCGTGATGACCCCGGACAACCTCTGACATTTTGCCCCTCTCCACCGTCGGCCCTAAGACTGTTGATGGGCGTCTGGAAGGTCCGGCTCAACTGCTCCAAGTTGCCCCTATATTTATAGTGGGTGAGTGTCCAGCGGTTCAAGGTGAATTGGCTGCCCTGTATATATTGTTATATAGTGATTGCGTGTCCAGCGATAGATTGGCGTCCTGTCATGGGCGAATTCCCCTTGAATAAAAAAGACATGGATTCAAGGTGAATGAGCTGCTCTTAATTGCCCCTATATGTATATGCATGTATAGTGTGTGTGTGTGTGTGTGTGTGTGTCTGTCCCTCTACATTGCCCCTATATATAATGAGTGAGTGAGTGAGTGTGTGCCCAGAAAATGTTTGGCGTCCTGTCCTGGGCTAATTCACCTTGATTTATTAGATGAATTAGGTGCTCTATATTGCCCCTATATATAGATATGGATTTAAGGTGAATTCACTGCTTTAAATTGCCCCTATATATATTATATATGATATATATTGTGTGTCCTGCAATGGATTGGCGCCCTCTCCTGGGTGTATCTGCCCAGCGCCCGAAGCGGTCTCCCCTAGATGGCCTTGACATGGATTTAAGGTGAATTGGCTGCTCTACATTGCCCCTATATGAGTGCGTGAGGGAGTGTGTGCCCAAAAATGGATTGGCATCCTGTCCTGGGCTAAATCACCTTGAATTATCAGGTGACTTTGCTGCTCTACATTGCCCCTACGTTGATCTACATTACATGTAGACATATAGATTTAAGGTGAATTCACTGCTTTAAATTGCCCTATATGTATATAGTGTGCGTGATGCGATGAATTGGCCCGATTTTGGGTGTATCTGCCCTCCCCCCCAAAATAAACATGAATTCAAGGTGAATTAGCTGCTCCACATTGTCCCTGTATATAGATATGGATTTAAGGTGAATTCACTGCTGTAAATTGCCCCTATATATATATATATATATATATATATATATATATATATATATATATATATATATATATATATATATATATATATATATATATATATATATACATATATATAGTTTGCGTGTATCCTGCGATGTATTTGC
>JAFMOC010000222.1:572500-635000 GCA_019802505.1 Corydoras sp. C115 | reverse complement strand
CAGCTCTAAATTGCCCCTTTCTAAATCCGTCTTGCAGATCAACGGTTGATAGACTAAACAAACAATTTTTTTCGGCGTTCTCGTTCCCGGTTCTCGTTCTTCGTTCTGGTCTAACCCTAACCCCCCGATCGTATGATGATGGTTCCTTCTCCACCACGTGCTTCCGCTGCCTTCCGTCGCTTCACCCGCTCATTAACCGAATCGTGTGTTCCGTATATTTGTTTTTTCGTATTGTAAAAATAACGTAGCATTTAGTACGGATTGTTTACTAACTTGGTATTTTATGTGTGTGTGTTTTTTTTTTTAAAACCAATAAAAGAATTCTGGGAAAAAAAGTGAGAACGTGGGTGTGGTTCTTCTGGTCCTCTTACGGAACGGTGGCGTCGCGTACGATGGATCATCATCTGGGGGGCATTCTGTGGGGGGGGATACATCGCTAGAAACACACACACACACACACACCAACACACACTATTAAGGGGCAATTTAGAGCAGCTTTACCTTGAATCCATGTTTTGGACCGTGGGGGCAATTTAGAGCTGCCAATTGAATTACCTTACCTTGCCATACATTGAATTTATATATTTAAACCATTAAAGCAATTTAGGTGCAATTAAGATGGGGCAACTTAGAGCTGCTAATTCACCTTGAATCCTCGTTTTTGGACCGTGGAAGCAATTAAGGGGCAATCTAGGATTGTAAGGGCAATTGAGATTTGTAAGGG
The DNA here is from genome assembly GCA_019802505.1 of Corydoras sp. C115. Lineage (NCBI taxonomy): Eukaryota > Metazoa > Chordata > Actinopteri > Siluriformes > Callichthyidae > Corydoras > Corydoras sp. C115. Next base: position 634,276 of record JAFMOC010000222.1, on the reverse strand, counting down.
CAATTCATCTTGAATCCATGTTTTTAGACTGTAAGGGCAATTTAGTGTAGCCAATTTACCTTGAATCTATGTTTTCAGACTGTGGGAACTATTTGGGGGCACTTTAGATTGGGGAGTTCCAATTCACCTTTAATCCATGTGTTTTGGCCGTTTTTTTTCTTTTTCTTTTTCTTTTTTCTCTTAAGCAGGGGGGCAACTTAATTAGGGGCAATTTAGAGCCACCAATTCACCTTGAATCCATGTTTTTGGGCTGTTTTTTTTTGTTCTCTTTTTTTTTCGTTTGCTTTTTTCTTTTTCCTCTTAAGCAGGGGGCAACTTACATGGGGCAATTTAGAGCCACCGATTCACCTTGAATCCATGTTTTTGGGCTGTTTTTTTTTTTTCCATTCTCTTTTTTTTTTTTTGCTTTGTGCTTTTTCTTTTTCCTCTAAAGCAGGGGGGCAACTTAGATTGGGGCAATTTAGAGCCACCGATTCACCTTGAATCCGTGTTTTTGGGCTGTTTTTTTCGGTTCTCTTTTTTCCCCCTTTTTTTTTTCCTTTTCCTCTTAAGGAGGGGGGGCAACTCAGATAGGGGCAATTTGGAGCCACCGCTTCACCTTAAATCCGTGTTTTGGGGCTGTTTTTTTCGGTTCTTTTTTTTTTCTTTCTTTTTTTTTTCTTCTTTTCCTCTTAAGGAGGGGGGCAACTCAGATGGGGGCAATTTGGAGCCACCGCTTCACCTTGAATCCCTGTTTTTGGGCTGTTTTTTTTGGTTCTCTTTTTTTTTCTTTTTTCTTTTCCTCTTAAGGAGGGGGGCAACTCAGATAGGGGCAATTTGGAGCCACCGCTTCACCTTGAATCCATGTTTTTCGGCTGTTTTTTTTCTTTTTCTTTGCTTTTTTTCCCCCTTCCTTTTCCTCTTAAGCAGATGGGGCAACTTAAATAGGGGCAATTTAGAGCCACCGATTCACCTTGAATCGCTTTTTTTTGGTCTCTTTTTTTGTTTGTTTGTTTTGTTCTTGTCTTTTTTCCTTTTTCCTCTCACACACAGGGGGGGGGGTGTTGCTCGAGGGTTCCGCCGTGTTGACCGAAGTCCCGCGGGCGATTGGATTTCAAAGAGCAGATTCCGAGAGTTCCCTGGCACTCGTCAGTAGAACCCGCCTAGCCGTACCATCTGGGGCTGCGGCTCGTCGACGCTGCCCAGATCGCTCTCGCCTCGCTGCCCTCCCGTCGGCCTCCCCGGCTGGAAAACAAGCGACGGACATGGATTCGGCCGTATCCAGGCGCCCCAGAGGAGGGACGTGAAGACCTGGGTGAGCGAGAGAGAGAGAGAGGAGTCCGAAAAAGGACTACAGGTTAAACCAACAAAGCTGAATTCCCTGACCGGAGGGCGAGCGAGATAGGGCGATAAAGGGAGAAGCGTTCTCTTTCTTTGTTCCCCCTCCTTCCCCGAGCTCCAAGCGTGAGGACGGCATGGCGCGTGGTGTGCTGTGCTGGGGTGCCGTGTGTACCCTGTTGGCTACGCTGGTCGCTCAGGACAGCTCGTGGGACTGCGCCGACGAGGCCGACCTTCTCAGGCCTATCCCTGCCGACGCCGCCCCGCCGTCCGCCTGCGTCCTGCGCTGCGCCGCCCTGGCGTACCGGGCGGTCCTGCAACGCCGGGAGAGGCTCACGGTTCGCTTCACGGAGGCGCAAGGAGGTGAGGAGGCTCGCTCTAGTCGGCCTGAGGTGATGGTCGGGCGTCCCGGGGGGCGGGGGGGGGGGGATGTTTTGCTGCTGCACCTGGGAACTGATTCTGGGTTCCGGGTTCCGGGTTCCGGGTTCTGGGTTCCGGGTTCCCAACGTTCGGCGTGATAAAGTTCGGCTTTGCTTTATTTATGATGATGATATTATAAATAGGGCGGACCGTTGTGCTCAGCGTATTCACTTGCTGTTTACAGACTCTGCGAGCAATTAAAAGCACTCAATTCACCTTGAATCCACGGTTTTAGACTGTGGGGCAACTTGGATGGGGCAATTCAAGATGATGAATTCAAGATCAATTTGGTGACTAAATTGATCTTGAATTCATGTTTTTGGACAGTAGGGGCAATTCAGAGGCGACTCTTCACCTTGAATCCATCTGTTTGGACTATGTAAGCAATTAAAAGCAGTCAGTTGACCTGTGGGGCAACTTGAATAGTGCAATCTAGAGCCACCAATTCACCTTGAATCCATGTTTTTGGACTGTGGTAGCAATTTATATGTCAATTCACCTTACATTCATGTTTTTGGATGGTTCAATTTAGATTAGGGGCAATTTAGAGCCATCATTTGACCTTAAATCTATAAATATGTGTGTTTGGACAATGGGTGCAGTAGAAAGCAGGCAATTCACCTTGAATCCATGGTTTTAGACTGTGGGGCAACTTGGATGGGGCAATTTAGTCACCAAATTGATCTTGAATTCATGTTTTTGGACAGTAGGGGCAATTCAGAGGCGACTCTTCACCTTGAATCCATCTGTTTGGACCATGGAAGCAATTAAAAGCAGTCAGTTGACCTGTGGGGCAACTTGAATAGTGCAATCTAGAGCCACCAATTCACCTTGAATCCATGTTTTTGGACTGTGGTAGCAATTTATATAAGTCAATTCACCTTACATTCATGTTTTTGGATGGTTCAATTTAGATTAGGGGCAATTTAGAGCCATCATTTGACCTTAAATCTATAAATATGTGTGTTTGGACTATGGGTGCAGTAGAAAGCAGTCAATTCACCTTGAATCCATGGTTTTAGACTGTGGGGCAACTTGGATGGGGCAATTTAGTCACCAAATTGATCTTGAATTCATGTTTTTGGACAGTAGGGGCAATTCAGAGGCGACTCTTCACCTTGAATCCATCTGTTTGGACTATGTAAGCAATTAAATGCAGTCAGTTGACCTGTGGGGCAACTTGAATAGGGCAATCTAGAGCCACCAATTCACCTTGAATCCATGTTTTTGGACTGTGGTAGCAATTTATATAAGTCAATTCACCTTACATTCATGTTTTTGGATGGTTCAATTTAGATTAGGGGCAATTTAGAGCCATCAATTGACCTTAAATCTATAAATATGTGTGTTTGGACTATGGGTGCAGTAGAAAGCAGTCAATTCACCTTGAATCCATGGTTTTAGACTGTGGGGCAACTTGGATGGGGCAATTTAGTCACCAAATTGATCTTGAATTCATGTTTTTGGACAGTAGGGGCAATTCAGAGGCGACTCTTCACCTTGAATCCATCTGTTTGGACCATGGAAGCAATTAAAAGCAGTCAGTTGACCTGTGGGGCAACTTGAATAGGGCAATCTAGAGCCACCAATTCACCTTGAATCCATGTTTTTGGACTGTGGTAGCAATTTATATAAGTCAATTCACCTTACATTCATGTTTTTGGATGGTTCAATTTAGATTAGGGGCAATTTAGAGCCATCAATTGACCTTAAATCTATAAATATGTGTGTTTGGACTATGGGTGCAGTAGAAAGCAGTCAATTCACCTTGAATCCATGGTTTTAGACTGTGGGGCAACTTGGATGGGGCAATTTAGTCACCAAATTGATCTTGAATTCATGTTTTTGGACAGTAGGGGCAATTCAGAGGCGACTCTTCACCTTGAATCCATCTGTTTGGACCGTGGAAGCAATTAAAAGCAGTCAGTTGACCTGTGGGGCAACTTGAATAGTGCAATCTAGAGCCACCAATTCACCTTGAATCCATGTTTTTGGACTGTGGTAGCAATTTATATAAGTCAATTCACCTTACATTCATGTTTTTGGATGGTTCAATTTAGATTAGGGGCAATTTAGAGCCATCATTTGACCTTAAATCTATAAATATGTGTGTTTGTACTATGGGTGCAGTAGAAAGCAGTCAATTCACCTTGAATCCATGGTTTTAGACTGTGGGGCAACTTGGATGGGACAATTTAGTCACCAAATTGATCTTGAATTCATGTTTTTGGACAGTAGGGGCAATTCAGAGGCGACTCTTCACCTTGAATCCATCTGTTTGGACTACGGAAGCAATTAAAAGCAGTCAGTTGACCTTGAATACATGTTTTTAGCCTGTGGGGCAACTTGAATAGGGCAATCCAGAGCTACCAATTCACCTTGAATCCATGTTTTTGGACTGTGGTAGCAATTTATATAAGTCAGTTCACCTTACATTCATGTTTTGGGATGGTAGGGGCAATTTAGAGCCATCATTTGGCCTTAAATCTATAAATCTATGTGTTTGGACTATGGGTATGCAGTTAAAAGCAGTTAAGTTACCTTGAATCCATAGTTTTAGACTGTGGGGCAACTTGGATGGGGGCAATTTAGAACCACCAATTCACCTTGAATCCATGTTTTTGAACTGTGGGAGCAATTTAAATCTGTCAGTTCGCCTTGAATTTATGTTTTTTGGGACTGTAAAGGCAATTTAGATGGGGCAATTTAGAGTTGCCAATTCACCTTGAATCCATGTTTTTAGATCATAGGGCCAACTTTGATGGGGCAATTTAGAGCCACCGATTTCATCTTGATCCCATGTGTTTGGACTGTAGGGACAACTTCAATGGGGCAATTTAGAGCCATCGATACACCTTGAATCCATGTTTTTGGACCATAGGCCGCCAATGAAGGGCTTCCATTAATTATTTCATTCATTCATTCATTATCTCCCACTTTATCCTCTATTATGGTCGGGGGGGGGGGGGTTCTCCATGCCCATCCAGGGGAGAACGTTTCAGACGCTGGGCAGATAGACCCAGGACAGGGGGGCAATCTATCGCTGGGCACACACTCACTCACACAGACACACTCTATATGGGGCAATTTGGAGAATTCAATTGACTTGACCCATGTTTTTGGACTGTGGGAGAGAACCGGAGAACCCGGAGGAAACCCACGCGGACACGGGGAGAACGTGGAAACGCCACCCAGATGGGGATTCGAACCGGGACCATTAATTCTTTAATTAATTAACGAGATTTAATTAACAAGTAGTGTCTCTTGCTTTTCAGGAGAACCTGACGAGTTCTGCTGGTCCGCGGGGCTGAAATGCCGCCCGGGACACCGGCTGCAGAGCGCGTCGGTCCTCCTCCCCGTGGACCCCCACACGGCGACCAGGGAGAACCTCGGCCTCCGGTTCGAGGGGCCGTCCCCGGACTCGCCGCCTCTGCACGGCCCCGCCGACTCCTCGCTGCTGTCCCGCGAGTGCGGCCTCGGCTTCGACGTGGCGCCCCACGTGGTCCGGCGGAACTTCTGCGTACGGATCGTGGCCCGGGAGCCGGGCGCCGTGGGGCGGGCGCTCAAATGCCCCCCGTTTCTGGTCACCACCTGGAAGCAATGGAACCAAGGATAGACGGGGAGCCGATCCAGTCCGCAGAACCGGCCCATCGGACAGCTACGACGCGGCCAACCCGAGGACCGGGACCTAGTAGCCAGACGTTCTCTTGAGCCCTTGCTTCGTTCTCACATACACCTAGCTGTTCTACCGCGTTCTAGCCCTGCGTGACGTTCTGGACATCCAGCCACGGCTCTCCGGCATCAAGGTTGACAATAAAACCCGGAATACGTGGCTTCCCCGAAGCGTCACTTCATCACACTATATAGGGGCAATTTAGAGCAGCGGATTCACCTTGAATCCTCGTTTTTGGACTGTAGGGGCAATTTAGAGTTGCCGATTTAGAGCAACGGATTCACCTTGAATCCATGTTTCCGGACTCGGAGAGCAATTTACATCAGTCAATTCACCTTGAAGTCGTGGTTTTGGACTGTAGGGGCAATTTAGAGTGGCCAATTCACCTTGAATCCATGTTTTTGGACTGTGGGGGCAATTTAGATAGGGGCAATTTAGAGTTGCCAATTTACCTTGAAGTCATGCTTTTGGACTGCAGGGGCAATTAAGAGTTGCCAATTCACCTTGGATCCATGTTTTTGGACTGTGGGAGCCATTTAGATCCACCAATTCTCCTTGAATCCATGGTTTTTGACTGTGGGGGCAATTTAGATGGGGCAATCTAGAGTTGCCAATTCACCTTGAATCCATGTTTTGGACTGTGGGAGCCATATAGAGCTACTAATTTACCTTAAATCCATGTTTTTGGACTGTTGGGGCAATTTAGATAGGGACAATTTAGAGTTGCCAATTCACCTTGGATCCATGTTTTTGGACTGTGGGAGCCATTTAGATCCACCAATTCTCCTTGAATCCATGGTTTTTGACTGTGGGGGCAATTTAGATGGGGCAATCTAGAGTTGCCAATTCACCTTAAATGCATGTTTTTGGGCTGTTGGAGCAAATGAAATCAATAAATTGACCTGGAATCCCTGTTTTTTGACGGTGGGGCATTTAAATCTTTTAAATCAGTAATTTCTCCTTGAATCCATGGTTTTAGACTGAAAGGGCAACTTAGATGGGATAATTTAGAGCCACCAATTTACATTGAATCCATGTTTTTGACCATAAGGACAACTTAGAAGGGGCAATTTAGAGCCATCAATTCACCTTGAATCCACCTTGGTTCCACGACTTGACCGACTCTTGGCGATTCTTCTCATTTCCGTTAAACCGTAAACTATCGAACGATACGTCTGTAAAATTAGATTCAATGATTTAAATCTATTTTTGTATCGTTTCTGTCGACTGAACCTCGTTACCATTTATATCACCTTTAATGACGAGTAGCCGATGACGTGCCGATTTGTATTTATTAAAGATACTGGGTTAATCACTGAGCATCTCCGTGTAAATCCTTTATCGACGCGTCAGTTCACCACACTATATGGGGCAATTTACAGCAGCGGATTCACCTTAAATCCTGGTTCCTTGTTGTCAAAGATACTGGGTTAATCACTGAGCATCTCCGTGTAAATCCTTTATCGACGTGTCAGTTCACCACACTATATGGGGCAATTTACAGCAGCGGATTCACCTTGAACTCTTGTTCCTTGTTGTTAAAGATACTGGATTAATCACTGAGCATCTCTGTGTAAATCCTTTATTGAAGCGTCAGTTCATCACACTATATGGGGCAATTTACAGCAGCGGATTCACCTTGAACTCTTGTTCCTTGTTGATAAAGATACTGGATTAATCACTGAGCATCTCTGTGTAAATCCTTTATTGAAGCGTCAGTTCATCACACTATATAGGGGCAATTTAGATCAGCGGATTCACCTTGAATCGTTGTTTTCAGACTGTGGAAGCAATTTAAATCCGTCAATTTACCTTGAATTCTTGTTTTCGGACTGTAGGGCCAATTTAGATAGGGGCAATTTAGATTGGCCACTTCACCTTAAATCCATATTTTTGGACTGAATTCATGGTTTTGGACTAAAGGGGCAGTTTAGATTTGCCAATTCACCTTGAAAACATGCTTTTGGACTGTGGGAGCAATTGAAATCAGTTATTTCACCTTGAATCCATGTTTTTCACTGTAAGAACAATTTGGATAGAGGCAATTTAGAGCAGCAGTTTCACCTTGAATCCTTGTTTTCGGACTGTGGGAGGAAACCGGAGAACCCGAAGGAAACAGACATGGGCTCCAACCAAGAAGTTAATTTTGGAGGGTCGTGGGTTGCATAGGGGCAATTTAGAGCTGCGAATTCACCTTGAATGCATGTTTTTGGACTGAGGGAGGAAAGAAATTGCCCCTATATAGAGTGTGAGTGTGTGTCCAATGATGGATCCCTGTATCTGTCTGAGGACCCCCCCCCCATGACCCTAGAACAGTAAATCCTTTATTGACGATTAATGGTTAGCAGACTTTATGGGGCAATTTGGAGCAGCCGAATTACCTTGAATCCATGTTTTAAGACCGCGGCAGGAAACCGGAAAACCCAGAGTAGACCCAGACGGACACAGGAATAACATGGCAACGTTTCCCAGACTGGCATTGGAACCTCGATCCCCACTGGTGAGAAGCTACGCAACCACGCCACCACGCGCCCAATAAGTAACCTTAATACACGGAAACAATTATTGACAATTTTAGCGATTTATTATTAATTGTACGCCGTCGAAGCACCTGATAATAAACTAATTTTGTGTTTACGTGTTTATGCTCGTGGTCTTTAAACGCGTCTTGGAGCGACAAACGAGATAATTGTTATTTGTACGTATTCGGCTTTTCAACTAAATTTCAACTAAACTAGTGTGGGGTTTTTTTTTTTAACTATTTTGGGAGCTTTTCCCGCCTAAAGTCTTACGTCATAACCTATTATTATAACATAAAACGGTAGGCTGTCGTAGTTTTATTAACGTTTACCAGAGAATTCAGTGGTTAACACGATAAATCAACCGTTTTATACAATAAAAACATTCGCCTCAGATGTTCCCGACAGAACGCGAGTCTCCTGTTAGGAATAAGCGAGACACTGCTGCCACCTAGTGGACGGGCTGGATATAAACAATGGATATAAACATGACGTTATGACCGTAACCTATGTGTAATTGGTATGTTCTCCCCAATATCTATATGTGTTTTATGGTATAGTTGTTGCCTCTATGTGTTACCCAATCATTGATCTACCACCTAAAGGGGTAATAATTGGGGTGCGCAGTTTAAAATGCGAATCAATGGATATAAACATGACGTTATGACCGTCACCTATGTGTAATTGGTATGTTCTCCCCAATATCTATATGGGTTTTATGGTATAGTTGATGCCTCTATGTGTTACCCAATCATTGATCTACCACCTAAAGGGGTAATAATTGGGGTGCGCAGTTTAAAATGCGAATCAATGGATATAAACATGACGTTATGACCGTCACCTATGTGTAATTGGTATGTTCTCCCCAATATCTATATGGGTTTTATGGCGTAGTTGTTGCCTCTATGTGTTACCCAATCATTGATCTACCACCTAAAGGGGTAATAATTGGGGTGCACAGTTTAAAATGCGAATCAATGGATATAAACATGACGTTATGACCGTAACCTATGTGTAATTGGTATGTTCTCCCCAATATCTATATGGGTTTTATGGCGTAGTTGTTGCCTCTATGTGTTACCCAATCATTGATCTACCACCTAAAGGGGTAATAATTGGGGTGCTCAGCTTAAAACACGAATCAATGGATAAAAACATGATCTCATGACCGTATCCTATGTGTAATTGGCATGTTCTCCCCATATCTATATGGGTTTTATGGTATAGTTGTTGCCTCTATGATTTACCCAATCATTGATCTACCACCTAAAGGGGTAATAATTGGGGTGTGCAGTTTAAAATGCGAATCAATGGATATAAACATGACGTTATGACCGTAACCTATGTGTAATTGGTATGTTCTCCCCAATATCTATATGTGTTTTATGGCTTAGTTGTTGCCTCTATGTGTTACCCAATCATTGATCTACCACCTAAAGGGGTAATAATTGGGGTGCGCAGTTTAAAATGCGAATCAATGGATATAAACATGACGTTATGACCGTAACCTATGTGTAATTGGTATGTTCTCCCCAATATCTATATGTGTTTTATGGCTTAGTTGTTGCCTCTATGTGTTACCCAATCATTGATCTACCACCTAAAGGGGTAATAATTGGGGTGCGCAGTTTAAAATGCAAATCAATGGATATAAACATGACGTTATGACCGTAACCTATGTGTAATTGGTATGTTCTCCCCAATATCTATATGGGTTTTATGGCATAGTTGTTGCCTCTGTGTTACCCAGTCATTGATCTACCACCTAAAGGGGTAATAATTGGGGTGCGCAGTTTAAAATGCGAATCAATGGATATAAACATGACGTTATGACCGTATCCTATGTGTAATTGGTATGTTCTCCCCAATATCTATATCGGTTTTATGGCATAGTTGTTGCCTCTGTGTTACCCAATCATTGATCTACCACCTAAAGGGGTAATAATTGGGGTGCGCAGTTTAAAATGCGAATCAATGGATATAAACATGACGTTATGACCGTAACCTATGTGTAATTGGTATGTTCTCCCCAATATCTATATGGGTTTTATGGCATAGTTGTTGCCTCTATGTGTTACCCAATCATTGATCTACCACCTAAAGGGGTAATAATTGGGGTGCGCAGTTTAAAATGCGAATCAATGGATATAAACATGATGTCATGACCGTATCCTATGTGTAATTGGTATGTTCTCCCCAATATCTATATGGGTTTTATGGCGTAGTTGTTGCCTCTATGTGTTACCCAATCATTGATCTACCACCTAAAGGGGTAATAATTGGGGTGCGCAGTTTAAAATGCGAATCAATGGATATAAACATGACGTTATGACCGTATCCTATGTGTAATTGGTATGTTCTCCCCAATATCTATATGGGTTTTATGGCTTAGTTGTTGCCTCTATGTGTTACCCAATCATTGATCTACCACCTAAAGGGGTAATAATTGGGGTGCGCAGTTTAAAATGCGAATCAATGGATATAAACATGACGTTATGACCGTCACCTATGTGTAATTGGTATGTTCTCCCCAATATCTATATGGGTTTTATGGCGTAGTTGTTGCCTCTGTGTTACCCAATCATTGATCTACCACCTAAAGGGGTAATAATTGGGGTGCGCAGTTTAAAATGCGAATCAATGGATATAAACATGACGTTATGACCGTAACCTATGTGTAATTGGTATGTTCTCCCCAATATCTATATGGGTTTTATGGCGTAGTTGTTGCCTCTATGTGTTACCCAATCATTGATCTACCACCTAAAGGGGTAATAATTGGGGTGCGCAGTTTAAAATGCGAATCAATGGATATAAACATGACGTTATGACCGTAACCTATGTGTAATTGGTATGTTCTCCCCATATCTATATGGGTTTTATGGCTTAGTTGTTGCCTCTATGTGTTACCCAATCATTGATCTACCACCTAAAGGGGTAATAATTGGGGTGTGCAGTTTAAAATGCGAATCAATGGATATAAACATGACGTTATGACTGTAACCTATGTGTAATTGGTATGTTCTCCCCAATATCTATATGGGTTTTATGGTATAGTTGTTGCCTCTATGTGTTACCCAATCATTGATCTACCACCTAAAGGGGTAATAATTGGGGTGCGCAGTTTAAAATGCGAATCAATGGATATAAACATGACGTTATGACCGTAACCTATGTGTAATTGGTATGTTCTCCCCAATATCTATATGGGTTTTATGGTATAGTTGTTGCCTCTATCTGTTACCCAATCATTGATCTACCACCTAAAGGGGTAATAATTGGGGTGCACAGTTTAAAACGCGAATCAATGGATATAAACATGACGTTATGACCGTAACCTATGTGTAATTGGTATGTTCTCCCCATATCTATATGGGTTTTATGGCATAGTTGTTGCCTCTATGTGTTACCGAATCATTGATCTACCACCTAAAGGGGTAATAATAGGGGTGCGCAGTTTAAAATGCGAATCAATGGATATAAACATGACGTTATGACCGTATCCTATGTGTAATTGGTATGTTCTCCCCAATATCTATATGGGTTTTATGGCGTAGTTGTTGCCTCTATGTGTTACCCAATCATTGATCTACCACCTAAAGGGGTAATAATTGGGGTGCGCAGTTTAAAATGCGAATCAATGGATATAAACATGACGTTATGACCGTATCCTATGTGTAATTGGTATGTTCTCCCCAATATCTATATGGGTTTTATGGCGTAGTTGTTGCCTCTATGTGTTACCCAATCATTGATCTACCACCTAAAGGGGTAATAATTGGGGTGCGCAGTTTAAAATGCGAATCAATGGATATAAACATGACGTTATGACCGTCACCTATGTGTAATTGGTATGTTCTCCCCAATATCTATATGGGTTTTATGGCGTAGTTGTTGCCTCTATGTGTTACCCAATCATTGATCTACCACCTAAAGGGGTAATAATTGGGGTGCGCAGTTTAAAATGCGAATCAATGGATATAAACATGACGTTATGACCGTATCCTATGTGTAATTGGTATGTTCTCCCCAATATCTATATGGGTTTTATGGCGTAGTTGTTGCCTCTATGTGTTACCCAATCATTGATCTACCACCTAAAGGGGTAATAATTGGGGTGCGCAGTTTAAAATGCGAATCAATGGATATAAACATGACGTTATGACCGTCACCTATGTGTAATTGGTATGTTCTCCCCAATATCTATATGGGTTTTATGGTATAGTTGATGCCTCTATGTGTTACCCAATCATTGATCTACCACCTAAAGGGGTAATAATTGGGGTGCGCAGTTTAAAATGCGAATCAATGGATATAAACATGACGTTATGACCGTAACCTATGTGTAATTGGTATGTTCTCCCCAATATCTATATGGGTTTTTTGGCATAGTTGTTGCCTCTATGTGTTACCCCATCATTGACCTACCACCTAAAGGGGTAATAATAGGGGTGCGCAGTTTAAAATGCGAATCAATGGATATAAACATGACGTTATGACCGTCACCTATGTGTAATTGGTATGTTCTCCCCAATATCTATATGGGTTTTATGGCATAGTTGTTGCCTCTATGTGTTACCCAATCATTGATCTACCACCTAAAGGGGTAATAATTGGGGTGCGCAGTTTAAAATGCGAATCAATGGATATAAACATGACGTTATGACCGTCACCTATGTGTAATTGGTATGTTCTCCCCATATCTATATGGGTTTTATGGCATAGTTGTTGCCTCTATGTGTTACCCAATCATTGATCTACCACCTAAAGGGGTAATAATTGGGGTGCGCAGTTTAAAATGCGAATCAATGGATATAAACATGACGTTATGACCGTAACCTATGTGTAATTGGTATGTTCTTCCCAATATCTATATGTGTTTTATGGCTTAGTTGTTGCCTCTATCTGTTACCCAATCATTGATCTACCACCTAAAGGGGTAATAATTGGGGAGCGCAGTTTAAAATGCGAATCAATGGATATAAACATGACGTTATGACCGTAACCTATGTGTAATTGGTATGTTCTCCCCAATATCTATATGGGTTTTATGGTATAGTTGTTGCCTCTATGTGTTACCCAATCATTGATCTACCACCTAAAGGGGTAATAATTGGGGTGCGCAGTTTAAAATGCAAATCAATGGATATAAACATGACGTTATGACCGTCACCTATGTGTAATTGGTATGTTCTCCCCAATATCTATATGGGTTTTATGGCATAGTTGTTGCCTCTATGTGTTACCCAATCATTGATCTACCACCTAAAGGGGTAATAATTGGGGTGCGCAGTTTAAAATGCGAATCAATGGATATAAACATGATGTCATGACCGTATCCTATGTGTAATTGGTATGTTCTCCCCAATATCTATATGGGTTTTATGGCGTAGTTGTTGCCTCTATGTGTTACCCAATCATTGATCTACCACCTAAAGGGGTAATAATTGGGGTGCGCAGTTTAAAATGCGAATCAATGGATATAAACATGACGTTATGACCGTATCCTATGTGTAATTGGTATGTTCTCCCCAATATCTATATGGGTTTTATGGCTTAGTTGTTGCCTCTATGTGTTACCCAATCATTGATCTACCACCTAAAGGGGTAATAATTGGGGTGCGCAGTTTAAAATGCGAATCAATGGATATAAACATGACGTTATGACCGTCACCTATGTGTAATTGGTATGTTCTCCCCAATATCTATATGGGTTTTATGGCGTAGTTGTTGCCTCTGTGTTACCCAATCATTGATCTACCACCTAAAGGGGTAATAATTGGGGTGCGCAGTTTAAAATGCGAATCAATGGATATAAACATGACGTTATGACCGTCACCTATGTGTAATTGGTATGTTCTCCCCAATATCTATATGGGTTTTATGGCGTAGTTGTTGCCTCTGTGTTACCCAATCATTGATCTACCACCTAAAGGGGTAATAATTGGGGTGCGCAGTTTAAAATGCGAATCAATGGATATAAACATGACGTTATGACCGTATCCTATGTGTAATTGGTATGTTCTCCCCAATATCTATATGGGTTTTATGGCGTAGTTGTTGCCTCTATGTGTTACCCAATCATTGATCTACCACCTAAAGGGGTAATAATTGGGGTGCGCAGTTTAAAATGCGAATCAATGGATATAAACATGACGTTATGACCGTAACCTATGTGTAATTGGTATGTTCTCCCCATATCTATATGGGTTTTATGGCATAGTTGTTGCCTCTATGTGTTACCCCATCATTGATCTACCACCTAAAGGGGTAATAATTGGGGTGCGCAGTTTAAAACGCGAATCAATGGATAAAAACATGATCTCATGACCGTATCCTATGTGTAATTGGTATGTTCTCCCCAATATCTATATGGGTTTTATGGCATAGTTGTTGCCTCTATGTGTTACCCAATCATTGATCTACCACCTAAAGGGGTAATAATTGGGGTGCGCAGTTTAAAATGCAAATCAATGGATATAAACATGACGTTATGACCGTAACCTATGTGTAATTGGTATGTTCTCCCCATATCTATATGGGTTTTATGGCATAGTTGTTGCCTCTATGTGTTACCCCATCATTGATCTACCACCTAAAGGGGTAATAATTGGGGTGCGCAGTTTAAAATGCGAATCAATGGATATAAACATGACGTTATGACCGTAACCTATGTGTAATTGGTATGTTCTCCCCATATCTATATGGGTTTTAAAGCCCCGTTGTTGCCTCTATCTGTTACCCAATCATTGATCTACCACCTAAAGGGGTAATAATTGGGGTGCGCAGTTTAAAATGCGAATCAATGGATATAAACATGATGTTATGACCATAACCTATGTGTAATTGGTATGTTCTCCCCAATATCAATATGGGTTTTATGGCATAGTTGTTGCCTCTATGTGTTACCCAATCATTGATCTACCACCTAAAGGGGTAATAATTGGGGTGCACAGTTTAAAACGCGAATCAATGGATATAAACATGACGTTATGACCGTCACCTATGTGTAATTGGTATGTTCTCCCCAATATCTATATCGGTTTTATGGTATAGTTGTTGCCTCTATCTGTTACCCAATCATTGATCTACCACCTAAAGGGGTAATAATTGGGGTGCGCAGTTTAAAATGCGAATCAATGGATATAAACATGACGTTATGACCGTAACCTATGTGTAATTGGTATGTTCTCCCCAATATCTATATGGGTTTTATGGCATAGTTGTTGCCTCTACGTGTTACCCAATCATTGATCTACCACCTAAAGGGGTAATAATTGGGGTGCGCAGCTTAAAACGTGAATCAATGGATATAAACATGACGTTATGACCGTAACCTATGTGTAATTGGTATGTTCTCCCCTATGTAATGTGTGCCTTGTCCTGGGTGTATCTGCACAGTGAACCCCCCCCCATCCCCACCCCCACCCCCTGCGACCCTCAGGTCTCAGTTGCTTTCCATGCCATATGTATCGCCATGGCAATAACCAACGATAACATTGGGGTTCGCCCAAGTTTACCAACAGAAGCGTCGACACTGGCATTCGCACCGACGACCCGGCTGCGCTCTGTTGACAAAAGACTGTGCCAGATAAGAGGAGCGAGGCGAGGGAGGCAAAGTCCACCGGTGGCTGGCACACGGGACGTCTCCTCCAGTCAGCGTGGCCCCACTGCTTGGTATTCCATAGCCAACACACACACACACACACACACACACACGGGGAGTCAGTGAATGTTCTTTGTTTATTACCCCAACACCTCCACACCCTATTAGCTACAGGTGTTAGACCCTGTGTTTGTTTTAGTTCTTTAACCAATTATTACCCCTTTAGGTGGTAGATCAATGATTGGGTAACAGATAGAGGCAACAACTGGGCTATAAAACCCATATAGATATGAGGAGAACATACCAATTACACAATGGTTACAGTCGTGATGTCATGTTTATATCCATTGATTCGCATTTTAAGGTACGCACACCAATTATTACCCCTTTAGGTGGTAGATCAATGATTGGGTAACAGATAGAGGCAACAACTATGCCATAAAACCCATATAGATATGGGGAGAACATACCAATTACACATAGGTTACGGTCATAACGTCTGTCCAGATGGGTGCTGTTCCCGAACCAGGTTATGATGTTCCCTGTGAGGATGCTTTCGACGGTGCAGGAGTAGAAGTTCTGCAGGACCTTGGAGGGCAGCCTGAAGTCTCGTAAACTATGCCATAAAACCCATATAGATATGGGGAGAACATACCAATTACACATAGGATACGGTCATGAGATCATGTTTTTATCCATTGATTCGCATTTTAAACTGCGCACCCCAACTATTACCCCTTTAGGTGGTAGATCAATGATTGGGTAACACATAGAGGCAACCACTATGCCATAAAACCCATATAGATATTAGGAGAACATACCAATTACATTGGTTACAGTCATAACGTCATGTTTATATCCATTGATTCACGTTTTAAGCTGTGCAGCCCAATCATTACCCCTTTAGGTGGTAGATCGATGATTGGGTTACAGATAGAGGCAACAACTGGGCTATAAAACCCATATAGATATGAGGAGAACATACCAATTACACAATGGTTACAGTCGTGATGTCAGCTTTATATCCATTGATTTGCATTTTAAGCTGTGCAACCCACTTTTTACCCCTTTAGGTGGAAGATCAATGATTGGGTAACAGATAGAGGCAACAACTATGCCATAAAACCCATATAGATATGGGGAGAACATACCAATTACACATAGGTTACGGTCATAACGTCATGTTTATATCCATTGATTCGCATTTTAAACTGCGCACCCCAATTATTACCCCTTTAGGTGGTAGATCAATGATTGGGTAACAGATAGAGGTAACAACTGGGCTATAAAACCCATATAGATATGGGGAGAACATACCAATTACATTGCTTACAGTCATAACGTCAGCTTTATATCCATTGATTTGCATTTTAAGCTGTGCAACCCACTTTTTACCCCTTTAGGTGGTAGATCAATGATTGGGTAACAGATAGAGGCAACAACTGGGCTATAAAACCCATATAGATATGAGGAGAACATACCAATTACACATAGGTTACAGTCGTGATGTCATGTTTATATCAATTGATTCGCATTTTGAGGTACGCACACCAATTATTACCCCTTTAGGTGGTATATCAATGATTGGGTAACACAGAGGCAACAACTGGGCTATAAAACCCATAAAGATATGGGGAGAACATACCAACTACACATAGATTACAGTCATAATGTCATGTTTATATCCATTGATTCGCATTTTGAGGTACGCACACCAATTATTACCCCTTTAGGTGGTAGATCAATGATTGGGTAACAGATAGAGGCAACAACTGGGCTATAAAACCCATATAGAAATGGGGAGAACATACCAATTACATTGCTTACAGTCATAACGTCAGCTTTATATCCATTGATTTGCATTTTAAGCTGTGCACCCCACTTTTTACCCCTTTAGGTGGTAGATCGATGATTGGGTAACAGATAGAAGCAACAACTGGGCTATAAAACCCATATAGATATGGGGAGAACATGCCAATTAAACACTGGTTACAGTCGTGATGTCATGTTTATATCCATTGATTCGCATTTTGAGGTACGCACACCAATTATTACCCCTTTAGGTGGTAGATCAATGATTGGGTAACAGATAGAGGCAAGAACTGTGGCAGGCATGGGGAGAACATACAAATGGCACACAGGTTAAGATCGTAACATAAGTTTATATCCATTGATTGTGTTCCAAGCTACCAACCCCAATTATAGTACGATTTATCATCACAAGCCGACACGAACTATGAGATTCGAAGTGTGTACTACAGATAGCTAGCATGGTTCGCCCCCTGTTGGACGTATTGGAGCAGTGTAGCCGGGAACGAAGAAGAACCCCCAGCTTTGAGGTTCAAAATAACATTTCGTGATACGCCAGCACGACCATAGACATCACAACGTCTAGGTTACGAATTTATTTTATTGGCTGCTTGTTTTTTCTTAATAGTACCTTAGCGAGGTTAACTTTCAACTTATAATTTTATAATATGTAGATAACATGCACTTATAGTATGACATATTACAACCCGACACGAATTATGTGATCCGAAGAGTGTACTAAAGATAGATTGCTAGGTAGCTAGAGAAGCTCGCCCCCTGTTGGACATATATATATATATTAGCGCCTCGTGGACCATGTTTGTCCAGCACTTATCGTACAATTTATCACGACCCGACACGAACAACATGACCCGAAAAAAAAAGCTAGATTGTACTATAGCTAGGTAGCTAGACAAGCTCGCCCCCTGTTGGACGTATTGGTGCGGTGCAGCTGGTAACGACCCCCCCCGCCAAACCCACTTATTGTAACATCACAATGTCTAGGTTAGTAATTTATTTTATTGCCTGCTTGTTTTTTGCTGAATAGTACCTTACCTTATATTTATATTATTATATTTATTTAGAACTGCCTTGTGGGCCATTTTTGTCCATGCACTTATCGTACAATTTATCACGACCCGGCATGGACTACATAATCCGAAGTGTGTACTAAAGCTAGATAGCTAGGTAGCTAGATGGGTTCGCCCCCTGTTGGACGTATTTGAGTGGTGCAACTGGGAACGAAAAATAACCCACAGCTCTGGGGTTACCATTTCGCGCCACGCCAACACGCCCATAGACATCACAACATCTAGGTTAGGAATTAATTTTATTGGCTGCGTTCCTTCATAGTACCTCAGTGACTCAGGACTTTGAGCCATTGGTTGAAGTTTAAACAGTCCAACATCGAATTAGGCACGGGTTTAAGGCTCGTTAGATAGAAAGATAGCTAAGTAGCCAACACGACCATAGACATCACAACATCTAGGTTAGGAATTTATTTTATTGGCTGCTTGTTTTTTTCTTCTTAATAGTACCTTAGCTTATATATATATAAATAAGCACCTTGTGGGCCATGTTTAACGTACAATTACACTTATCGTACAATTTATCACGACCCAACACAAACAACGTGACCCAAAGTGTGTACTAAAGCTAGATAGCTAGGTAGCTAGACAAGCTGGCCCCCTGTTGGACATATTGGTGCGGTGCAGCCGGGAACGAAACCCCTCCCAAACCCAAGAAGCCACAGCTTTGGGGTTCGAAATGCCATTTCACGACCATAGACATCACAACATCTAGGTTAGGAATTTATTTTATTGGCTGCTTGTTTTTTTCTTCTTAATAGTATCTTAGTTTATATATATATATATATATATATATAAAAGCACCTTGTGGGCCATGTTTAACGTACAATTACACTTATCGTACAATTTATCACGACCCGACACAAACAACGTGACCCAAAGTGTGTACTAAAGCTAGATAGCTAGGTAGCTAGACAAGCTGGCCCCCTGTTGGACATATTGGTGCGGTGCAGCCGGAGAACGAAACCCCTCCCAAACCCAAGAAGCCACAGCTTTGGGGTTCGAAATACCATTTCACGACCATAGACATCACAACGTCTAGGTTAGGAATTAATTTTATTGGCTGCGTTCCTTCATAGTACCTCAGTGACTCAGGACTTTGAGCCATTGGTTGAAGTTTAAACAGTCCAACATCAAATTAGGCACGGGTTTAAGGCTCGTTAGATAGAAAGATAGCTAAGTAGCCAACACGACCATAGACATCCCAACATCTAGGTTAGGAATTTATTTTATTGGCTGCTTGTTTTTTTCTTCTTAACAGTACCTTAGCTTATATATATATATATATATAAGCACCTTGTGGGCCATGTTTAACGTACCAATTACACTTATCGTACAATTATCATGACCCGACACAAACAACGTGACCCAAAGTGTGTACTAAAGCTAGATAGCTAGGTAGCTAGACAAGCTGGCCCCCTGTTGGACATATTGGTGCGGTGCAGCCGGGAACGAAACCCCTCCCAAACCCAAGAAGCCACAGCTTTGGGGTTCGAAATACCATTTCACGACCATAGACATCACAACGTCTAGGTTAGGAATTAATTTTATTGGCTGCTTGTTTTTTTCTTCTTAATAGTATCTTAGTTTATATATATATATATATATATATATATATATATATATATATATATATATATATATATATATATAAAAAGCACCTTGTGGGCCATGTTTAACATACAATTACACTTATCGTACAATTTATCACGACCCGACACAAACAACGTGACCCAAAGTGTGTACTAAAGCTAGATAGCTAGGTAGCTAGACAAGCTGGCCCCCTGTTGGACATATTGGTGCGGTGCAGCCGGGAACGAAACCCCTCCCAAACCCAAGAAGCCACAGCTTTGGAGTTCGAAATACCATTTCACGACCATAGACATCACAACGTCTAGGTTAGGAATTAATTTTATTGGCTGCGTTCCTTCATAGTACCTCAGTGACTCAGGACTTTGAGCCATTGGTTGAAGTTTAAACAGTCCAACATCGAATTAGGCACGGGTTTAAGGCTCGTTAGATAGAAAGATAGCTAAGTAGCCAACACGACCATAGACATCACAACATCTAGGTTAGGAATTTATTTTATTGGCTGCTTGTTTTTTTCTTCTTAATAGTACCTTAGCTTATTTATATATATATATATATATATATATATATATATATATATATATATATATATATATATGTATATATATATATATATATATATATATATAAGCACCTTGTGGGCCATGTTTAACGTACAATTACACTTATCGTACAATTTATCACGACCCAACACAAACAACGTGACCCAAAGTGTGTACTAAAGCTAGATAGCTAGGTAGCTAGACAAGCTGGCCCCCTGTTGGACATATTGGTGCGGTGCAGCCGGGAACGAAACCCCTCCCAAACCCAAGAAGCCACAGCTTTGGGGTTCGAAATGCCATTTCACGACCATAGACATCACAACATCTAGGTTAGGAATTTATTTTATTGGCTGCTTGTTTTTTTCTTCTTAATAGTACCTTAGCTTATTTATTTATATATATATATATATATATATATATATATATATATATATATATATATATATATATATATATAAGCACCTTGTGGGCCATGTTTAACGTACAATTACACTTATCGTACAATTTATCACGACCCGACACAAACAACGTGACCCAAAGTGTGTACTAAAGCTAGATAGCTAGGTAGCTAGACAAGCTGGCCCCCTGTTGGACATATTGGTGCGGTGCAGCCGGGAACGAAACCCCTCCCAAACCCAAGAAGCCACAGCTTTGGGGTTCGAAATGCCATTTCACGACCATAGACATCACAACATCTAGGTTAGGAATTTATTTTATTGGCTGCTTGTTTTTTTCTTCTTAATAGTACCTTAGCTTATTTATTTATATATATATATATATATATATATATATATATATATATATATATATATATAAGCACCTTGTGGGCCATGTTTAACGTACAATTACACTTATCGTACAATTTATCACGACCCGACACAAACAACGTGACCCAAAGTGTGTACTAAAGCTAGATAGCTAGGTAGCTAGACCAGCTGGCCCCCTGTTGGACATATTGGTGCGGTGCAGCCGGGAACGAAACCCCTCCCAAACCCAAGAAGCCACAGCTTTGGGGTTCGAAATACCATTTCACGACCATAGACATCAGAACGTCTAGGTTAGGAATTAATTTTATTGGCTGCTTGTTTTTTTCTTCTTAATAGTATCTTAGTTTATATATATATATATATATATATATATATATATATATATATAAAAAAGCACCTTGTGGGCCATGTTTAACGTACAATTACACTTATCGTACAATTTATCACGACCCGACACAAACAACGTGACCCAAAGTGTGTACTAAAGCTAGATAGCTAGGTAGCTAGACAAGCTGGCCCCCTGTTGGACATATTGGTGCGGTGCAGCCGGAGAACGAAACCCCTCCCAAACCCATGAAGCCACAGCTTTGGGGTTCGAAATACCATTTCACGACCATAGACATCACAACGTCTAGGTTAGGAATTAATTTTATTGGCTGCGTTCCTTCATAGTACCTCAGTGACTCAGGACTTTGAGCCATTGGTTGAAGTTTAAACAGTCCAACATCGAATTAGGCACGGGTTTGAAGCCCGTCTCGGTCTCTGGTTCCACTGGGAGACCGCTAAGAGAACACAATGTTTTCAAAAGGACTTTTCTAGTCCCGCTCGCTCCCCCCTCAGCAATATTTTGGCACACTCTTTTAGAATAACATGCCCATAATAGGGGCAGCTCGGCCGTACCATTCGCGCCTACCTACGGGGGTGAGCCCAACGCCGGGAACCCGCGACGCCCGTCTCAACGCACCTTAAGTCTTCCTCCGCGACACGTTTTTATCTCGTGTTAGGAGAGTAACACGAGATAAAATGCGACAAAACGATTAAAACGCGGTGGGAAATGTAGGTTGAGTGGCGTTCAGACGAGCCGTTGGGACTCGGCACGCCCCCCCCGCGCGGCTTCCCAATGGTGCGCTCCGGGTCCAGGGATCAGCTTGTGTGTTTTAGCGAGTTTTAAGTTTGAACTATGAGCGATCAATTAAGCGGCTGCGTTGGTTGCGCGGCGATATCGTGATTCGGTTGATCGTAGCGGGAGGGATCCATGGCCAGCAACTTCCCGATCGGCTCATGATTCCCGGAGCTCGGCACTAATGGCTGCTCAGTCGAGGTAAGAGCTTTAAAAGGCGTCCCGGCCGCCGGGTTCTACCGTCGATCCGCCCGGACGGCGACGTGACAGCGGGCGAAACGACCTCGTTACGGCTTCCCGACGACAATCGAGCTCGAAAGGCGACGTTGGTTCGACGTCCCGGTGCCGCTGCCACTTTAACACGCCGACTACGAGTCTTCAAAAGTGCTCGAAAACACTTAAAAGTTTGCAAATGCTTGCCCCGATCGGTGTGTTTACCCCCTCTCGCACGTAGGAACCGTCTGGAATCGTCCTGCTCGTTTGGCATCGCTACCTGTTCTCCCAAACCCCGACTTGTGGGCCTTTTAAATGTCTTCCTTCGAACCCGAAGACGCTCTGTTTTTCCTATTTGAAAGGCCTCTCCTCTCCGTAAAAGTCGTTTTTTAACCTTTAAGTTATCAGCCGTGCCCGTTTGCCCCAAATCCCGTGTTTATTTTTGGCGACGGCGGCCAAAAGTATGTGGACGCCGTGTTTGGTTGTGTCGTTTCCGTTCCTCTCCCGATGGGGCAATTTGGAGCTGCCGATTCACCTTGAATCCATGTTCGGGGGATGTGGGAGGGGACCGGAGAACCCGCAGGAAACCAATATGGAAACTCCACCCATTTAGGGATCCGAATCGGATCCCCAGTGCTTGTACGCTGCCAATACACCAGCCTATGGGGCAATTTAGAGCTGCTAATTCACCTTGAATCCATGTTCGGGGGATGTGGGAGGGGACTGGAGAACCCGCAGGAAACCAAAATGGAAACTCCACCCATTTGAGGATCCGAATCGGATCCCTAGTGCTTGTATGCTGCCAATACACCAGCCTATGGGGCAATTTAGAGCTGCTAATTCACCTTGAATCCATGTTCGGGGGATGTGGGAGGGGAACGGAGAACCCGCAGGAAACCAATATGGAAACTCCACCCAGTTAGGGATCCGAATCGGATCCCCAGTGCTTGTACGCTGCCAATACACCAGCCTATGGGGCAATTTATAGCTGCTAATGCACCTTGAATCCATGTCCGGGGGCTGTGGGAGGGGACTCGGGAACCCGGAGGAAACCAACATGCAAACTCCACCCATTTAGGGATATGAATCGGATCGCCAGTGCTTGTACGGTGCCAATACAGTGGTCTATATGGGCAATTTATAGCTGCTAATTCACCTTGAATCCATGTCCGGGGGATGTGGGAGGGGACCGGAAAACCCACAGGAAACCATTATGAAAACTCCACCCATTTAGGGATCCGAATCGGATCCCCAGTGCTTGTACGCTACCAATACACCAGCCTATGGGGCAATTTATAGCTGCTAATTCACCTTGAATCCATGTTCGGGGGATGTGGGAGGGGACCGGAGAACCTGCAGGAAACCATTATGAAAACTCCACCCATTTAGGGATCCGAATCGGATCCCCAGTGCTTTTACGCTGCCAATACACCAGCCTATGGGGCAATTTATACCTGCTAATGCACCTTGAATCCATGTCCGGGGGCTGTGGGAGGGGACTCAGGAACCCGGAGGAAACCAACATGCAAACTCCACCCATTTAGGGATATGAATCGGATCCCCAGTGCTTGTACGGTGCCAATACAGTGGTCTATATGGGCAATTTATACCTGCTAATTCACCTTGAATCCATGTTCGGGGGATGTGGGAGGGGACCGGAGAACCTGCAGGAAACCAACATGGAAACTCCACCCATTTAGGGATCAGAATCGGATCCCCAGTGCTTGTACGCTGCCAATACACCAGCCTATGGGGCAATTTATAGCTGCTAATTCACCTTGAATCCATGTTCGGGGCTGTGGAAGGGGACCAGAGAACCCACAGGAAACCAACATGGAAACTCCACCCAGTAAGGGATCCAAATCGGATCCCCAGTGCTTGTACGCTGCCAATACACCAGCCTATGGGGCAATTTATAGCTGCTAATTCACCTTGAATCCATGTTCGGGGGGTGTGGGAGGGGACCGGAGAACCCGCAGGAAACCAATATGGAAACTCCACCCATTTAGGGATCCGAATCGGATCCCCAGTGCTTGTACGCTGCCAATACACCAGCCTATGGGCAATTTATAGCTGCTAATTCACCTTGAATTCATGTTCGGGGGATGTGGGAGGGGACTGGAGAACCCGCAGGAAACCAACATTGAAACTCCACCCATTTAGGGATATGAATCGGCTCCCCAGTGCTTGTACGCTGCCAATACACTAGCCTATGGGCAATTTATAGCTGCTAATTCACCTTGAATCCATGTTCGGGGGATGTGGGAGGGGACCGGAGAACCCGCAGTAAACCAACATTGAAACTCCACCCATTTAGGGATCCGAATCGGATCCCCAGTGCTTGTACGCTGCCAATACACCAGCCTATGGGGCAAATTAGAGCTGCTAATTCACCTTGAATCCATGTTCGGGGGATGTGGGAGGGGACCGGAGAACCCGCAGGAAACCAACATGGGAACTCCACCCATTTAGGGATCCGAATCAGATCCCCAGTGCTTGTACGCTGCCAATACACTAGCCTATGGGCAATTTATAGCTGCTAATTCACCTTGAATCCATGTCCGGGGGCTGTGGGAGGGGACTGGGGAACTTGCAGGAAACCAACATTGAAACTCCACCCATTTAGGGATATGAATCGGATCCCCAGTGCTTGTATGCTGCCAATACACCAGCCTATGGGGCAATTTATAGTTGCCGATTCACCTAGAATCCATGTTCGGGGGATGTGGGAGGGGACCGGAAAACCCGCAGGAAACCAACATGGAAATTCCACCCATTTAGGGATCCGAATCGGATCCCCAGTGCTTGTACGCTGCCAATACACCAGCCTATGGGGCAATTTATAGCTGCTTATGCACCTTGAATCCATGTCCGGGGGATGTGGGAGGGGACTCGGGAACCCGGAGGAAACCAATATGGAAACTCCACCCATTTAGGGATCTGAATCGGATCCCCAGTGCTTGTACGCTGCCAATACACCAGCCTATGGGGCAATTTATACCTGCTAATGCACCTTGAATCCATGTCCGGGGGCTGTGGGAGGGGACTCAGGAACCCGGAGGAAACCAACATGCAAACTCCACCCATTTAGGGATATGAATCGGATCCCCAGTGCTTGTACGGTGCCAATACAGTGGTCTATATGGGCAATTTATACCTGCTAATTCACCTTGAATCCATGTTCGGGGGATGTGGGAGGGGACCGGAGAACCTGCAGGAAACCAACATGGAAACTCCACCCATTTAGGGATCCGAATCGGATCCCCAGTGCTTGTACGCTGCCAATACACCAGCCTATGGGGCAATTTATAGCTGCTAATTCACCTTGAATCCATGTTCGGGGGATGTGGGAGGGGACCGGAGAACCCGCAGTAAACCAACATTGAAACTCCACCCATTTAGGGATCCGAATCGGATCCCCAGTGCTTGTACGCTGCCAATACACCAGCCTATGGGGCAAATTAGAGCTGCTAATTCACCTTGAATCCATGTTCGGGGGATGTGGGAGGGGACCGGAGAACCCGCAGGAAACCAACATGGGAACTCCACCCATTTAGGGATCCGAATCAGATCCCCAGTGCTTGTACGCTGCCAATACACTAGCCTATGGGCAATTTATAGCTGCTAATTCACCTTGAATCCATGTCCGGGGGCTGTGGGAGGGGACTGGGGAACTTGCAGGAAACCAACATTGAAACTCCACCCATTTAGGGATATGAATCGGATCCCCAGTGCTTGTATGCTGCCAATACACCAGCCTATGGGGCAATTTATAGTTGCCGATTCACCTAGAATCCATGTTCGGGGGATGTGGGAGGGGACCGGAAAACCCGCAGGAAACCAACATGGAAATTCCACCCATTTAGGGATCCGAATCGGATCCCCAGTGCTTGTACGCTGCCAATACACCAGCCTATGGGGCAATTTATAGCTGCTTATGCACCTTGAATCCATGTCCGGGGGATGTGGGAGGGGACTCGGGAACCCGGAGGAAACCAATATGGAAACTCCACCCATTTAGGGATCTGAATCGGATCCCCAGTGCTTGTACGCTGCCAATACACCAGCCTATGGGGCAATTTATACCTGCTAATGCACCTTGAATCCATGTCCGGGGGCTGTGGGAGGGGACTCAGGAACCCGGAGGAAACCAACATGCAAACTCCACCCATTTAGGGATATGAATCGGATCCCCAGTGCTTGTACGGTGCCAATACAGTGGTCTATATGGGCAATTTATACCTGCTAATTCACCTTGAATCCATGTTCGGGGGATGTGGGAGGGGACCGGAGAACCTGCAGGAAACCAACATGGAAACTCCACCCATTTAGGGATCCGAATCGGATCCCCAGTGCTTGTACGCTGCCAATACACCAGCCTATGGGGCAATTTATAGCTGCTAATTCACCTTGAATCCATGTTCGGGGCTGTGGAAGGGGACCAGAGAACCCACAGGAAACCAACATGGAAACTCCACCCAGTAAGGGATCCAAATCGGATCCCCAGTGCTTGTACGCTGCCAATACACCAGCCTATGGGGCAATTTATAGCTGCCGATTCATCTTGAATCCATGTTCGGGGGATGTGGGAGGGGACCAGGGAACCCGGAGGAAACCAACATGGAAACTCCACCCAGTTAGGTATATGAATTGGCTCCCTAGTGCTTGTATGGTGCAAGTATAGGGGCAATTTAGAGAAGTCAATTCACCTTGATTCCATGTTTTGGGACTGTGGATGAAACCTGGAGAAAACCCAGCCAGATTGGGATGCCAACCTGGGTTCTCAATGCTTGTACAGTGCCAATACACCAGACTATGGGGCAATTTAGAGCTGCCGATTCACCTTGAATACATGTTTGGGGGCTGTGGGAGGGATCTGGGGAACCCGAGAAAACAAACATGGAAACTCCACACAGTTAGGGATCCGAATCGGATCCCCAGTTCTTGTACGGTGCCAATACAGTGTTCTATATGGGCAATTTATAGCCGCTAATTCACCTTGAATCCATGTTCGGGGGATGTGGGAGGGAACCGTAGAGAACCAACATGGAAACTCCACCCAGCTTGGGATTCCAACTTGTATTCCCAGTGCTTATACAGTCCCAAAACACCGGCCCATAGGGGCAAGCTGGAGCAGCCAATTCACCTTGGGCTTCAAACCTGGATCTCCAGCGCTGCGCACCGCCAATCCGCTACCCCGTAGGGGCAATTTGGAATGGCCAATTCACCTTAAATCCCCGTTTTTAGACCGTGGGAGGAAACCAACATGAAAACTCCACCTGGATACGGATTCAAACCCAGATCCCCGGCGCTGCCCAGAGCCACTACCCCACCCCATGGGGCAATTTAGCTTCACCTTGAATCCATGTTTCAAGACTGTGGGAGGAAACCGGAAAACCCGGAGAGAACCCACACGGACGTGGGGAGAACTTGGAAACTCCAACCGGACGCGGATTCGAACCCATGTGCTTTATATGTAGTGTGGGGCAATTGGACCGTTGCCCCCGCGGTTTCCTCTCTGCCCTCCCGGTGACATTTGTGCAGAGTGGCGTGTTTGTTTGTCGGGGCAGTTATTCTGGAAGGCGGCGGGCGGCTGCCCGTCTCGAGTCGACCGCAGCGAGGTGGCGCACGCCACTCTGGCGTCTGGTTCTCCACCGCGGCTGTGGTCGCTGCGCCGCGGTGCAGGAAATATGCGAGGAGGAGCGCCGAGGGGTGGGGTGGGGTGGGGTAGTAGGGTGAGGGGGGGGCATTCGTGCGAGAGAGAGCAAGAATCCTTTCCCAGCAGCCTGCCGCGCGGCATCTCACGGACCGTCGCCATGGCGACCGAGGGGTCGCCGGGGTCGGCGTTTGCTGTTGCCGCTAATGAGGTTGAGGGAACGGGAACCCGGATTAAAGGGGAAAAAATCTGTCAAAAAGTCGGGACGTCTGTGTCCCGTTTGCGCAAGTTTTATGTAGTCTATAGGGGCAATTTACATAGGGGCAATCTCCATCCTCCATCGGTTACTTCCACTTAATTCTGTTCCCTGTGCCCATCCAGGGGAGAGCATTCCGGGCGCTGGGCAGATGCACCCAGGACCGGGCACTGATCCACACTTCTTCTTTACTATATAGGGGCAATTTGTATAGGGGCAATTTCCATCCCCCAGCTGTTATTTTCCACCTAGTTCTCCATTAGGGATGCCTGGTGGTGGTGGGGGGCAGATACACCCAGGACAGGGTGCCAATTTAACACTGAACACACTCGTTCACTGTGTAAGGGCAATTTGGATAGGGGCAATCTCCACCCACCATTCATTATCTTCTGCTTAATCCTCCACTAGGTGGGGGGGGGGGTTACCCATGCTCATCTTGGGGAGAACTTTTCAGGGCCAGAATAGGGTGGCAATCAGTCACTGGGCACATACACTATAATGGGGCAATTTAGATTTACAAGATAGATTTACATAGGGGCAATTTTCATACTTTATTATATTCCCCTCAATCCTCTACTAGGGTCACAAGGGAGGGGGGGATTGCCCCTTGCCTATCTGTTTGGGGCAGATGAGTAGATACACACAGGACTGGGTGCTGATCCATTGCTGGGGCTCACACCATAGGGGCAATTTGTATAGGGTCGATTTTCATCCTAGGGTCATGAGGGGGGTGTCCCCATGCCCATCCAGGGGAGAACATTTCGGGCGCTGGGCAGATACAGACTGCCAATCCATCACTGGGCACACACTGTATAGGGGCAATTTGTATAGGGGCAATCTATCCTCCATTCTTTATCTTCTGCTTAATCCTCCATGGGGGAGGGGGGTGTTCCCGTGCCCATCCAGGGGAGAACGTTTCGGGCGCTGGGCAGATACACCTAGCAGAGGCTGCCAATCCATCGCTGGGCACACACTTTATAGGGGCAATTTGTTTAGGGGCAATCTCCATCCTCCATCAGTTACCTTCAACTTAATTCTCATTTAGGGATGAGGGGGGTGGGGTCCCTATGCTCGTCCAGGGGAGAACGTTTCGGGCGCTGGGCAAATACACCCAGTAGAGGCTTTCAATCCATTGCTGGGTACATACTGTATAGGGGCAATTTGTATAGGGGCAATCTTCATGAAAACAAACATGTGGCACACCGTCGTTTGATGCGTACACGGTGTTCGGAACCCCTTCCGAGCGGGGTTCCCGTGGTCCGCCTCCTCCGCACGACCTCGGGTCTCGTGGGTTGTTGTTGTTGTTGTTGTTGTTTTTATATTTATTTATTTAATTTCCCTAGACGACAAAAAAAAAAAACGTAAGTTTTGGCGACCGTACCGGCGGGGATTTTAACATCTGTTCTTATTTACGTTCTTTCCCGGGCGCGGTCGGAACAGCCTGCGCGAAGAGCTGAAGATCTTGCGGCGGAAGGCATGGGAGCGGCGGAACCAGGAGGTCCTGCAGGACAAGGAGCTGTACCCGGAGACCACGCCACTCTTCGGGGAGCCGTTCAAGGTGATCAGCTGTCGTTCCTTATGTTCTGCCAAAATTGTTGCCACGTCCTTTGTTTGTCAGAAACTGTCCTATGTTTACGTGTCGTTTAATTAGCTACGCTACCTACCTTACGGACATCGTAGGCGGACGACGACGTTCGGCTATCCGTAGCTAACTTGGCGGCAAATCGTAACGTAGGCGCTTTGTCCAACATCGCCAGAGGCTATTAAATGCGTAGACATTTTGACATCAACATGTTCGTTACATCCATATTTGGCATTCTGGGTCGAGTTTTGAATAGTAAAAATTTTTACTAGTGACGTCGTAACAAGCGCAACATCGTTAGTCTTTCGATACTTGGCGTCGAACTTGACGACTTTCAGATGTCCGTAGCTATCGTAAAATCGTAACGTAATGGCAAATCGTAACGTAGGCGCGTTGTCCAACATCATCTGAGGTCGCTTGCTCACCTCTTGGTTAGTGCCTCCATCTCTAGCTAATAGCTAAATGTCGCACCCCCCTAGAGGTCAAAAATTACCTTGCAAACATGTTTATATCAAACTACCTTTTCTTTGGCTATTTTTCATCTAACCACTTGTTGCCATAGCGGTTAGCGTAGCGGCCCCCAAGTGGTCAGAAATTACCTCGCGATAGACTTGGACTTAAGGAAAGTTAAAGAGTCCCAGTAGTCACCCTAACGCCCCTTCCGAGAGTTTGGCCCTGGCCCGTTTATTCGTTCTTATAACCGACGACCGAAAAGGGTGCGTCATTTTTTATTTTTTTTTAATAAGACCCAGTGGAGGTCTGCCGGCTTCGGGGGATCAGATCCGTAAAATCGAACGACAGTAGGTTTCCCCGAAGGGAAGCAAGTGCCTCCGACGGTGAGCGAGCGACGGGGGTCTTTGTTCTCGCCCCCAAAAAAGGAACACACGGTACTCGTCCCCTCACGCTCCCAGCAGACGCCCATCTGCTCCCATAGCTCGTTATCCGGCTACGACGCTTAATGAGAAGTTTGCGAGGGTTGCGAGAGGAAGTGAGGGAGAGCGCGAGAGACACCAAGGTGGGGGGGGTCCCCTTGGAGTGACAGGTGGCGACGGTGACGATGGCAGGAAGAATTGGTTGGTTTTAACAATTTACTAGATTAATTTTTATTGTTTTTATTTATTTTTAGCTTGAACACAATTAATTGTTAGTCAATAAAAATTGTACTGTTTAATTCTGTTTAATCTTCGATTTTGGCGCAAGTAAATGAACCCACACCGTGTGCCGCGTTCCGACTGTGCCTGTTAACCATCGCTAGCGCCGAGTCATTCTGCAAGGAAACTTTCGAATACTCGAAAACGGTTCGAAAACATTCCCGGGCACATGGTCCAATCAGGTCATGATATTCACTTCCAAATAAGATCGTTACGTAAACGAGCGGCTCCGCTCTGTTGACCAGTGCTAATTGTAACACTTTACGCATTTAGTGTAATTAAACTGGTAGCCCACCCTAGAGTTTTAAAAGGTCAACTCAGCTATACGTCGTAAACATGAACACCTTTTATTGTTAGCATGTCGGGGATTGTTTATATCGCAAGTTATTACAATTCGAATCATAAAACACAGTGCTATACTAGGGTAGCGTTTTCGCTAATTTGGCCTAAACTTGACCCGGGCCGCTTGCGTTGTGTGGGATCACAACGTGGGCAACTCTAGCAGTTCGTTTTTAAAAAAATCCACGTAACCTCTGCAGTCCCTTGATCTCCCGAAGGTTGCAAGCGTGACAGTTCGGAATCTGGATACTAATAAATAAAATTAATGTAGTAACCAACTACATCAGGTGGACGCTATACCCCTTGGTGCGATGTGTAAAAACTTACGTACGTACATCGGCGGCAAAGCTAACGCCCAAAGAAGTCCTGGTTTGCTTGGGCCCCGACAATTATAATTTTTTTTTTTTACTAATATTTTTACGAAAACTCTTACGAATATTCTGTTTATATTTCCAGAGGAAGAAAGGCGACGAACTATCCATTCGCATCATTGAATTGCTGGGGAGTTATGAGGACGACGAAAATTTTCAGTATAGCCAGTACGACGTTCTCGCTAAGGACCGCAAAGGCGAGCCTGTGTCGCCTCACAGAGGCTCCAAACAAGTCCTCCCGAGGCATGGCGCCTCGCAGAACGTCAAGAAGTACCCTAGTTTGCATGTCGACTCCAAAGACCCACCGCCTGTGGAAACCCATCCGAGGAAATCGGATTCCTGGTCGGAGGACCCTGGATTGCCTCGCGCCCTTCCAGACCTTTCCCCCCTCGAGCGTCCCCTGTCCCCTTTACATTCCAGCGACTCGGAGCAGGATGCTGTCCGCAACTACGATCACTCGCTTTCCCCGGAAGGCGCCAACGACCGGTCACTCCCCCTGGAGCGTGCCAATCGTCGGCCGCTTTCCCCGGATGTCAACAGCTCCTTGGGAAGCCTGGCGTCCACGGGCCTTTCGGAAACCCTGCCAAAGGAGACCAGTGGAGATGGCCCGCTCATGGCGCCTCAGACTTTCCCGCCCCCACTGTCCTCCAAGCCTTCCCTGGCTAACTCCAAGAAGCCCATGGCCCTCGTCCGACCCATGGACGGCCCGGAACAGGTCATCAGCGAGTCCCCCGACCTCAAACCGTCGCCCGACGACTTTCTCAGGCAGTCCTACGAGAACTTGTCCGATCTGAAGAACAACAGCAAACCAAGTCTTCCTCCACTAAAGATGCCCCCGCAGCCCGTCGAGGTAAGAGTCGCCCAGAGGCCGAATGTCAACTTTTAAGGCGACCAGAACATAACGAATTAGAAAATACCCAACTTTTTAGGGCAATCACACTATTACGCCATATCCAACTTATAGCTACCACATTGCAGCCATTACCACCTCATAGCTATGGTGTAGCTATGACATTGCAGCTATTGCCACCTCATAGCTACAGTGTAGCTTCGACATTGAAACCATAGCAATCCCATAGACCCCTAAATCTAGCAAGCAGTTTACTTCGATACTATCGTCCGATTTTTATTGTTTTGCTATTTTTGTCTCGCAACTTGTTCCGCAATTTTCCAGCCATCAACATGATCACACATGAACACATCGCAGAACGATGAGGGATACTGCTAAGGAATCAGTCAAACCGATAATATTGTATGCGCTAGTACTAATTTATTTACGAAAAGGTCATAACGGGCAACAACATCGGCCCCCACGATTCGTTCCTCGACCTCTAGTAGCCCCCATCGTTTGGTCTGGATGAGGTGTCTGCCGAATTCTGCGAATGTAAACGAAAACAACTTAATCAAGTAATTAGTAAAAAAAGTTTAGACGCTTAATATTTATCGGAAACGCGGATTTAAGCTAGTTTGTTTATTTAAGCATTAGAACCGTAGTGTCTAACCATAACGTGACGGTGGGGTTGGGTCGTCCCAGTCGGAGCGACCATTAGGGATGGTGACGAAGGCATGGAGTGAAACAAAAGCTTTAAAATTAGCTTTAAAAAATTTTCTAGATTTTTGTAAATTGTTTTTTTATTTAATGATTTTTAGCCTAAACAAATTAAATGGTTACTTGGTGCTTAATTCTATTTAATATTTGATTCGGGGCGGTAAACATACCCACACGGTTTCACGCGTTCAGGCTCCTCACTTTGCCCGTCAATTCGATTCGTAAGTTAATTGCGCGTAATGAGACGAATGGGGATTTTGACTACGCCGAAGTGGTTAACGTAAACGTTTCGAAACATGGCGAGCAGCACCCGCTGCCCTGGGGGAAAGGTCAGATCCAACCGAGCATTAAGTACTTTGCATGCTCGGCCATTGTTCACGCTACGGATGAGCTCTTGCATAATTGGCCTTTTGTCGCCGCTTCCAGCTCTCGAGTGCGTCGGGGTGGGGTGGAGGGGGGTGTCGGATTATTGCCACGCGTCGTTAAAACGGCTTCGTCGGCCTCGTCGTTTATAGGTCCGTGTACGATGTTTCTCGGAGGGAACGTTTTTTATTAGTCTATCCAATGTCTTGCTCTTTAATTACAATTTGCTAGTTTTTTTTATTGTTTTTTTTTTTATTGATTCATTTACTTTATTGCCGTACCCGTGTGGGTGTGGTTTGACGAGGATGATCAGTCGCCTTCTTGGTACGAGAGTACATCCCGACATGCGATTTGTTATTCCCGTTTGCGGTTTCTTTACTAAATGCTGACTTTTTGTCATCGTGTAAAAGCTAGGTCGAAGAGACTTCCATCACTGAGGGTAATTAGCGCACCTAAAGCTTTGCCGCCTGATGACTGCGTGTCCAACACATAGCTACAGCATAGCTACTACATTGCAGCCTTAACTAATAGCTACAACGTCGCTACAACATTTTTATTTCATAGCTACAGCATAGCTACAACATTGCGGCCTAAACCAACTCATAGCGACTACTTTGCTGCCTTTACTAACTCATAGCTACAACTTTGCGGCCTTTGATATTTCATAGCTACAGCGTAGCTACAAAATTGCGGCTTAAACTAACTACTTTGCAGCCTTAACTAACTTGTAGCTACAGCGTAGCTACAACATTGCAGCCTTAGCCAACACATAGCTATAGCGTAGCTACAACATTGCGGCCTAATCCAACTTGTAGCTACAACTTTGTAATTTCATAGCTAAAACATTGCGGCCTTAGCCAACACATAGCTATAATCTAGCTACAACATTTTGGCCTAAACTAACTCCTAGCGAATACTTTGCAGCCTTAACTAACTTGTAGCTACAACTTTGTGCATAGCTACAGAAGCCTAAGGCTAACCACACGGTTCCGGGATGTTCCGTACATTTGGCTGTAGTAACCCAGATCCACCAGCGAGGCCGCCAACTCCCCTAAATCTAGCATGCCTAAATCTTACATCCATACCAACACTTTCAAAACATAGAACGAACTTGTAAAGTAGTGTTGCGGTCGCCAGGTCGTGCATTCCGACCCATTGGGGCGATTTTTCTAGTTTTGTCGCGTTTTGCAATAAAAATAAAGAAAACGGAGTCCGCGTTCAAGTTCGACGTTAGCCTTCCGCGTTCCAGGTGCGGCTTTAAACGGCCGAGAAACGGCTTGGGTGTAAATAGACCCCCCCGTTCTGCTTTTCTGCCATGTGTAACAGTTCAGGGGGTTGCACCTGGGGCAGGGCGCTCCTTTGTTGACGGTGCGACGACAGGAAAAGCCGTGAATGCTGAGCGGGCGTTTTTTTTTTTTTTTCTCTCTCTCTCTCTCTTCACAGCTGCGCTGGATAATCCAGGGCAGCCTGATGACTCATGTGCTCACCACCGACCACATAACACACCGAGCAGAGCGCGCCTGCAAATGTGTGCACGCAAAACGAAGCAATTACCCGACAAATTTAATTATATATATATATATATATATATATATATATATATATATATATATATATATATATGGGCGGCATGGTGGCTTAGTGGTTGGGACGTTCTCCTCTCAGCGCTAGGGATTCCCGGTTCGAATCCCCATCTGGGTGGAGTTTCCATGTTCTCCCCGTGTCCGCGTGGCTTTCCTCCGGGTTCTCCGCTTTCCTCCTACAGTCCAAAAACATGGATTCAAGCACAAGTGAATTCTCCAAATTGCCCCAAATAGAGTCTTTGTGTGAGTGTGTGCCCAGCGACAGATTGGCGTCCTTTCCTGGGTGTATCTGCCCAGCGCCCGAAATATTCTCCCCTGGATAGGCATGGGGAACCCCCCCTCCCCGCGACCCTAGAAGAGGATAAAATGGAAGATAATGTGTGTGTGCATATATATTTATATATATATATATATTTTATTTCATTCATTCATTATCTCCCGCTTTATCCTCTATTAGGGTCGCGGTGGGGTTCCCCATGCCCATCCAGGGGCCCGTCTCGGGTGCTGGGCAGATACGCCCAGGACAGGGCGCCAATCTATCGCTGGGCACACACTCACTCACACAGACACACTCTATATGGGGCAATTTGGAGCCTTCAGTTCACCTTGATCCATGGTTTTGGACTGTGGGAGGAAACCGGAGAACCCGGAGGAAACCCAAGCAGACACGGGGAGAACATGGAAACTCCACCCAGATGGGGATTCGAACCGGGAATCCCTAGTGCTGAGAGGAGAACATACCAACCACTAAGCCACCTTGCCACCTATATATGTATACATTTATATAGATAGATAGATGGATAGGGTCTTCACGCTGGCACGCGTTCTAGACTCCTTTACATGGAAATTCCCTTAACGTTTGAGTGACGCAAAGTGAGTCACAGTGTTTAAGCAATAGTAAGCAGTGTTTTGGGAAGGGGTGTGTGTGTGTGTGTGTGTGTGTGTGTGTGTGGTGTGTGTGTGTGAGACAAAACTCTGGCCCGGTTCCAGAGAACCTGCTCATGCTGATGAGTCTCCACATGTAGGAGGTTCTGCATTCTGCAGACAGTTTATGGCGTCAGGAGCAAATCTCCAAAAGAGAAGCAGGAGTGTTGAAATCGGTCTTCGGTGCCGTTTGGTGGGATGCGGGTTCCCTGGGGTTCCGCGGTGCATGCTGGGTAAAAAGGTCAGCAGCTCGGCGCGGGATGAATAGGTTAGCAGGAGTAACTAGTATCGGTAAAAACAGTATTAACTAGTTTTGGTGGCAGTTTAGCAGTAGTAACTAGTTGTAACCGCACTGGTTAAAGCGGTATGGCAGCCGTAACGAGTTGTAGCAATAATAACTAGTTATAGCAGTTTATCAGTAGAAACTAGGTATAGTAATATGAACTGGTTGTTGTAGTTTAGCTGTAGTAACTTGTTATAGCAATATAGCAGTAGTAACTAGTTCTTGTAGTTGATCAGTAGTAACTAGTCATAGTAGTATGGCAGTAGTAACTAGTTGTAGCAGTTTATGTGGGTGGTAGTAGCAGTGGTAACTAGTTGTAGTAGTTTAGCAGCAGTTACTAGTTGTGGAAGTATAGCAGTGGTAACTAGTTGTAGTAGTTCAGCACTAGTTACTAGTTGTACACATATAGCAGTGGTAAATAGGTGTAGAAGGTTAGCAATATTAACTGGTTGTAGCAATTTAGCAGTGGTAACTAGTTGGAGTAGTTTAGCACTAGTTACTAGTTGTAGCAGTTTAGCAGTGGCACCTAGTTGTTGTAGTTTAGCACTAGTTAGTAGTTGTAGGAGGTTAGCAATATTAACTAGTTGTAGCAGGTTAGCAGTAGTTACTACAGTAGTTGTAGAAGGTTAGCAGAAGGTTAGCTAGTTGTTGTAGCAGCACTGGTAGAAGCCGCATAGCGGTAGTTGTAGCAGTTTATGTGGGTGGTAGTAGCAATGGTAACTAGTTGTTTGAGGTTAGCGGTAGTAACTAGTTGCATCGGTTTAGCAGCAGTAGCTGAATGAAGCTCTGGTGGAGTTCAGTGAGTTTTCACCTGCAGCACTCGCACCAGTATGCCCCCCCCCCATGCCCCCCTGCCCCCGCGTGGCTCCACTGTAACTGTAACCACCAGGCAGCTAATGAGCGGTGTCTCCACAGTGTGAAACGCATGATTACCCGCCTTAATGCACCGACGCCGTACTTACTGAATTCTGTCGACTGGGCGCTCTCGCGTCTCCCACACGCCCCAACAGAGTCTCTCTCTCTCTCTCTCTCTCTCTCTCTCTCTCTGCCTGTCTCTCTCTCTCTCTGAGTCTGCCCTGTCTTGCCCTCGCCACTGATCTGATGTGTTCTCTGGCAGGTTCTGTCCGGCGATGTGCAGCGGGTGGATGAGATATTAAAAGTGAGTACGCATCACACTCCACACTCCTCGTCCTTTAACGTCAGCTCCTCTTAACCTTTAAATAGACTCCGTAGTTCTAATAGTGCAGACTCTAGTACATGGGGTCAGGATTCCTTTAGAACCAGCTGTAGGGTAGGCAGCACTGGTGGCACCAGTAATATTAGAAGCCCTACTGGTGGCAGCAGTACTAATAAAAGCACTAGTGGCAGCACCGTTGGCGGCAGTACCAATAACAGCACCGGTGGCAGCATTACTAATACCAGTACTAATCAAAGCAATAGTGGCAGCAGTACTAATAGCAACACCTGTGGCAGCAGTATTCATATCAGCACTAGTGGCAGCACCGGTGGCAGCAGTACTAATAGCAACACTAGTGGTGCGGTAGCCCAATGGTTAGGGCATTGGGCTATCAATCTGAAGGTTGGGGGTTCAAATCCCAGGTCCACTGAAGTCACCAGTGTGGGTCGTTGAGCAAGGCCCTTAACCCTCATTGCTCCAGGGATGTTGTGATGAACCCTGTGCTCACCTTGTAAGTCGCTTTGGATAAAAGCGTCTGCTAAATGACCAAATGTAATGAAAATGTAGTGGCAGCAGTACT
This sequence comes from Corydoras sp. C115, assembly GCA_019802505.1. Classification (NCBI taxonomy): domain Eukaryota; kingdom Metazoa; phylum Chordata; class Actinopteri; order Siluriformes; family Callichthyidae; genus Corydoras; species Corydoras sp. C115. Next base: position 595,798 of record JAFMOC010000222.1, on the reverse strand, counting down.
AATAGCAGCACTAGTAGGCAGCACAGGTGGCAGCAGTACTAATAGCAACACTAGTGGCAGCAGTACTAATAGCAGCAGTACTAATAGAAGCGTTGGTGGCAGCACCGGTGACAGCATTACCAATAACAGCACTAGTGGCAGCACAGGTGGCAGCAGTACTAATAGCAGCACTGGTGGCAGCAGTACTAATAGCAGCACTGGTGGCAGCAGTACTAATAGCAGCACTGGTGGCAGCAGTACTAATAGAAGCATTGGTGGCAGCACCGGTGGCAGCATTACCAATAACAGCACTAGTGGCAGCACAGGTGGCAGCAGTACTAATAGCAACACTAGTGGCAGCAGTACTAATAGCAGCACTAGTAGGCAGCACAGGTGGCAGCAGTACTAATAGCAACACTAGTGGCAGCAGTACTAATAGCAGCAGTACTAATAGAAGCGTTGGTGGCAGCACCGGTGACAGCATTACCAATAACAGCACTAGTGGCAGCACAGGTGGCAGCAGTACTAATAGCAGCACTGGTGGCAGCAGTACTAATAGCAGCACTGGTGGCAGCAGTACTAATAGCAGCACTGGTGGCAGCAGTACTAATAGAAGCATTGGTGGCAGCACCGGTGGCAGCATTACCAATAACAGCACTAGTGGCAGCACAGGTGGCAGCAGTACTAATAGCAACACTAGTGGCAGCAGTACTAATAGCAACACTAGTGGCAGCAGTACTAATAGCAGCACTGGTGGCAACAGTACTAATAGAAGCATTGGTGGCAGCACCGGTGGCAGCATTACCAATACCAATACATTACTAATACCAATACTAATAAAAGCAATAATGGCAGCAGTACTAATAGAAGCACCGGTGGCAGCAGTATTCATATCGGCTCTAGTGGCAGCACCGGTGGCACCAGTACTAATGGCAGCACTTGTACTAGTATCAGCACTGATGGCAGCAGCACTATTCCTAGTGGCAGCAGCACCTGTAGCCGTTTTCCTTTCCCTCTCGCGCAAACTGGGGCCGTCGGTCTGTCAGCGTGACCTTTGTTTAGCATCTTCTGATTGTTCTTCCTTCGGCCGACAGGAAATGATGCCGTCGTGGCCTCCGCTGCTAACAGCCATTCAGACGCCAAACACCGCCGAGCCGTCCAAGTTCCCCTTCCCTGTGAAGGTAATGCCTTAATACGTCACTAGAATATACGCAGTGTCTCATTGGGGTTGCCCCGAGTACCATATATGGGCATAACGAGCACGGTGTGGTAGTGACATCACAACTCCACAGTAACTGGTGTCTCACGGCAACCTGTGATTGTGTTTCTCCCAGCAGGAGCCTCCTGCGCCGTCAGGGTACCCGCCGAGTCCAAGTAAGTGTGGGGGTGTGTGGGGGGGGGGAGGGGTGGGGGGTCAATCAGAGCGCTAAAGAGAGCCGAAGCCCGGGCGCTTTGTGACATCACAGTCTGCTGCCTCATCGTCTTTTGCTTCGTCTCTCCTGACAGAGCGAGACCGAGGACCCACCCCCGATGCCCCCGCACCGACGGAACCTGCGTAAGTTCCCCGAGGTCCCGTCCCTGTCCGTCTGTCTCTGTTTCCCTGTCTGTCCTCCTCTCTGTCTTACTCTTTCCCTGTTTGGCTGTCTAATATCTCAGTGTCCCTGTCTGTCATTCTGGCTTGTCTCTTTGTCTCTGTCTCACTGTCTGTCTCTGTGTTCCTGTCTGTTTGTCTTCCTGTTGCTGTATTGCTGTCTCTCTGTGTCCCTGTCTGTTTCCCTTTGTATCTCTCTGTGTCTCCCTCTGTCTCTGTATGCCTGTCTGTCTTGTCTCACTGTCTGTCTCTGTGTTCTTGTCTGTTTGTCTTCCTGTCTCTGTATTACTGTCTCTCTGTGTCCCTGTCCGTCTTTCTCTTATCTCTTTGGCTGTCTGTATGTCGCGGTGTCTCTGTGTCCCTGTCTGTCTGTCTGTCTTTCTCTTGTCTCTTTGGCTCTCTGTCGGTCTCTGTGTCTCCCTGTCTCTGTGGCCCTGTCTGTCTTTCTCTTGTCACTTTGTCCGTCCCTGTCTGTCTCCCTTTGTGTGTCTCTCTGTATCCCTGTTTGTCTTTCTGTCTCTATATATTTGTCTGTATATCTGTCTCCATGTCCCCGTCTCACTGTATCCCTGTCTGTCTCCGCCTGAACACACAGTGTCTGTGGGAGCGCCGCCTCGGCTCTGGCGCCCCCCAGTGGAGGCGAGTCGACGAGCTCCAGCGACTCGGAGAGCAGCTCGGGCTCGGAATCAGACGGCGAGAGCAGCGAGAGCGGCACCGAGGAGACGCCACCTGCTCTCTCAACTAACACCCCGCCAGCGAAGGTACACACACACTCTCGCTCTCACACACACACACACACACACACACACACACACACACGCACACAGAGAGAGAGAGAGAGAAGCACCGAGTTCACCTCATACTTCATGTAAACATAACTTGTGCCCTATTTTGAAGAAACCTTTCGACACACACACACACTCTCTCGCTCACACACACCTCGCCGACGTAGGCATGCTGGCGCGAACACACCTGCATGCGCCCTGTCTTTCCTGTTCTGAATTCTGAATCATCGCTCGTGCGCCCTTCGCGACGGACTGGGTTCTAGAAAGTGGAACCGAAAACGAAACGAGCCGTGAAAAATGAGAATCGTACGTTCTAACCGCCGTCTCCTACTCTCGTCGCCGTTTACGGTTCCAGTTAACTTTAATAGGACCCGAATGGACTTGCTTGGGTTTCCGAGCTGCTGCAATCTGTAGACCGCCAGCAGAGGGGGCTGTCGCAGTGGAGAGCTGAATACAGGGTTCTGAACGTTAGTGAGCCACACGGATTTCTCAGGAAGTGGGCGGTGCCGTCTTCCACTCGGTCTGTGGGTGATGTCGTCTACCCCCTCCGGTTGACCCCTTGCGGAAGACCTCTTGTGGGTGGGTCGCACTTTCCCAGGTTAGTGGACGGTGCTCTGGTTAGTGGGTGACTCCGCCTTCCCCTTGTGGGTGGGTCACACCCACCCCTTCCCCTATGGTTGATGGGTAGTACCTTCTTCCACTCGATTGGTGGGCTGCACCGTCTACCCCCTACGGTTGGTGGGCGACTCCGCCTTCCCCCTCCGGTTATTGGGCTGTGCTGTCTGTCCCCATAAGGTTGGCGGGCGACTCCGCTTTTTCCCTTGTGGGTAGGCCACACCCACTTTCACTCGGTTAGTGGGCCTATCCGCCTTCCCCTTGGTTAGTGAACGGTGCCGTCTACCCCCTACAGTTGGTGGTAGACACTTTCATTTGGTTAGTGGGAATGGCTGCCTTCCCACTCCAGTTAGTGGGGGACGCCTCCTTCCCCTTGTGGGTGGGTACTTCCACTCGGTTAGTGGGCCGCCCCGTCTACCCCTCCCGGTAAGTGGCCCGCACACACTTCCACTCGGTCAGTGGGCCTGCCCACCTTCTCCTCTGTCAGTGGGCCGCACTGTCTCCCCCCTCTGGTCAGTGTGCCGCCTTTCCCCCGGTAAGTGGACCTCGCAGCAATACCCCGGCTAGTGGGCCATGCAGTGCATCTCATTATCGTTACTTTTTGCTGTCCCAAGTAAACTTTGTAGGAGCTAAATGACCTTTGGTCAGAGCTGCTGTGATCTGTATACCACCAGCAGAGGGTGCTGTTGCAGAGGGGCTCTGAATACAGTGTTCTAAAAGTGTGTTTTTGTTTTTGATATGTGTGTGATCTGTATATATGTGTGTGTGTGTGTGTTTGTGTGTACGTACTCTAGGTGGAAGGGCCTAAGGACATTAACTGGCAGTTAAGCACCTTTTTTAAGGAGAGCCAAACTCTAAACCCTCAGAACCAAGGAGACGGGTCAAAGCGCAGTACCAAACTCCAACCCGAGGAGAAGCCCAAACTGCGAAACAAGAAGCGCCACAACTCCCAGTCCAAGTCCAGCGATGCCCATGGCGCGGAGAACCACGCCTCTATAACCCAACATGCCAACCCCAAACCGGCCAGCGACGCCAACAACATTGCAGACAACCGAAAAACCATGGCCGACAAGCCCCCGGGCAAGAGTAGCAAACCCAAGAGCAGCCTTCTTGTCGAGAGCGTGGAGGTGACCCCACGCAACGAGGACGCCACGTTCCGGGAGAGGCCAAAGATTAAGACTGAATCTGGTCACAAGGCCACATCCGAGGGTGGGAAGTCGTCCAGGCATGGGCCGGTGGTGAAGAAGGAGGGCAAGGACGAGCGGTCCGCCAAGGCCTCCTTAGACAGGAAGGAGGTGGAGGCCAGGCGGTCTCCGAATGTGAAGTCTCCTTTCGCCAAGAACTCGAAGAAAAGCCAGGCTCGCCTACCGAAAACGGAACAGAGGCGCGAGAAGGCACCCAAGGTCAACGGGGACCAGTCACTGGCCCTTGTGGTGAAAATCAAGCTGAGTCAGCTCACCAGAATACCCAAAGTGGGGACCAAGAGCGGGACCGGTAGTCATTTAGTCGAACCTTTAAAGGTGGAGAAGCAGATTACAGCAGTTGGCAAGAAAAGACCTGTGAGTTCTCCTTTGTTTCCCCAGCTAGTGGGCCTCATCGCCTTCCCTCGAGTTAGTGGGCCTCGCCGCCTTCCCTCAAGTTAGTGGGCCTCGCCGCCTTCCCTCAAGTTAGTGGGACACCCTTAGTTATTGGGCATTGCCACCTTCCCCCAAGTTCACCTTCACCCAAGTTAGTGGGCTTCGTCGCCTTCCCCCGAGTTAGTGGGACACCCTCAGTTATTGGACCTTGCTGCCTTCCCCAAATTAGTGGGCCTTGCCACCTTCCCCCAAGTTCACCTTCACCCAAGTTAGTGGGCTTCGTCGCCTTCCCCCGAGTTAGTGGGCCTCACCACCTTCCCCAAATTAGTGGGCCTAGCCAAGTTCACCTTTCCCCAAGTTTGTGGGCCTTGCCGCTTCCCCCGAGTTTGTGAGCCATGTTGCCTTCTCCCAAGTTAGTGGGCCTTACAAACGTTCTCTAGTAAGTTGGTCTTGCCCATTTCCCCCAGGTAGTGGCCCAGTTTCCGAGTGGAACAGGAGGTAAACCTAATGAAGTGGCCGGAATGTATACAGGTTTATGTGTGTTTTTAGTCCTATCCCGCACTAATCATAATATAAACTCTATATTACTAACAATCAAACCGTCTCAATCTGCTCCATTAGGGATCCCTTTGAGCTTTCTGAGAACCCGCTCTCTCACTCGCGTCAAATTGGTGTTTCTCGTGGCTTTTCTGAAAGGGCAGTAGGTGACCCAGTTTCCCCTCTTGTCGCCTTCTTTCCAGGCCGAGCACGCCGAGCAGACGGCGCCGAAGAAGCGGGTGAAGTTGGAGAAGGATGGGAAGTCGGCGGCGTCCTCTTCGCAACTCCTCGGCTCGGGTAGAACGGAGTGAGTCACGGGGGTTGGGTTTGTTGATTGATTGCGTCTTGTGTGGGGCTTGGTAACTTCGTTTAGTTGAGTATATGTTACCCTGGCAACCAGGGAGGGGGTTGGTTAATGAGGAGGTTTGGACCCAAGAAAATTGGGATTGAGCCAATTGGGAGCCAAGAAAAATTTAAGCAGAATGGCGCCTCCAGTTGTTACGCCACGGGGTACTGCGTTGGAGCACACAGTACCCTGTGGCAGTGGACCTAGTGGTTCCCTGGTGTGGCGTACCCCAGGGGGCTGTGGGAGACCCCCACCCAGGTGTGTGGCGTGGCCCGCCAAAAGGGATACTGTGCGATCTACCACATCCCAGTTGTGTTTTACCCTGCGGTTCCTTGTTTTGGTGGACTCCAGGTGGTTGTGGGGGATACCATACAGGTGTGTGGTGTCGCCCACCAAAAGTGGGCACTGTGTGGTCCGCCACGTCCCAGGTGGACCACACGGTTCCTATTTACGGTTAACACACACTCGCAATCTTTCCTCCCTGTAACGGAACCTTGTCCTCTCCTCGTCACAGAACGAAGAAGAGCGGCCGGGAGAACAAGGAAAAAGAAAGGACGAGCGGTAAGAAGGACCCTCCTCCTCCGACTCAGGGTTCGGGGCCCAAGAAACGTTCCGCAGACCTGGAGGAGAGCAGCAAGCCCAGGAAAAAGAACTCGGGCCAAGTGGAGCGCGACAGGAATGGCAAGGTACGATGGAGAACCGGACGAGAAAATGTCCCTTTTGTGTTTTCATTGACTTAAACGTTAATTCTTGGGTTCTGCCGCTTTTTACTGAAGAAGACCGCCAGGGTCGGTTCCTCGGGCCCGGACTTGAGTGTCTCCGCCGTCACGACGCCGACTAAAAGACCTCTCCTCAAAGTGGACCACAGGTAAGGTTTTTGGTACTCAGAACCTAGACGGCCACTTCATTATATACGTCGCCGTGTTACCGCACTTAAGATACAAACGGTGGGACACGCCCCCTTTTTATTCTTTAATTTTTTTTTTCTTGAATCTCCCATGATGCCGTTTCCTTATCCTCCCACAGGCTTCATTCAGTGGACCATCATCTAATGGAAGCCAAGAAGCTCAAGCACAAGGCCGACGCCATGGTAACATTTTCTCAATTGCCGCTAACCCAAAGCCATTGGCTGATTAGACCTCGATGGGCAGGGCTCTCAAATCGGCTGCGTTGTTTGTTTTCCGACCCGCCGCAGGGCGACAAGATGAGCAAGGCCTTAAGCTACCTGGACGCTGCCATGTCCTTCGTGGAGAGCGGGATCGCCATGGAGATGGATCCCCAGACGCCCAAGTCGGCCTTCACCATGTTCTCCGACACCGTGGATCTTGTCAGGTGGGAACTGTGCCGGCGTAAATTTCACGTGTTTATCGTAGGTCTGAAATTGCCTACTACACAGTACGTAAACTAGTTGCCTACGCTTGTGTGTAGTAGCTACGCTAGCATGCAGAAAATTTTTATATTTAATTGCCTAGCGTGCACAATTGTACATATTATATTTGCTGCCCACCACTTGTTCGTATGTACTTGCGTACGTACTTAAACCTGTGGAACTCCTTCTCCCTGTAGGTTCATATTGAAGCTGAAGAACTACTTGGACCCTTCGGCCGCCGCGTCCGAGCGCGACTTCTTCGTCCTGTGGTGAGTGGGCGGCCAAGAATCTTCATATGCTATCCTTTTTGCTAACGTATGTTCACCGGAATTAGAGTTGAATACAAACGTTCCCTTTGTTGCGTTCCCAGCATGAGATGCAAGGCCCTCCTTCAAATGGCGATGTTCCGCTGTAACCGAGAATCGGCGCTGGATTATTGTCGCAACCTGACTGACTATTTTAAGGTGACGCTTTGGGTTTTTTTTTTTTACGTAAATTGTGACATATGCACTTCGAGCTTCTTTACTCATGCTAGCGCTTGTTTTCGTAGAGCTCCAAGACCGTACAGGCGCCCTCCCCCTGCATTGCAAAGTAAGTTAACCCTTGTGAGGACCCGGGGCACACTGCGGAGCAGCTCTTGGAGCGCCAATTTAATTAATTTAGTACTATTTAAACATCATTTATCGTCCGCCGGCCTAACATTGTTTCCCACAACCCAACAGGATCACCTCGCCCGGCTCGCCGATGCCGTCCCCGGCCAGCTCGGTCTCGTCCAATCCGGGCGGCGTCAGTGGCAGCACCACTGTGTCCATTCCTCAGCTCATCCAACAGATGGCGGCCTCCTACATCAACATCACCTCCCTCTTCCTCAGCGCACACGAAACCTGGGAACAAGCCGAGGAACTGGCACGCACACGAACAGGTGGGTTCTGGAGTCCACGGCGCAGATACTGGCAACCTCCTGACGCCATTTTGGCTCTCGATGCCAACGTGCTAATCGGATTTGTCGGCAGCTACATTAGAAAAAACTTGCCCCGTCGCGAACTAACTAGCTAACGCCAGCGCTACTCACAAAAAATAAGCCTTTTAAAAATTGATCGTATCTTTAGCTAGCGAAATCATATCGACAACAATCAAATCGTTGGCTTGAATCGATAATCGGCTCGCGTCGTCCAATCGACACCCCTACTTTTTAATCGTTGTTATTATATCACGTATTTCACGTAACATTGTTGTTCTGGGATGACCCCATTTGTCTTTGTGCTGGCCCGGTTTACGTTAGGAAACGTTACGCACTAGAAATACAGACTCGTCCTTGATTTAATATTTCGACGCTGCGTCCTGTAGCGACTTAACGCCAGCACTTCTCACAAAAACCAAGCCTTTTAAAAATGTATCTTATTTTTAGCTAGCTAATAGTGGGTATCGAAGACAATTGAATCGTTGACACCCCTACTTTTTTATCATCGTAAATTTTTTCCTTTTCACATGGCATAAAGTTGTTAATCTGGGACGACCCCCATTGTCTTTGTGCAGGCCTGGTTTATATTAGGAAACGTTACGCACTAGAAATACGGACTTGTCCTTTATTTAATATTTCAATGTTGCGTCCCGTAGCGAGCCCCTAACTAGCTAACGCCAGTGCTACTCACAAAAAACAAGCCTTTTATAAATTGATCGTATCTTTAGCTAGCGTAATCGTGGTTATCGAAGACACTTTTTTAATCGTTGTTATTATATCACGTATTTCACGTAACGTTGTTGTTCTGGGATGACTCCCATTGTCTTTGTGCTGGCCTGATTTACATTAGGAAACGTTACGCACTCGAAATACGGACTCGTCCTTTATTTAATATTTCGAAGTTGTGTCCTGTAGCGACTTAACTAGCTAACGCCAGTGCTACTCACAAAAACCAAGCCTTTTAAAAATGTATCTATTTTTAGCTAGCTAATCGTGGTTATCGAAGACAATTGAATCGTTGACTTGAATCGTTGACACCCCTACTTTTTAATCATCGTAAATTTTTCCTTTACACGTAGCGTAACGTCGTTAATCTGGGATGACCCCCATTGTCTTTGTGCAGGCCTGGTTTATGTTAGGAAACGTTACGCACTAGAAATACAGACTTGTCCTTTTATATAATATTTCAACGTTACGTCCCGTAGCGATCTAACTAGCTAACGCTAGTGCTACTCACAAAAACCAACGTAGGTATCGACAACAATCGACTTGGCTTGAATCGATGAGTCGTCACACCCCTACTTTTTAATCGACGTTATTATATCGTTTCTTTTCACATAGCGTAACGTTGTTCTGGGACGACCCCCGTTGTCTTTGTGCAGGTCTGCTGAGCGAGTTGGACGTCGCCGTGGGCCGCCTGAGCCTGACCTCCAGCATGTCCTCCTTGGTCCGCTACACGCGCCAGGGTCTCCACTGGCTCAAACTGGACGGCCCGACCCCTCGGCCGGGCCCCTGCGCCTGAATCCACGGGACAACGGCTACCGATTTTACTTTCTGTTTAGTTTCGCGTCCCTGGAAGGTGAAGGTGAGCCGGTCGGCCCGACGGGACGTGGTCGTAAATTTGTTTTGCACTTTAAAAAATGAGAGAGAAACCAACGTGTTTATATTTGGAATCGTTCGTACAAAAGGAGGAGGGGTTTGGAATCACTGGAAGCAACGGAAGGGACTCGCGAGCACGGCGCTCCCGAAAAACGACAAAAGAATACATGAAATGACACTACAGAGGGCCCACTTTGCCAAACTTTGCACTCGTTCCCTACGAACCTGCGACTTTTGAACTGTACGGCAAACTCCTGTGATCTGAATATTATTTATTTGCTTTAGATTATTCTTATTGTTGTTGTTATTATTATTATTATTATTATCATCATCGCGCTTTAACAGTAATATATTGATAGTTTTTTTTTTTTTTTTTTTTTTTTTTTTTTTTTTTTTTTTTTCCTACGAAGATTTCATATATCGACCGTAGACCGTCGGACCATAAGGCTTCCGATCGTCATCGGGCTTCTTAAGTTTTCCCAACCTCGTATTTGAACAAGTGCAACTCCCCTGAGAAAAAGTTCCAAATCGAACCCGCGCTCCGGCTCTCAATCGCTTATCCGTGCCTTCCGATGACGGCACCCCTTGCCGACCAATTCTACCTCAAATAAACGACCGTAAGAGCTCCGAAGACCCAGGAAGCATCTCAATGGAGGCGATTACGGGAGGTTCACATCTGGTCGATTCGTGGGATTATGACGTCTATGATGGGGTTGGCCGTAAGAGGGTGCTCTAGAAAAGGAATTTGTCACCTCCTGAGGTTTCCAGGTCTGAAAAAAGTTACGGAAATTAGGCAATTTTCTCCCGCACCTTCTGAATTTCCGGAATTTGTCCCTTTTTATCGTAACTCGCTGGTTAATTTGGGAGCCGTGATGTTCCTTTGTCGTCTGTACCACCTCCTTGTGCCTCAAGGGAGCTGCGAATTCTTACAATCTCCTTGTAAACCCTGTGTATTTTGCGTCGTCCATGCGCCTACCTTGGGTCCCGTGATCACGCCGGACTCGAGGGAGTGTTTGTACTTTGTGCCACACATTTGTACTGTATGCCGGTGCCGTTCAGGCTTGTTATGCACTCCGGACAAGCAACTCCAAGGCTTGATTCTTGAGAGGCTTGGACCCTCAACAGCCTTGAACTCATAGCTCAAACAAGATCTAGGTCCTGAGTGGATTTGTACCAGGTGCCAGGCATCTTGCGCCTCTTGTACCCTGAGCATAACGGTATTCCCTGCGCGGTTAAACCTTAGGCAGACCCATTGTCAATTTCAGCAAGTACCCAGTGCAGTTCCCTGCCATCTGGAGGTCGTAAAAGGCTCAAACAACGTCCTAAGTGGCCTGTATTACTAACATAACATACGGGGGTTAGTACTCAAAAGGAATCATCCCCAAAGGGGATAGCACCCCATCCAGGAGTTTCCTACATGCAATTTCTACCCTTTTAAGGGACGGTAGCCCAGAATTCTGCTTACCCAAAGTATCTATATCCACTCTGCCATTCTTAAGTATTTTGTGACAAAGTTTGATGTCCCCCTAAATTCGCGGAGGATTCCTAGAACGGAAACGTCGAGTCGCCCACCAAGAGATTTCAGGACGGCACCTCGAAGTGTGTCTTATTTTACGATCGCGTTCCGAACAAAATGTATTTGCGGTCATACTGTTCAAGAGACGGCCGTCCGTCACCCGCATGAGGCTCGGTTCTAGCCTCCGTTCTCTGAACCCTGGTTAAAGCTGCTTTATTTTTGTTCGCAAATCGCTCGGACCGCTCGCGTTGTCCCCTCGCAGCCGGAGACTTTTTTTTTTTTTTTTTTTTTTTGAATGAATGAATGAACTCCCATTTTTGCCTGGTTGGCCGTGTAAATACTGTGATGTACAGAACTGTAAATACGTCCGACTGCTGACGCGATGAATTTTTTTTTTTTTTTTTTTTTTTTTTTTTTTTTTTTTCCTCTTGGATGAACAAGAACCTGTTTTCGTTTTGAGGCTGTTGAGGTTGTTGAGGTTCATCCTCCCGTCTGAACGTCTGAGGCGTCAGACATAATAAAGTTTTTTGAGACGAAACCAATTCGGAATCCTCGCTGTTTGTTGGTCTTCGCTTCGTCCAGTTGATGTTTGTTGGTTCTCCATTCTCTATGGGTGAGGACCATCACAGATGATATCCAGGTATCATTTGGGTGGTGGACCATTGTCAGTTCTGCAATGAGGGGTGCCTCAGTGACACTGCTGGGATAGGACTAATGCCTCGGGTTAATAGTTCCTGCTCTGTGGGGTACTATTGGGGTCCGGAGCATTGGAACAATGTACCCTGTATGTACCATCCACAAACAAATGAACTACAAAGTCCATCTTTACACCAAGTGGAACCGATACAATGGACATTGGTTCTTCGTTCTGTTGTTTTGCGGGGGGAGAACCTTTCAGGCCCTGGGCAGATACAATGATCTAGCACTGGGCAGGGGGTAATGGGCTTTGGGCGTTTTACAGATGTAAGTGTTTAGTTCGGAACAAGCGACGTCGTTCCAGCGTCGGTCGGTCAACAAAATAATTTATCTTGAGGTAGGTCATTGGAGTATGAGGTAGATCATCGGGATGTTTTGGTAAGGTTTGAGGTAGATCATCTGAATGTTGAGCTCGTGTTTGAGGTAGATCATTGGGATGTTGAGGTAAGGTTTGTGGTAGATCATCAGGATGTTGTGGTAAGGTTTGAGGTAGATCATTGGGATGTTGACCTCGTGTTTGAGGTAGATCATCGGGATGTTGTGGTAAGGTTTGAGGTAGATCATTGGGATGTTGTCGTAAGGTTTGTGGTAGATCATCAGGATGTTGACCTTGTGTTTGAGGTAGATCATTGGGATGTTGAGGTAAGGTTTGAGGTAGATCATCTGAATGTTGAGCTCGTGTTTGAGGTAGATCATTGGGATGTTGTCGTAAGGTTTGTGGTAGATCATCAGGATGTTGACCTCGGGTTTGAAGTAAATAATCAGGATGTTGATGTAAGGTTTGAGGATAATCATCGGGATGTTGAGGGAACGTTTGAGGAAGATTATTAGGATGTTTAGGTAAAGTTTGAGGTAGATCATTGGGATGTTGGGGTTTAAAGGCTTTTCATTCTGTAAAGCTGCTTTATGACAATGTACTGTTGTAAAAAGCGCTATATAAATAAATAACTTGAACTTGAACTTCATGTTGAGGTAAGGTTTGAGGTAGATCATCAGGATGTTGAGGTAACGTTTGAGGTAGATCATCAGGATGTTGAAGTAAGGTTTGAGGTAGATCATTAGGATGTTGAGGTAAGGTTTGAGGTGCTCATGACGGTGCACCGGGTCAGGGCGTCATGCCACGATGTCAGCAGGTGGTTGTTGGTCACCACCAGGTAGCAGTTGCCAGCTCAGCCAGCCGAGTGGGCAGATCGCTTGGAGAACATACTAATTGTTAGTTTTAACTTATGAAAAGCACATCAGAAATAAACAGAGCCTGTCAACCACTCAGGCACGCCCCCTTCTGGCTACCTTATAGATGGACTTTGTGGTTCTACATGAAGTGACCATCTGTGTTCTTGTTTTTTTGTTAGCCCCCTGTCGGTTCTCGGTTCTCAGAACCATCACACGTATCATCCAGGTATCATTCGGGTGGTGGGTTCTTGGCCATCTTGGGGGTTTTGATGCACATCAGTGACACTGCTGGGATAGGACTAATGCCCTGTGCAAGTACTACCTGCTCTGTGGGGGTACTATTGGGGTCTGGACCATTAGAACAGAGTAGATGGTATGTACCATATGTACCATCCACAAACAAATTGGCTACAGAACGTACTAACTGTAGAACTAAGTGGAACCGATACAATGGACATAGGTTCTCATCCACTTGGGCGGGGGGAGAACGTTTCAGGCCTTGGGCAGATACAATGATCTAGCATTGGCGACCCACTCACACACACACACATTGAATCCATCCTCTTGGACAGTGGGAGGACCTGAAGAACCGAAGCAAACCCGTGGGGACTCGTCAAGAACACCCAGATCAAGAACCCAAGCCCCGGAGCAGACGTTCTCCCGTCAAACGGACAATAAGTGTAAGAGCATGTGGGTGAATACAGGGATATTCTGAACTGTTGTAAGTTCTTTAGCGTGTTCTCTATTCAATTGTTCTATTTCATGTTCCTCCGTAGGAGCGCCTCGTGGTTCCCCGTTCCTGTAAGTAAAGGATCTTTCGCCGGGCACCCAAGTCCATCTTTACGGTATGCGGAACTGATACGATGGACAATGTGGAGGGAAAAGTGAACGTGGCCAAACTCTTGTTGGCGGGGCATTTAAGGGCTTATTTTAATGCCAGGCTTACTATTAAAGGCCTTCTTGCATGCGTAGGGATGTTCTGAGCGACACAGGTGGGTCCTCCACATCCCATAATCCTCCCCGGACGTGATCATCCCGGTGCAGAGGATGTACCGCTAGAACAATAGAAATAAGTCATAGATAGTTTTATACTTACGATACTAACTTACCCCTTGGTGGGAACCTTGGCACAGTTGGGACAACTGCCGGGATAGGCTCGTCTTTCTCTGGGTTCTCCGGCCTCCCATAGTCAAAAAACATGGCTCCAAGGTCACCTGCCTACTCTAAATTTCCCCATATAGTGAGTGTGTTGCTATGTGACTGAGTCTTCACCGCCCAGCGCCCGAGACGTTCTCCTCTGGATGGGTATGGGGAACCGTGACTCCCGTGACCCAATTCTCTATTAGGGTTGCGGAAGGTTCTTTACGCCCATCCAGGGGAGAACGATTCAGGCCAACTCTCGACCAACTCTCACTCCCACAGGCACACTATATAGGCAGCAATTAAGGGCAATTAAGCTTGAATCCCAAGGAGAATATGGAAAGTACCCCCAATACCAAGGCTACCCATCATGAGGGCGTGGTAGCCCAGTGGTTACAATATGGAAAACACCTAAACGCCATACCTACCGGACCTACTTTTACCCCATGCTGTTTTCAGGAAGTCCCTTCATTGCCGCCACAATGCCATCGACCCTCATGTGACACCCATGAATGAACCATAAATGCCCCATGACATGCCCCATGAGTCATGTGAGGGGGGTATCTCTATTCCAGCAGCGATCATGCATGGTCAGGGATGAGGGGGGCTCATAAAGAATCACATGACCCGCCCGGATTCGAGGGTCAAAGATGAACGGATGGATTTTAATTGCCCCATCGCACTGGCAATAAACAATAAAACTCCCGAATTAGGTTGTTTAGTTGGAAAAGTCACGTACAGTCATATCAGGTTCTGCGCATTTGGGGGATTTGTATACAGAAACAAACGTTCCCCGTCATGGCGGGTAGTCCAACTTTGTGGAAACAGTTTGGGGAAGGCCTGAGGCCCGAAATCTGTAAGTGTGATGTGTACATTTCGCAATACTGATGTGTATTTTAAATAGATAATATCAATTTGAAATGCATTTATATAAATAATGTGTGTTTATATGTACATATCTATATATGTATATACACACACGTTTGTGTGTGTGTGTGTACATATACATGAAAAAACTATATAAAAACATATGTTTATATATATATATATGTGTGTGTGTGTATATATATATATATATATATATATATATATATATATATATATATATATATATATATATACAAGTGTGTGTCTATATACACTTACATATATAATGTGTTTGTGTTTATATATACAGTATATATATATATATATATATATATATATATATATATATATATATATATATGTGGCGGCACGGTGGCTTAGTGGTTAGCACGTTCGCCTCTCAGCGCTAGGGATTCCCGGTTCGAATCCCCATCTGGGTGGAGTTTCCATGTTCTCCCCGTGTCCGTGTGGGTTTCCTCCGGGTTCTCCGGTTTCCTCCCACAGTCCAAAAACAT
Source organism: Corydoras sp. C115 (assembly GCA_019802505.1). Taxonomy (NCBI): domain Eukaryota; kingdom Metazoa; phylum Chordata; class Actinopteri; order Siluriformes; family Callichthyidae; genus Corydoras; species Corydoras sp. C115. Next base: position 580,532 of record JAFMOC010000222.1, on the reverse strand, counting down.
GGATCAAGTTAATTGAGTTCTCTAAATTGCCCCATATAGAGTGTGTTTGAGTGTGTGAGTGTGTACCCAGCGATGGATTGGCGCCCTGTCCTGGGTGTATCTGCCCAGCGCCCGAGACGTTCTCCCCTGGATGGGCATGGGGAACCCCACCGCGACCCTAATAGAGGATAAAGCGGGAGATAATGAATGAAAGGATATATATATGTGTGTGTGTGTGTGTGTGTGTGTGTGTGTGTGTGTGTGTGTGTGTGTGTGTGTAAAACAATGTGTGTGTATGTTCGTATATTTAAAAAAAAAAAAAATAAAATAAAATATATATATATATATATTTATTTTTTTATTTTTTTCATTCATTATCTCCCCCTTTATCCTCTATTAGGGTCGCGGTGGGGTTCCCCATGCCCATCCAGGGGAGAACGTTTCAGGCGCTGGGCAGATAGACCCAGGACAGGGCACCAATCCATCGTTGGGCACACACTCACTCACACACACTCTATATGGGGCAATTTGAAGAACTTAATTGACTTGATCCATGTTTTTGGACTGTGGCAGGAAACCGGAGAACCCGGAGGAAACCCACGCGGACACGGGGAGAACATGGAAACTCCACCCAGATGGGGATTCGAACCGGGAATCCCTAGCGCTGAGAGGCGAACATGCCAAACCACTAAGCCACCGTGCCGCCTTATATATATATATATATATATATATATATATATATATATATAGAGAATGTGTTTTCTTACCTGAACAGATCAAAGTCGTTAATACAAATCTCTGTTGTTTTTAACTCTGTAGCTGCGACGCTGCGCCGTGTCGACCTGAAGTCACTCTGAGCATCTTCAGAACGCTCTGGCTTTTAAAATCCATCCTAAAGTCCAAAGGAGAACCCGTAAAACCACAGAGGCTCCGATGAGGGCGGAGCGGAACGACCGACACGTGAGGGTTCGACTCTGTGTTATTACGTTATTTTTAATTTGTTATAGTAAAAAGTTTTTGACGGGGTGGGTCATGATACAGCGCCCCCTGGAACCACAATTGAGAAACTTGGTCAACTTGGGATTCAAACCTGCAACCTTCAGATTTAGAGCTCAATGTGGGAACCAATGGTTTGTTGATTTGGGCGGTACTTTCAGCGCTGGGGATCCAGGTTCGAATCCCAATCTGGGCGGAGATGTTATCCATGCTCTCTGCATGTCCTCATGGGTTTCCACTGGGTTCTCGAGGTTCCTCGCAAACATCCAAAGTGTTGAGTAGGGAATAAGGAACCCACGGTTTGCTGGTTGGGGAAGAACGCTTAGAACGTTGGCCATTGGGTTTGAATCCCAATCAAGGTGATGTTCTCTATGTTATCCCTCTTACTTCATGGGTTTCCACCAGGTTATCCAAGTTCCTCACAAAGATCCAAAGTGTTGAGTAGGGAATAAAGAACCCACGGTTCGCTGGTTGGGGAAGCATGGTTAGAACGTCCACCATTGGGTTCGAATCCCAAACACTGTGATATTTTCCATGTTCTCCCTCTTACCTCATGGGTTTCCACCGGGTTCTCCAAGTTCCTCACAAAGATCCAAAGTGTTGAGTAGGGAATAAGGAACCCACGGTTCGCTGTTTGGGGAAGCACGGTTAGAACGTCCGCCATTGGGTTCGAATCCCAATCACGGTGATGTTCTCCATCTTACCTCATAGGTTTCCACCGGGTTCTCCAGGTTTCTCACATGGATCCAATGTGTTGAGTTCTGAGGTTGAGTAGTGAATTTGGAACCAATGGTTTGTTGATTTTGCTGGTACTCTGGTGTAACGTTTAGCACGTCCACCTCTCAGCCCTGGGGATCCAGGTTCAAATCCCATTCTGGGTGATTGGTATGTTCTCCCAGTGGGTTATTTTCCAGCTTCTCAGGTTTCATTTAAAAAACATTGCTGCTTTAAATTGCCCCATATACATTGTGTGTGTGCTAGCTGTTGATTGGCGCCCCCTCTTGGACCCCCTTTATTACAACAAATAAAACAACGATTCTTCGTCACATTTCAACGCAATTTTATTAAAATACAAACCGACAGAACGATGAGAACCCGAGTTATAAATAGTGGACGAGAACAGCTACATCGGACGTTTGAACTCCTCCGTTCACGTACGTAAAAAAACAAAACAAAACGTGTTAACGATGAAGTGCTTCCTTCGTTCTCAAATGTGCAACATCGCGGGAACTGCGATTAAAACCATTCGCAAAATCAACTTACGCGGAGACCTCACACGCCAACCTGGGTCGGAGAACGATCGGTTGGAGCCGGAGCGGCAGCAACTTGGCGGCGTACCGTTACGTAGCCAACGGCGGCGGTCCTCGCTTACCTGGGTGGCGCGGAACGTAGAGGGACGTTCCACACGCCCACGGATTGTGCTTAAATACTTGGTATTAGACTAACGATTGTTCCTGCATAGCTACAAACAGCGCCACACGTCGCTGAATGGCCACAAGGGGGCGACAGATGACAGGCTTCACTGGCTGGTGGGGCAATACACATGATCCACCACCTTATAGAAATATATACAGATACACCCCCGGAGTTCTACGCTCACTGAGCCTATAGATTTCTGCACATACTTTAGTTGTATGCTCGCTTTAGTATGTTCTCCATCGATCTGGACCTCCTCGGAGACGGCATTAGGGGGGTGGATGATTCTCAGTACTGCAGTGATACCAACAAGGTGGTGGCACGGTACAGTTTTGTACTTAGAACCGCCACACGTACCATCATCCACCACCCTAATGATGTTCCACCACTTGATCCCTGGGGGGGGGGTGGACAGCGTGCGTTCCAACGTGGAAAGTGGAACCGAGCGCTTGACGGAACTCCGCGGGGTCTGTCCAACCCGGAACGGTTCTAGTTTGCGTCCCGCGCCTTATATGGGTATAACAGTTATACAGCAGCTTTAGGAACTATGGAAGTCACATGGTCGTATGGGGAACACACACACACACACACACACACACACACACACACACACACACACACACACACAGTAACGGGGTGTGTCGTAGCTGGTCCATCACATGCAGTCCACCACGTTGCTCGAACCCTGGCCGACGTCGCGCACCTGGCTGATGTGCGTGGCACAGACGGCCACCCCAGCGCCCGCCCTGCAGTGAGACACGGAACCCACCAGCTCCCACCTGCACACACACACACACACACACACACACACACACCGTATATTTATACATGCAATTAAATATTCAGAATACAATACAGACCTGGCACGGTGGCTTAGTGGTGTGCATGTTCTCCTCTCAGCACTAGGGATTCCCGGTTCGAATCCCCATCTGGGTGGAGTTTCCATGTTCTCCCCGTGTCTGCGTGGGTTTCCTCCGGGTTCTCCGGTTTCCTCCCACAGTCCAAAAACAAGGATCAAGTGAATTGAGTTCTCCAAATTGCCCCATATAAAGTGTGTTTGTGTGAGTGAGTGTGTGCCCAGCGATGGATTGGCGCCCTGTCCTGGGTCTATCTGCCCAGCGCCCGAGACGTTCTCCCCTGGATGGGCATGGGGAACCCCACCGCGACCCTAATAGAGGATAAAGCGGGAGATAATGAATCAACAATACAGACCACGTCTCCAGCCAATGAATGGATGGAGGGGTTACCGGATGTGTAGACGGATGGATGGACGGACGGGTTACCAGATAAATGGATGGACGCATGGGTCACCGGATGTGTAGATGGTTGGATGGGTTACCAGATGTGTGCACAGATGGATGGACAGGTCACAGGATGTGTAGATGGATGGACGGGTTACCGGATGTGTAGACGGATGGATGGACGGATGGGTTACTGGATGTGTAGATTGTTGGGTTACCAGATAAATGGATGGACGCATGGGTCACCGGATGTGTAGATGGTTGGATGGGTTACCGGATGTGTAGATGGATGGATGGATGGACGGATGGGTTACCAGATGTGTGGACGGATGGGTTACCAGATATGTGCACAGATGGATGGACGGGTCACCGGATGTGTAGATGGATGGACAGGTCACCGGATGTGTAGACGGATGGACGGATGGGTTACTGGATGTGTAGATTGTTGCATGGTTGGGTTACTGGATGTGTAGATGGTTGGACGCATGGGTTACCGGCTGTGTAGATGGACGGACGGGTTACCGGATGTGTAGATTGTTGGGTTACCGGATAGATGCATGGACAGGTTACCGGATGTGTAGATGGTTGGATGGGTTACCGGATGTGTAGATGGATGGATGGACGGACGGGTTACCGGATGTGTAGATTGTTGGGTTACCGGATAGATGCATGGACAGGTTACCGGATGTGTAGATTGTTGGGTTACCGGATAGATGCATGGTTGGGTTACCGGATGTGTAGATGGATGGATGGACGGACGGGTTACCGGATGTGTAGATTGTTGGGTTACCGGATAGATGCATGGACGGGTTACCGGATGTGTAGATGGTTAGATGGGTTACCGGATGTGTAGATGGATGGATGGACGGACGGGTTACCGGATGTGTAGATGGTTGGATGGGTTACCGGATGTGTAGACGGATGGACGGGTCACCGGATGTGTAGATGGTTGGATGGACAGACAGGTTACCGGATGTGTAGACGACCTCACCTGTTCATGCGTGGGTCGAATGCCTCCACCGTGTTCAGGTACACATTCCCATTGTGGCCCCCCACAGCGTAGACCCGCCCCATCACCGTGGCAACCCCGACTCCACCTCTGGGGGTGGTGAGCTCGGCAACATACTCCCAGTGGTTCATCCTGGGGTCGAAACATTCCACGGAACTGAGCGGGGAGTTATCGTCGAAACCGCCTGAAACGAGAAGCGTGATGTTCGAAACCGTAAACGCCAGTCATGCGCTAACCCCTCACTTCAGTCACTGATTGACCGATCCATCCCTCCCCCGCCCCCCTCGGTTGGGTATTCAAAGGTCAGCGGATTCCGTTTTTACGAGCGACTAACCGAGTTGAACATTTAACCCCAAAGGCCTAAGAAGCGGCCAGCCAATAACGCATCATCAACCACCCAGCCATGGGTTTCGGGACGGGTCCGGCCGGGTGGAGGCTTTGTGGGACGAACCGGAACACCGTACCTACTACGTAGAGGCAGCCGTTGAGCTCGCTGACCCCGTTCCCCGCCCGTCTCTGGCCCATCTCGCGCACCTCGCTCCACTTGTTGAGGTGCGGGTCGAAGCGCTCCACGCTGGACAGCGAGGCTACCCCGTCGTTCCCGCCCACGGCGTAGACGTAGCTCTGGTTAGGAGAGAAGCCTATCAAGAAAAATTGCTTACAAACTAATACGCCCTTGGTATTCACTCACCCCCAGGGAGACGGAGCCCACGCCTCCGCGGGGGGTGTTCATCGGGGCCACGGCGCTCCAGCGGTCCGCCTCGATGTCGTAGCGCTCGACGTCGCTGAAGCACGAGTTGTCGTCCAGGCCTCCGACGGCGTAGATGGGGCCGCCGAGCGTGGCGAGAGCGATGCCCCTTCTGCGGAGAAGAATCAGAAGAATCAGAATCAGGTTTATTTGTCACATGGTACAGCCAGTGAAATTCCTTCTTGACCTCTCCACAGAAAATGTAATTTGTTTAAAAGGATAAAAATAGAATAGAATAAAAGATAAAATAAAATTTAGCTATGTATTTACAAGGTGCAAATGGAATTATAAAAGTGGGTTGTGCTTTTTTGTGCAAATTTTGCAGTGTAGGGTTACAGGTTTAAGTTAAATGTCCTGGTTCGGGGTCCGAATCGCCGTCGGGAAGAAGCTCCTCCTCGTCCTCTCTGTGTTTGCCTTCGGGACACGAAAACGCCGTCCTGATGGCAACAGAGTGAAGAGCTTGTTGTCAGGATGACTGAAGTCTTCCACGATCTTTTTGGCTTTGGACCAGCACCGCTTCCTGTAGATGGTCTGGAGGTCTGGAAGTGCTACTCGTACCACCCTTTGTAGTGACCGTCTGTCCAGATGGGTGCTGTTCCCGAACCAGGTTACGATGTTCCCCGTGAGGATGCTTTCGACGGTGCAGGAGTAGAAGTTCTGCAGGACCTTGGAGGGCAGCCTGAAGTCTCGTAGACGTCGAAGGTGGTAGAGATGCTGACCAGCCTTCTTTGCCAGTTTGTTAATGTGGCGGGACCAAGATAGGTCCTGCGCGATGTCAACTCCAAGGTACTTGAAGCTGTCCACTCTTTCTACTGCAGCGCCGTTGATCCTCACAGGGTGGAAGCTCCTCATCTGTTTCCTGCTGTAGTCCACCATCAGCTCCTTAGTCTTGCTGACGGTGAGTTGGAGATTATTATCCTGGCACCAGGTCTCCAGGTGTGTAATCTCCTCCATGTAGGCCCTCTCAACGTTGTTGGAGATCAGACCTACTACAACGGTGTCGTCAGCAAACTTAATGATGGTTGTGGAGCTGGAGGTGGCCACGCAGTCATAGGTGTATAATGAGTATAATGAGAACGTCAGGTTCTTAATGGCCTAAACACCGTGGGCACAATTCGCGCCTAAGAGTTAGTCGTAGGTACCGTTTGGTATTCATGGAGGCCTTCATCATCCACTTGTTGGTGGAGGGGTCGAACATCTCCATGTTCCCCAAGTGCTCGCTGCCGTCGTGGCCGCCCACCGCGTACACCTTTCCTGCGGACGAATCCCAATTGTTAGCCTAGCTACCACTAAGACAGTCGGAAGACTAAGCGATTCTGAACAATTTTCTTGCTCGATAATTGATAGGGCGCCTCAAACACCCCCGACGGCCCCGCTCGCTCACCTCCGACCGAGATGACGCCCACGTGCCTGCGCCTGCTGTTCATCTCCGGGCCCAAGAACCAGCTGTTCTTGCTGATGGAGTAGCACTCGATGCTGCGGAAGGGATCCCCAGAACCTCCACGCCCTCCCACGCAGAACAGGACCCCTGCGTGAGGGAAAGGTCGGACTAGTCAACAACCGTATCCCTGAGAGCGAGCGCCAAAGGGGGTCCGTTCTCACCTGCCGTGTATTTACGCGGCGTCGTGCGGGCGGAGTACTCGAAGTCCGAGATGCTCATGCTGCTGAGATGGAGGTGGTAGTTCCTGGCCTCGTCCAGAAGGTCGCGGCAGTTCAGGTCGGCCTTGATCATCTCCTCCTTGGCCACGGTGCCCGTGAGGACGTCTACCGCCAGCAGCGGAAGGCGCACCTGCGAGAAGGGTACAGCGTAAAGGGGCGCCCGAGAGAACCTCCACCCTCCCGGAGGGGTACTAAACCAAACCTGGGACATGATCTGGTGCAGCCAGAGTTGATGGTGCTGGGGATTGGCGCGGAGCCACTTGACGGCGGCGTCGTACACCTGCGTCTCCGAGTGGATGTTCAGGTCGCTGGAGCCGAGCAGAGTCTTGAGGTGCTGGGGCGAGACGCGGGGGAAGTCGTCGCTGTCCAGCACCTGGGCGAAGTGCTCGCAGGCGTAGCGGTCGGCCATGTCCATGAGGTCGACGCGGTGGTGGCTCTCGGCGAAGGTGCGGACCGCCAGGCAGTTGGAGGGGTGGAAGTGGGCCTTCATGTACTCGCAGCAGGCCCGGGCCACCAGCTCCACCTGCAGGATGCAGGCGGCGTAGAGCAGCGGCTGCACGTTCTCCACCGTCAGCGTCAGGCGCGACGAGTAGGCGAAGCGCACCAGGTCCTGGATGGCGTCGCCGTCGAAGTCGCGGATCTCGATCAGCTCCTGCTTGGCCTCGGCCATGTCCGACAGGAACATGGCGCGGAAGTACGGAACCACGCAGGCCAGCACCAGCTTGTGGCACGGGATCAGCTTGGCGCCCACCTGTGACGGGATAGAACGCAGCGGGAGTTTGCAGCCCCAAGGTGGAGCAATGTAAGTGGATGTGTCTTTTTATATATATATACACACACACATATACACACACGCACACACGTATCTGTATACATGCACACACACACACACACACACGTGTATACATGCACACACACACACGCGTATGTGTATACATGTACACACACACGTGTATACATATACACACACACACACGTGTATAC
>JAFMOC010000222.1:517500-567500 GCA_019802505.1 Corydoras sp. C115 | reverse complement strand
AGGAGTTCTCCCACCCCATCGGTCAATAACTCGACGCTTCAAAGTTCCCAAGCTAGCCTCAGCTACCGGCAAGTAAGTATTTAACAGATAAAGCGGAGGCAAAAAAAAGCCCAAAAGGATTGAAAGCAGTTGGCCACGTGTGTCCCATCTCCCACTGTGCCCGTGCCTGAGAGTGCTGGAGAGTTCCTGACTGCTCAAAAAGGGGCAGCTGGCGGCGGATGCGAATCGAGTGTATTAGCATATTTATTTGCGCCAGTGAGAGGGGAACCCTCCAGCCTTCCTTCCTCTATCTTCTTCTGGGTTCTTCCTCCAGATGGCTTTATTAATAAACACAGGAGGAGAGGGATTGTTCGGCATGTTTGGGAAGGCGCAATCGGCATGCAGCTGGAGGAGCACTAATGGTATGTCGTTGAAAAGCTTCCCCCAAGGGTTGTTCCAGCACTTCGGAAAGTCTGGTAAACTTAGAACTTGCAGGTCATAGGGTGTTGGTGCGGGAAAAATCGGCCTCCAAATGGCCTCCATAGTTGGGGTGTCAGGATTTTAGTCCGAAAGTTGGGGGTTCAAACCCTTAAGTCTACCAAAGTTGCCAATTGGTAACTTTAAGGGACTTGCTAAAGTTAGTTGGGGTATCAGGGGTATTTTAGTCCGAAGGTTGGGGGTTCAAACCCCAAATCTGCCAAAGTTGCCAGGTCCCCTAGTCTACCAAAGTTGCCAATTGGTAACTTTAAGGGACTTGCTAAGGTTAGTTAGGCTGTCAGGCTTTTAGTCCGAAGGTTGGGGGTTCAAACCCCAAGCCTGCCAAAGTTGCTAAGTTGCCAATTGGCAACTTTGGCATACTTGGGGTTGAACCCCCAACCTTCGGACTAAAAGCCTGACACCCCAACCAACTTCAGGAAGGCCCTAAACCCTTGTTGCTCCAGAAGTGCTGTAACTGCCCCCGTATCCATCCATCTATCCATTATCTTCCACTTTATGCTCTACTAGGGTCGCGGGGGGGTTCCCCAGGCCCATCCAGAGGAGCACGTTTTGGCCGCTGGGCAGATACACCCAGGACAGGGGGGAAATCTATTGCTGGGCACACACTCACTCACATACACACAAACACACTCTATATGGGGCAATTTGGAGAATTCAAGTGACCTTAATCCATGTTATTGGACTGTGAGAGGAAACTGGAGAACCTGAAGGAAACCCACGCGGACACGGGGAGAACATGGAAACTCCACCCAAAGTGGATTTCGAACTGGGAGCCCTGAGAGGAGAACATGCTAACAACGAAGCCACCATGGCGTCCCGCCCCCATACCCTTATGGTACCCCCTGAAGATGCCCTGGAAAATTATTCAAGGTACCTTAATTAGGACAAGGGAAAGATACGAACGGGGGCGGCATGGCGGCTTAGTTGTTAATCTGGGTGGAGTGTCCATGTTCTCCCCGTGTCCACATGGGTTTCCTCCGGGTTCTCCGGTTTCCTCCCACAGTCCAAAAACATGGATCAAGCTCATTTGAATTCTCCATATTGCCCCATATAGAGTGTGTTTGTGTGAGTGAGTGTGTGCCCAGTGATAGATTGGCGTCATGTCCTGGGTGTACCTGCCCAGCGCCCGAAATGTTCGCCCGTGGATGGGCAGGGGAAACCCCCCCCGACCCTAGTAAAGGATAAAGCGGAAGATAAATGGTACCATTTGTAATTTACAAAGTCGTGTTGGCATGTGATTGGCTAATTGGATGTTGGGATTGGTATTATGGAGGAGTAGACCTGCCATTGATGGATTGGGTTGCCCCCGGGAGTGAACGAATGGACCCAATATGCCCTGCAGTGCCCTCACTCCCTTTCCCCATACACCCATATACCCCCTGAAGCCTTGGCAGACCAAATTAGTTAATACCACGAGCAAGAAATTCCGATCGGGAACCGGCGACGGCATCAGGCGGCACACGCTCGCTCCCTATTCTGCCTGTCGGCGGAGGAGGAGGTTGCGGGAAAGCGTGACGGCGCTTCGTGTGCCTCGGTGACAGTGCGTGGGGGCAAGCACGCCGCTGCCGCGCCTCCAGAGAATCGTGACTTGCGCCGGAAAAAAAGAAAAGAGCGGCGCACCGGGAACCAACTATTGATCCGGCCCCTAAATCCCCCACCCACTCGCTTCTCCCTCCTGTACTCCCTCCTGTTCTCCCTCCCGTTTCCCCTCTCGTTCGCTCTCGTTCTCTCATTCCCTCTCATCCTCTCACCGAGCAGGTACTGCAGAGGTTCTGCCTTCCGAGGAGGGACCGAGGAGCGATCGCGTCAAGCCTTCGAGCCGCTACTTGTAGCCGAGGGGGAACCCGGACGGTAAGTTCAAAGCTTTCGGTACTCTCCACGGCGGATCGGGTTCTCGATTTCTACTATTAGACGGAGGGAAACTGATACGATGCGAGTGAGGCGAGCGAGGTGAGGGAGTCCTGCGGTGCATTGCATTCGCACGGGAGGAACTTTCATCATCGCGTTGAGGAGAAAAGAACCATTCTTTAGCTTATTGGAAAGTTTCCACTTGAATCTGGGATGACGAGTCGACGCCCACGATTATTTTACTAGCGCTAAACTTACGCCGACAGAAGGTCCGCCTACCGTACTTGGCGTGTCCGTTTAACGACTACGGTACCACTTACCGTAGAGTTCCTAGGGAAGTCTAGGGACTCTCCGTCGCTACTGGTCCGGACCCCTACAGAGGGTGCTGGATGGTTCTGAGCATTGCGGGGGGTTGTGTAAGTCGAAAGAATCACCCCGGTGACAGCCCCCGAGCACCGACGAAGGCTCTGAGGATGACTAACGCAATCGGTGGCATTTCGGAGGTGGAGGAGGCTAATGGAGTGCGCCAGGAGTAATCGCACTTACCCATCGGTGGCACGTCACTGGCACTGCAGTGCTGAAAATCGTCCACAATGCTAATAGTTCCTGATATGTGGGGTGGGGGTACGGGGGGGTTCAAAGGAGGACCAGGTGGATCATGGTCTACGGTAGGTGGAGTTGAAGAAATGGGCAACGGACCAGCGACTTCTGGTTGAAGGTGCTCAAGCCAATTGGAAGCGAGAGTAACTCAAGGCCCAGCCAGCAGGGGGTGTATGGCATACTTGGCAGCAACCAGACTTGGGCCGCCCAACTTTTTGAACCCGGTTGTTTGCTGGATTCTTCATATACTGTATGTCTCGAACAGTAGCTAGTCTATGTTAGTCTGTTACGACTTCTTCTGTTCTTAAGTGCCCTCTACTGGTGATGTGGTCCTTGTTGGCGGAATAACACTAAGAAGAGGGTGCAAATTTTTGCAGAGAAACTCGAAAATAGGGTAGCTAGCCATTCCACAAGCGTAATAGCTGGCAGGCCAATTTAGAATGGTCGTGCCCCACCACAACAGGCAGAACCTGGCGCTGGTTCTAATGGGTAGTGCTTAGGACGAAGGGACAATTGTTAGATAGAGACCCATAGTGAGGGGGGAGGATACGTTGGATTGGGAACAATTGGAGAACCGCAAACTCCCGTAGGTTTAACGATGTTTAACGGTGTCCCGGTGGGGTTCCTGTCTTCGGCGGTCCAACGCGAGGTCGAAGTACATTTGAGAACGCCGCTGCCGACGTCTGACAGGTATAAGTGAAGGATTATTGGCCCGGGAGAGGCGAAAGGGGACGAGACGAGGGGGAAATTGATTCCCGTGTACACCCGGCGAGGAGAACCGAAATCTCATTAAGGGGATGCTGCTTGCGTCAGAGCACTGATTGATGCGTTCTCCTGTTCTGCTGCTGCTGCTGCTGGTGAAGGAGACGCGGCCGAGCGTGACGCCAGCTGCAGAGAACTACAGAGAGTAATTGAGCAAGGGGTGGGAGTGGGGGTGTGGGGTGCAATGGGGGGGGTGGGTGAGGTGCACGGAATGCCAAACCATCCACTGCAGCCTGTTCAGGTATATTAGGAAGCCCGCTTTCGCCCCGCTCAGCGAAAACAGTTCTTGATGGCAGCTGTTCCGCGACACGGTGCGGTTCTAGATGTGGGCGTGACCGCGCCGACACGACGGAACACCACCGGAGACATATAAAAGGTTAGGAAACTAAACATAATCGTCTAGACAAATTACTAGGGGCATTGTATGTGACACCTAGAACCCTAATCATACCTTAGGTGCCCCTCTTTAATGGGAAGAACATGCCAATCTGTAACAATAATGCTGAGACAATGGGGGGAGCCCTGGTCCTCCCTGCCTATTAAAAAGAGAACCCTCTGGGAACAACACCTCAACGCCCTCTGACCTGCAGGAAGTTAGTGACTTATTACTCACGGACCCCTGTCCTCTTTTGGACAGGGGTTGCTCGCTGGTTGGACAACCAGGTGATGCCGCTACATGCAAAATAGGAAAATACTAGCACAAGACATGGAAATGGGCCTGTGCACTAAAAATTGTGCTAGGGTGCGGTAATTCGTGGTAAATCGCTAACCTAACCTGACAAGAGGTCACCCAAACCATGGGTGCTTAGGTCATAATGGGGCATTTAGGGGCAATTTAGGATCAAGAGTTATAATATGGTGTAACGGGTTAGCGCTAAGACCTTACCGTTAAAGGGTCCCGAGTTAGGGGTCCTTCCCGTATCCGAGTGGGTCTACTTGGGTACTCCAGTTCCCTTCTACATTCCAAAGACCACATAGTGGGTAGGTAGGTACTTTGGGGATACTAATTGCCCCCCGACTGGATCACTGGGAAAACACCTGGTGACCTACCTCCCTACCCTTCTGTTCCCCCGGGACGTCCGAAAAACCACCTAATTACGTCACATTATGTCCGCGAATGCATATTATGGAGAATGCAAGAGAGTGGTGCATTGATCACATGGCTCCCCTGATGACATCACACAACACGCAGAGCGGTTGATAAGGTTCTCTCGATGTCCTCTGCCGCATTCGTTGCATTCCATGATTAATGGAAGGGTCAGCGGTGACGGCGGCGGACTGTGACAGCGGCGCCATTGAAAAAACGATTGCGTCCTGTACTGTTTGCACGAAGAACTGCTCGCGTTCTGTGGTTAAAACCTTGATATTTTTACCCTCGGTTCTATTGGGGGTCCGTTTCGGTCCAGAATAATTGAAACCTTATTAACTGTTTGTTTTAACTACGTACAGGTTCATTCAAAGTGTATTAAAATGTGAAAGATGATGATTTGGACGGCGGGAGGGATAAGTAGGTGGAGCTAAGGATGTCAGGGAGGTATCTGGCACACCTGTGGTAGGTTCCGTGTCCTGCCTAGATTTACGTTAGCTGAAACTGTGCCAAGATGTATTAATGACCTTCCTCCCATCCTTGGCTCCGCCTCCTTTCCCCCAGTCCTCCCCCATCTACCTATGTGCATTAACGCTAACACTAACCCCAGGTTACGGAAACAGCGTCTAGCAATCGGAATACCGATGTCCCCACGTTGACGCTTAAGAAATTCGAACGTATCGTACACTCCCGGGGATGGGAATTTATATTGGCTTTGGTTGGATTCGCGGGTAGAATGAATCCTGAGTGTAGCTTAGGCTAGCTATCGTAGCTGTGCCGCCATCTAGTGGTTGAGTCCTCTTCTCCGGTTATCCACCCCAACTCGGGTCGATTAAACGTACCGAATGTTCTCCAAGTGTGTAATTGTTCTGTTCCACCGTAGATGTAACAACCAACTCACCAGCTCCCCCTAGCTGTGACCCACTCACCGCGACAGGAAATCATTGGCTACCCAAATTCCATCGTCTGTACCAACCCGTTCTGGTGAGTTCCTGTTCAGAAGGATGTGACTGTGGGTTTTCCTTAGCCCCCCTCCCCCCTTATGGGATGCCGCATGCCGTGAGGTAGTCATGGCAACACTGGTCGGGTGTCTCTCTGCTATAAAAACGTATGTGCTTGGGCAGGAACGTATGTTTACGATAGTTCGATGGTGGTGGAGGGGCCTCAGGTAACGGAACGGTGCGCCCACAACACCACCGAACTTTTGAGGACCCAACAGATAGCTTGTAAATTCTTGTAAACAACTTTACGAGCAAGTCTAAAAGTTCAGTCTAAGTTAGTCTCGCACTTGCCCTGCAAAATAGCAATAATTTTATAATCCTCTTTATAATCCTTTGTTGTTTTTCCGTCTTCCTTTCGCAGAATGCGCCCTCGAAAGATGGATTCGGCAAACCAATGGGAAAGAACGATTTAGGGTCCAGCGACTCTGGATTCTAAACCAATTTTGGACTCACTGTAAATCTAACCCGTACTTCCTTTGCGTCGCCACTCGGCTACCCGGACACCATGGATGAGCCATACAGGGAGAGGACGGCGTTGGCCCGTGGGGCTCGCGATATCGCGAAAGAAGCCAAGCGCCACGCGGTCACAAAGGTCACCAAGGTCATGGACCGGGCCTCGGATGAATACTCAGGGCGCACCTACCACCGGTTCGAGAACAGCGAGAACGACACGGGCGGTGATGAGGACCCCTACTACTACCGCGACGGTCAGGCCCAGCGCCACGAGGATGACGAGGGCTCCAGCGACGCCACTGAGGGCCACGACGACGAGGATGAGATCTACGAGGGCGAGTACCAGGGCGTGCCCGGCGGAGACGCCCCCAACCAGGTCGCTCTGGGGCGGCCGACGGCGGACGGTTCCAAGGACAGGAAGGAGCTGGAGAAGGAGAGGGAGGCCGAGGAGGAGGAGTTGGCGCAGCAGTACGAGCTGATCATCCAGGAGTGTGGGCACGGGCGGTTCCAGTGGCAGCTCTTTTTCGTGCTGGGGTTGGCCCTCATGTCGGACGGCGTGGAGGTCTTCGTGGTCGGCTTCGTCCTGCCCAGCGCCGAGACGGATATGTGTGTCCCTAACTCTGGAGCAGGGTGGCTGGGTGAGTAGGACGTATCAAGGTTGAGCAGAACCTTCTTTGCGAACGTCGCTCGTTGATATTCCAGATCCAACGCAGCGTGTGGCTGGTAGGTGTTCAGTGTGGGTGCCATCCAGATGGCGTGTGAGTGCTTGTGTGTTCTTCTGCGGAATTCCATTTTAGAACCCGTCATCGGCATGAAGGCACCAAGGACTCAAGTAACCCGCCAATAATAATTGGCCTTAAGTACAAGTTTAAATTAGAAGCGTCGTATTTATAGCTACAGACGGCCAAGAATCGATGAGCAACAACAACAAGGCGAGGCTGCCTTGGACCCAACGCTAACCGGTTACACAATTCGGACATTCCTAGGAAATTATGTACAGTTACGTACAGTTAACTACAGTTAAGCAAAGATTTAATTTAGTTTACGTAGTTTACACTTAGCGTTGTGCGTGGCGCTAAGGCGATGGCTAGCTCGGATGGCTGCGTTGACGATACGCCTCTGTGCTGCACCTGTGTTACGTAAACAATACGCAAGCAATGTACCTGAACATGCCTTTTTTTGAGAGCTCCACGCACATCGAGGTAGCTATATTCCCGAAAAGCGTTGCTATTTAAACAGCAATAGTGTTGGCGTCTATCCCGTTGTTTTGGTAGCAAAGACACACTGATGGCTTGCCAAAGATTTTATTTTATTAACATAGTTTACACTTAGCGTTGTGCACGGCGCTGAGGCGATGGCTAGCTCGGATGGCTGGGTAAATGATTTGAGGTAGCTATATTCGCACGAAGTGTTGCTATTTAAAGGTAAATACATAAGGTGGGAAAACAGACCATGGGCTGGATCTAGGTTCGCAATGAGCGTCGCGATACACCCTCGTAGCCTTTAGCCCAAAATACCACGTCGGAATTTGTTTATAACGTTCCGTCCAATTAAATTGCCAAGATTAATATCAATTACGTGAATGGATTATTCCGCGCTCCGGTCCAAGCAAATCAAACTACAATTCCAGACCCCCCCCTCCCACTCGCTCGGCCCCGCCCGCTATCTCTCTCTCTCTATTCAGGGGACGACTTGCTCCGAGATAAGTTACGCTGATGAAATGGCGCATAAGGGGAGCCGGCTGTCTCGCTGAGAGGACTCAGGAGAGTCATTCTGACTTTTCTGATTTCACGCCTTGATGCTCTTCCTCTCTCCCGCGCGCTCTTACCACCCCCCGCTCCCCCCGCCGCCCCGCCCTGCCCTGCAACCCCCCCTTCAAATTGCTCTGCCTCTAATAGCGCAGACTGCAGACACAATCATTCTGCCGCCTCAGCATCGTTGGGGGCAGTATACCCGGAGTGTGCGGTTGCGGTGATTGTGGGGAAGGGGGGGTGATGAGGGAAAAGGAAGAACGACGTACTATCCCGTCAGTCGTATATAAGCCTCGGAGAGTCCAGTTTAAATTAATAAACTAATGACGTATACGATCAAGTTTCTTGGTGACGTTTGTTTTTTGAGGTTGGTAGCCAGGGGTTTCCTCAGTGATCCAGTCGGGGTGCAATTGGTATCCCCAAAGTACCTACCTACCTACCCATCATGCCGTCGTTGGAATGTAGAAGGGAACTAGAGTACCCAAGTAGACCCACTCGGATACAAGGAGGGCCCCTAATTTTTAGGTCTTAACGCTAACCCGCTAAACCATGTTATAACTTATGTTATAACTCTTGATCTACCCTGCTCCAGAGTTACGGACCCACATATCGGTCACGGCGCCGGGCGGGACGAAGCTGACCACGAAAACCTCGTCCGACGTGAGGGCCAACCCCAGTACGAAGAAAATTTCTGCATGTACATATTCCACACTATACTCATGGACCAGCCAGCCAGGTAGCCTTGCCGTGGAAATAGCAACCCACCGAAGTCAGATTGCACCCGGTTCTTAAAGGGAAAGGCGAGTGAGGTGCTGATTGGTTCATCGCACATGAAGAATTCAAAATTGACGATTGGCACATGGCTTTCCATAGCGAAGAAACACAGACACACCTTAAATAAAGCTGGTGGCTTGCTAGAGATCGTTAAAATAAGTCGTTTTTACCTCATGTCATATAGTTTACGGTTAGTGTCGTGCACGACGCTGAGGCGATTGCAGGCTCACCGCCCAAATGGCGATAAACGTCTGAATGTTGACGTCTATACAGGTTGGTTTTAGTCAGTTTGCTGTGTTAGGCAAAAATACGCAAGCAATGTACCAGAACACGACTTGTTTTGAGAGCAACACACCCATCGAGGTAGCAATATTCGTAAGAAGCGTTGCTATTTTAACGGCAAATGCATAAGGCGTGAAAATAGACTGTTGACGTCTATCCCGTTGTTTTGATAATAGGAAATAGCAAAACACCAAAGTCAGATCGCAACTGTTCCTTAAAGGGAAAGGCGAGCGACACCCTGATTGGTTCATCGCACATGAAGAATTCGAAATTGAGACGATTGGCACATGGCTTTCGATAGCGAAGAAACACCGACACACCTTAAATCAAGCTGGTAGCTCACTAGAGATCGTTAAAATAAGTAATTTTTACCTCAAGTCACATAGTTTACGGTTAATTGCAGGCCTGCGTTGACGATTCGCCGCCAAGATAGTGATAAACGTCTGACTGTTGACGTCTATCCAGGTTGGTTTCAGTCAGTTTGCTGTGTTACGCCAAAATACGCAAGCAATGTACCGGAACACGACTTGTTTTGAGAGCAACAGACCCATCGAGGTAGCTATAAGAAGCGTTGCTATTTTAATGGCAAATACGTAAAATAGACTGTTGACAAGTGAAAAAACACCGACATGCCTTAAATCATGTCGCCCGCTAGAGATCGTTAAAAAATAAGTAATTTTTACCTCAAGTCATGTAGTTTATGGTTAGCATTGTGCATAACACTGAGGCGATTGCAGGCTCGCCGCCAAAATCCAGGTTGGTTTTAGTCAGCGGCGCACCTGGGTTTAGCAATATGCCAGAAATGTACCGCATTTCAAAACCGCCACGGCCATCGGGGTAGATATATTCGCAAGTAGCGTTGGCGGGAGGCGCGAAAATAGACTGTTGGCGGAGTGGAAGCATCACGACGCATATTTATTGTTTCTCGTTAGCTTTAATGTCTATTGTTGTCGTTGTTGGGGCAACTCGGTGACATGTTTCTTCCAGATGCCCTGGTGTGTGTGTGTGTGTGTGTGTGTGTGTGTGTGTGTGTGTGTGTGTGTGTCACACACTCTTGTCTCAATTTCTGTCAGCCTGTAATGAATCACCTGCCTTTCCCTTTTCCCTTCATCCCTGCAAAACCAGATAACAGGAACCAGGTTCTGCATATCAGCTCTAATCGGCAGGAGAAAAAAACGGCGGACACATCGAGAGAGAAAGATCCGAGTGGGCAGTTTATTTTTTTCTCCAATGGGCGAACTACACGCCAAACGATCGTTTCCCTCGGAGCAAATTAGCATTTTTATTAGCATATCTCGGCCGAGGAGCAGCGAGCGGATTTATCGAGCGACCGTGTGGTGGGGTTTATGGCCGGACCGAGTCTTATTTCGTCATTCGTGGCCGGTACTTCAACTCAACGTTCGAGCCGGCCGGCGCAATCGAGACGTAAAGGAACCATTGTTTGTTGGGTCTGAGGGGCTGGAGGGCACCGGTTCAAACCCACCCACTCCCAAAAAACCAGAAAAGCTTGCTCAAAAAATTGCCTAAAAATTGGTGGAAGCCTAATCACCGCCTGACGGCCCTTAGTTTCTGCCGATGGCCAAGATGGCGTTAGCGGCTTACCTCCGCTAGGCGGTGCGTACTCCCAAAAAATGGAAAAACTTGCTGAAAAAAATGCCTAAAAATTGGCGGAAGCCAAATCACCACCTAAGTGGTGGGACCTACATTTTTCACCTTAGTTACCGCCCTTAGATTCTGCCAATGGCCAAGATGGGATTAGCGGCTTACTGCCGCTAGGCGGTGCCTAATCCCAAAAAAATGGAAAAATTAGCTGAAAAAAATTGGCGGAAGCCTAATCACTGCCTAAGGGGTGAGACCTACGTTTGTTGTCTTCGTAACGGCCCTTAGATTCCACCAGTGGCCAAGATGGCGTTAGCAGCTTACTGCCACTAAGCGGTGCTTACTCCCAAAATAAGTAAAAACTTGCTGAAAAAAATGCCTAGACATTGGCAGAAGCCTAATCACCACTTAAGGGGTTGGACTTACATTTATTATCTTTGTGACGGACCTTAGTTTCCGCCAATGGCAAACACGGTGTTAGCGGCCTACCGCCGCTAAGTAATGCTTACTCCAAAAAATAGGAAAACTTGCTAAAAAAAAATGCCTAGACATTGGCGGAAGCCTAATCACCGCCCAAGGGGTGGGACCTATGTTTTTCTGTTCTTAGTGAAGAATCCCACCCTTAGATCCCGCCAATGGCCAACACATGTTTAGTGACTTCCCGTCGGTAAGCGGTGCTTACTCCCCAAAAAAGGAAAAACTTGCTGCAAAAAATACCAAGACATTGGCAAAAGTCTAATCACTGCCTAAGGTGCGGGACCTACATTTATCACCTTAATGACCGCCCTTAGATTCCACCAATGGCCAACACGGTGTTAGTGGCTTAGGTGCTTATTCCCGAAAAAACTTGCTGAATAAATGCCTAGACATTGGCGGAAGCCAAATCAGGGGCGGGGCCTAAGGTGCGGGTCTTCATGACGGCCCTTGGATTCCGCCAATGACCAAGACGGGGTTAGCGGCTCACCGCACCCCGCCCACTCGTGATAAAGTGCCAATCAAAAGTTCGGACACACCCCTTTTTGCCCTTTTTCAGTTTAGTTCAATGATGGTACTCTGTTCGCTAATGGTCCAGACCCCGAAAGAACCCCTACAGAGCGAGGTTCTTTGCCCAAGGTATTATTCCTATCCCCAGCAGTGTCACCGAGATATTTATGGGGTAGGATTGTATTGTGAAGGTCACAGCAAAGCGTATTTAAATATGTAGTTTTGCTAATAGTCCACACACAGTATACCAAAGCGCTGAAGGCGTTTGGGAGAACATATGGGTGCTGAGCAATACATCAAATTTCGAAAGTGCAGTCATCAGGAGAACCCGGCCAGGGCCGATGACGGGATAATGACAAATGGAAGCATGTGCTGTTTGAACACCCTGTAACCTGGAAAGTCAGCAATTTGTGTCCTTATGAGGTACTATTTATGGCCAGATGGGGTTCTAGTTATATATAGATGGTATATGGCGTGTTCTACTATTTGTAGTATATAGCAAGTGTTTTTCTCGGTGTGATCTTGCTGTTGTCTGTCTCCAGGTAGCATCGTATATCTGGGAATGATGTTCGGGGCGTTTTTCTGGGGCGGTCTATCGGACAAGGTGGGCCGAAAACAGTGTCTGCTGGTGTGTATGTCGGTGAACGGCTTCTTCGCGTTCCTGTCGTCGTTCGTGCAGGGCTACAGCACGTTCCTCTTCTGCAGGATGCTCTCGGGATTCGGGTGAGTGCTGGGATTTCGGGACGGCCCAAGTGTTTCTTGATTTTTTTTTAAACTTGATGAATCTGTACCATCCGCTTTGGGACACCAGGGGGAGCCCTGGTTCATGCTAGCTGCTCACGTAGGCCACGTTACTGCGACGAGGTAGCGAAAAATAGAAGCACTTCTAGGGGAGCAAGGGGGGGGGGGTTGTGTGAATGTATAATGTAACCAATCGCTGGCTTCGAAATCCATTGGTTATCACATTAGCTTCTTATCTCAAAATTTGGATACTTTTTTATCATTATTTTGGGCTTTTATCTTCAAATTTGGACTCAAATTTTTCTTCAAATTATGATCTCATTATTTCATCTTTTATCTCAAAGATTTTTCTCTCGATATTTAACCTCATTATCTCATTATTTTGCCTTTCTGTCTCAAAAATTTGACTCGCAATACTTAAAACTTATTATCTCATTATTTTGCCTTTTTATCTCAAAATTAAATATCTCGCAATAATGAAACTTATTGTGGCGGCACGGTGGCTTAGTGGTTAGCACGTTCTCCTCTCAGTGCTAGGGATTCCCGGTTCGAATCCCCATCTGGGTGGAGTTTCCATGTTCTCCCCGTGTCCGCGTGGGTTTCCTCCGGGTTCTCCGGTTTCCTCCCACAGTCCAAAAACATGGATCAAGTTAATTGAGTTCTCTAAATTGCCCCATATAGAGTGTGTGTGTGAATGAGTGTGTGCCCAGCGATGGATTGGCGCCCTGTCCTGGGTCTATCTGCCCAGCGCCCGAGACGTTCTCCCCTGGATGGGCATGGGGAACCCCACCGCGACCCTAATAGAGGATAAAGCGGGAGATAATGAATGAATGAATTGACTCTCGATATTTTGATTCATTATCTCATCATTTTGGCCTTTTTCTCAAAATTGTGGCTAAATAATTGGACCTATTTTGTCTTTTATCTCAAAGTTTCGCCTCTCAGTAACGTGACCGACCACTGGCTTCAGATGAATCGGCAGGTGCGTCGTCATGTGAACTGGATCTACAGTGTGCGCGTGTGACTAAGCTCCGCCCACCCCATGACCCTAATCGGTTCCGAAAAACAAACGAGGAACCACTCGTTAATCAAATCATGCATATTAAGTGGAATCTTTTTGCCATAGGTCACACCTTCCGCCGCAGTCTGACGTCCGGGGTCCGGCGATTCAGGGGGTCGATTGGGTTTCAGTGGCCATGTCACCTTAATTTGACCTCGGTCTGCCAGTAAGGGCTCTTTGCACCCCCCCAGGGCGCTCAGACATAGACAGTCCCCACGTCTTTAAGTGTATCTCTGCGGTTCCATACCGAGAGCTCTGATCTCGCCTCAGTCTGCGTGCTGGGGGTCAGCACCGGGAGATGGAAACCGTGACATCGTGACTTTGCAGCAGCGAGCGATGGCGACGGGGGTTGTGGTGGGGTGTTTTATTGCTAATTGAATGAACGCTCTGTTCTTTGTCCTTGCGGAACACTGGCGTTCTCCCCGCCTCCTCTCCAGCCTCCATCCGTCTTGACTGTCCCTCTACAGTAAATGAGCCCCCCCCCAAACACACACACCATGTTAAGAAATGGAACTTCCAACGTTCTCGAGTCCCGCGTCTAACCTCACGTACAGTGGGAGTTGGGTGGGGCCCATGTAGGGGTAGGTATCCCAATTCTTTAGGCCATGTGATTGATCTCTATCTATCTATCTATCTATATCCTGTAGGATTGGCGGCGCCGTTCCCATCGTGTTCTCCTACTTCGCCGAGTTCTTGGCGCGGGAGAAGCGCGGCGAGCACC
Organism: Corydoras sp. C115; assembly: GCA_019802505.1. NCBI lineage: Eukaryota > Metazoa > Chordata > Actinopteri > Siluriformes > Callichthyidae > Corydoras > Corydoras sp. C115. Next base: position 553,360 of record JAFMOC010000222.1, on the reverse strand, counting down.
TCAGCTGGCTCTGCATGTTCTGGATGATTGGTGGCATCTACGCCTCGGCGATGGCCTGGGCCATCATTCCACACTACGGTAAGTAGACGCGGTGTTTTGTGTATATACCAGTTTCCTCCCACAGTCCAAAAACATGGATCAAGTCAATTGAGTTCTCCAAATTGCCCCATATAGAGTGTGTATGTGTGCGTGAGTGTGTATGTGTGAGTGAGTGTGTATGTGTGCGTGAGTGTGTCTGTGTGAGTGAGTGTGTGCCCAGCGATAGATTGCCCCCCTGTCCTGGGTGTATCTGCCCAGCGTCCGAAACGTTCTCCCCTGAATGGGCATGGGGAACCCCCCCACCCCCCCCTGCGACCCTAATATAGGATAAAGTGGAAGAGAATGGATGGATGGATATATATATATATATATATATATATATATATATATATTATATATATAGAGAGAGAGAGAGAGAGAGAGAGAGAGAGAGAGAGAGAGAGAGAGAGAGAGTGAGAGAGAGCCAATCAAAAGTCTGACCACGCCCCTTTTTGCTCCACCTATTGGCAGTTGCATCAGTTCCACTTGATGAACTTCGTAGTTCTATTATTACGCTCTATAGTCCATTTGAATGTGGATAATACATACAGTACATTGTCCTTTAGTGGTCCGGACCCCAAATGGTACCTCGGTTCTTTTCTCGGGGGATTATTCCTATCCCGGCAGTGTCGTTGAGAGGTTTAAATGAAGCGACAGCAGCACCACAGACGGGTCGAATAGATGGAGAGCGAAGGTGGAGGGTCATTATCGAGAAGCCAGATGCAGAACAGGTCGTTTAAGGGCATCGGGGAAAGTGAGGGAGGGAAGAGCGGAGAACCGAAGAGTGAAGGTTGGAGAACATGATTAATGTGGGAGGTGTTGGCGGTATTTAAAGCATGAAGGCTCGTAATAAGAAACGGGAATCGGGCGCGAACAAAGGAGGCTGAGGAGCCAGGGCAATTTGGACTTTTAATACTTTGAGTCATTATCTCATTATTGGAGTCTTTATCTTATAATCAGACTGTTGGTATTTTGACGTCTTGTTCCGTTTTTGTCAATATTTTGGCGTATTGTCTCATCATTGTGGCTTTTTATCTCAGAATTTGGGCTGGCTGTAATTGGGACTTATTATCTCATTTTCTGGGGTCATTTTTTTTTATTTAGAAGTATTATCTCATTACTGTGCCTTTTTTTTTAGCTAAAGATGTTGACTCACGGTATATAAATGTATTATCTCATTATTTTGGCTTTTATCTCGAAAATCTGACAGTCGACATTAAGACGCATTATCTCATAATTGTGGCTTTTTATCTCCAAGTTTTGACATTTAATATTTTTATCTCATTTCATTATTTTGGCTTTTATCTCTAAATCTTTGACTCTCTGTTTTTAAACTAAATCTCATTTTTGGGTCATTTTTCTCAAATGACTCTCAATATTTGGACATATTATCTCATTATTGTGCCATTTTATCTCAAAATAAATGGACTTTTAGTATTTAAATTGATAGTCTCATCATTTTGGCTTTTATATAGAAAATCTGACTGTCCGTAGTAAGATGCATTATCTCATAATTGTATTTGTTTGATCTCAAAATTTGACTTTAAATTTTGATCTCATTTTATTATTTTTATAAATCTTCGACTCTCTGTATTTAAACTTATTATCTCATTATTTTGGCTTTTATCTCATAAATCTGACGGTCAATATTTAGATGTATCATCTCATAATTGTGGCTTTCTATTTCCGAATTTCAACTTTTACTATTTTATGGTATTATCTCATTATTTTGGCTTTTATTTTAAAATCTTTGACTCTTGGTATTTAAACCCATTATCTAATTTTTGTTTTTTATTGAAATGTATCAAATTTTTGTGGTTGTTTTCTCAAAATTTTGACTCTCAATATTTAAACTTATTCTAATTATTATTTCGACTTTTATCTCAACAATTGAACCGTCGAACTTCAGACGTATTATCTCAGAATTGTGGCTTTTTATCTCCAAATTTGGACTTATGAAATATTTTATCCCATTATCTCATTTTTTGGCTTTTTATCTCAAATTAGCTATTGTTAGTTACTATGTTAGTTACTACAAGTCTGGATATCATACAGGTGTTAGAGTTAGGTGTGTGTTAGCCAACCTCACACCTGAATTAGGGTCTCTCGTCTGTTTGGTAGCGACGGCAACAAACCAGGCGTAAGTGCTCGCCACGCTATTCTTTCCTCGCGTCTGAATGATCCCCTCGGCGCTCTTTCATTACTCAGACCATCCTGTCCCTTGTCCCTCCCCGTCCTCCATCCCTGTTCTCGCTTCTTCACTCGGTCTGGCAAAGAACAGAGCTCATAATTAAGGTCAATTGATTAGCCTGCCTGGTTTAAACACCTTGTTCAGCGGCAGAAATGTGTGTGCGTGTGCGTGTGTGTGTGTGTGTGTGTGTGTGTGTGTGTGTGTGTGTGTGTGTGTGTGTGGACGTTGTTCTGCCGCAATGCTTTCGTAGATAGACTTGGGCGGGGGGGTGCTTAGCTGGACTCTCCCAAATCACAGCTGTGTTTATTCAGGCCTCTGTATCTTTAATGTTCCTTTACGTTTGTGCCTTTACAGCGGTGAGATAATGTGAGATAATCGGCAAACTGTCAAGATGAAAAGAATAAGAGGTTTATTGTAAAATATCTCTCTCTCTCTCTCTCTCTCTCTCTCTCTCTCTCTCTCTATATATATATATATATATATATATATATATATATATATATATATTCATTATCATTATCACTATTAGGGTCGTGGTGGGGTTCCCCATGCCCATCCAGGGGAGAGGGTCTCGGGCGCTGGGCAGATACACCCAGGACAGAGCGCCAACCCATCGCTGGGCACTCACTCAAACACACTCTATATGGGGCAATTTGGAGAACTGAATTAACTTGATCCATGTTTTTGGACCGTGGGAGGAAACCGGAGAACCCGGAGGAAACCCACGCGGACACGGGGAGAACATGGAAACTCCACCCAGATGGGGATTTGAACCGGGAATCCCTAGCGCTGAGAGGCGAACGTGCTAACCACTATGCCACTATATATATATATATAAGCCTTTAATATTTTGGATAATTTTCTCATTACTGTAGTCTTTTTATCTCAAAAATATGTCGTATTGTTTGTGTGTTTTTATTTTTTATTATTATTATTATTATTATTATTATTATTATTATTATTATTATTATTATGTTTTTCATGCGTTTTATGTATTTTTTCCCCAATTTTTATGTTTTTTCATAATTTTTTTATGTTTTTGTTTTTAATATATTCATGTTTTTTTTTTATCTTAATGTCTTTAAATCTTTCATGTTTTAATGTTTTCATGAATATTTTTTTATGTTTTTTGTGCGTTTTTCATCTTTTTTGTGTGTTTTTCATGTTTTTTTCTCATTTTCTGTGAATTCTTCATGAGATTTTAATGTTTTATCTCAAAATTATGACCATCTGCATTTTGACATCTTATTCATTTTGGGACTTTAATTTCAATGTTTTTGACTCATGATCTCATTATCTCATTATCTCATTCTGCAATTCCCCCCGTGGATTAATAAAGTATTCGGATTCTGATTTGGGCTTTTTATTTGGAGATTTAAATGTATTATCTAATTTTTTTGTCTTTATTCCCAAAAAGTTTGACTCAATATTTAAACTTATCTCATTATTTTGGCCGATTATCTCAAAAAATGTTGATTCGGTATTTTGAATGTTATCTCATTATTTTCAAAAATGTGACTCTGGATATTTAAAGTTATCTCATTTTGTCTTTTTTTCTTGAAAGAAAAGTCTGACTCACTATTTAAACGTATCTAATATTTTGGCCTTCTCAAAATCCCAAATTGTTGACTCTTCATATTTAAACCTTTTGTCTAATCGTCTCAAAATTGTGACTCTGGATATTCAAACTTATCTCATTTTTTGTCTTTTATTTCAAAATTTGACTCAAAATTTTGACTTATTATCTCATTTTCTTTGGCCTTCGATGTTTTATCTCAATATCCAAACTGGACAATGATGACGACAAATAAACCACCAAACTCTGTTCTTGCAACATGTGTTCTAAACTCCCGGTTCTGCGTGTCAGATGGCACCTGATGATTCCTCCTGCGTCTCCCTTTATTCCATAGTGATCTATTAAAGGGGATTTCATTAAAGGGTATTGTGTCTTTGCGGGTCAATGATTTGTAACACACTGTACATCTGCATATGGATTAGTGGCGGTGTGTGTGAGTGTATGTGTGTGTGTGTGTGTGTGTGTGTGTGTGTGTGTGTGTGTGTGTGTGTGTGTGTGTGTGTGTGTGCCGCGCCACCACCTCAGTGTGAGCAACATCCGAAACAGCGAACCGAACGCGCCACTCTATTATCCTCCTAATCCATATAATGAGATTTTCTACAGCAGCAGTTCCACACACACCCACGGGGCTGACACACACTCACACACACATACACACACACACACACACACACACACTCCATTATTCCAGATGTGTAATAAATCACACCGAGCAACGTTAACGACACTGACAAGCATTTCATAAATGCTATAAGACACAAGAGGTTGTGTATTTTTGTGAATAAATTATGGGAAAGTTTTTGTATTGTTTGTGCGTTTTTCATGCTTTTTTATGTTCTTCGTATGGTTTTTATGCGTTTTACCCTATTTCTAATGTGTTTTTCAAATTGTTTGTGTTTTTTTTAAAATGTTTTTTGTGTGTTTTTCGTGTTTTTTGTGCATTTTTCATGTTTTTTGTGAATTTGTCATGAATTTTTTTTAGGTTTTTTTGTATTTTTCTGCGTTTTCCAAATTGTTTGTGTGTTTTTGTAATGTTTTTTGTTTGTTTGTCACACATTTTTGTGTGTTTTTCATGTTTTTCATTTGTCATGGTTTTTTTTAGTTTTCTGTATTTTTTAAAAATTTTCAAATTGTTTGTGTATTTTTCATGTTTTTGTGCATTTATCATGATTTTTATTTATGTTTTCAGTATTTTTGGTCCATTTTTCAAATTGTTTGTGTGATTTTCATCTTTTTTGTGTGTTTTTCAGGCATTTTTTGTAATTTTTTGGGGGTTTTTTTGTGCATTATTCCACATTTTTTGTGCATTTTTCATTGCTTTGGTGTTTTTTTTCAAATTGTGTGGTTTTAAAAATGTTTTTTGTGTTTTTCATGCATTTTTTGTGTGTTTTTGTGTTTCTTTCACATTGTTTTCACATATTTCATTAGGTTTTTTTTTTTTTTTGTGCGTTTTTCAAATTGATTGAAAATATTTTGTATGTTTGTCATGCATTTTGTGTGTTTTTTTTGTTTGTTTTTGTTTTTTGTGCAATTTCTCAAGTTTTTTTTGTCCATTTTTCACATTTTTTTGTGTTTTTCATGTTATTTGTGTGGCACAGTGGCTTAGTGGTTAGCATGTTCTCCTCTCGGCACTAGGGATTCCCGGTTCGAATCCCCATCTGGGTGGAGTTTCCATGTTCTCCCCGTGTCTGCGTGGGTTTCCTCCGCGTTCTCCGGTTTCCTCCCACAGTCCAAAAACATGGATCAAGTCAATTGAATTCTCAAAAATTGCCCCATATAGAGTGTGTCTGTGTGAGTGAGTGTCTGCCCAGCGATGGATTTGGCGCCCTGTCCTGGGTATATCTGCTCAGCACCCGAGACGTTCTCCCCTGGATGGGCATGGGGAACCCCACCGCGACCCTAATAGAGGATAAAGCGGGAGATAATGAATGAATGAATGTTATTTGTGTGTTTTTTCATGTTTTTTGTGTCTATGTGCGTCTGCAGGCTGGAGTTTCAGCATGGGCTCGGCATATCAGTTCCACAGCTGGAGAGTGTTCGTGGTGGTTTGCGCACTGCCGTGCGTCTGCGCCGTGGTCGCCCTCACCTTCATGCCTGAAAGTCCACGTTTCTATCTGGAGGTAAGTTGAGGTTTTGAGGCGTTTTGAGGAACCAGATGCCTGAAATAGCTAAGATTGCTTTCATAGTGCTTTAATATTTTAGCCCCACCTAGTGGAGGATAGAGGTAAATTACTTATTTATTACTTAATATAGTAAATTGTTCAACTCCTTAATCTGATTGGCTGAGCCGGTTGTCCAGCCGGGACATTATTTTTGGAATTTTCATGGGGTTTTTTTTACGTTATTTGTAGCTATTTGTGTTGTTTTATGTTTTTCACATTTTTTCATGCTTTTTTTCCTGTATTTTGTGCATTTTTTAAATGCATTTTCACTTTTTTGTGCTGTTTTATGTGTTTTTTTTTGGGCGGTTTTTAAATTTTTAATGCATTTTTAAAAATCTATTTTTCATATATTTATATGCGTCTTTCATGTTTTTCATGCATGTTACATTTTTTGTGCGTTTTTTTATGTTTTCTCTGCATTTTAATATATTCTTCATATTTTTCATGCATTTTTCACATTTTTTTTGTGTTTTTTGGTGTTTTAATTTTTTTGTGTGTATTTTTCATGCAAATTTATAAATTTTTGTATGTTTTTCATGCATTTTTTGTGTATTTGTTTGTGTGTATTTTTAGGTGTTTTTGTGCATTTTTTGAGCATTCTTCAAATTTTTTAGCATTTTTATGCTTTTGTGCATTTATAGATTCTTCATATTTTTTTATGCATTTTAAATTTTTTTGTGTGTTTTCCATGCATTTTTATGTTTTTCATATTTTTTTGTGCGTTTCTTTTTTCTTTTTCTTTTTTTTTTTACATTTTTTGTCTGTTTTGTGTATTTTTCATGCAATTTTTCCTTTTCTCTTTGTTTTTTATGCATTATTTTGTGTGTTTTCCATAAATCTTTTTGTGTTCTCATATTTTTTGCGCGTTTTTTGAATTTTTTGTATTTTTCATGCAATTTTCTACTTTTTTGTATGTTTTTATGTGTTTTTTGTGCGTTTTCTATGCACTTTTTGCGTTTTTAGAGTAGTTTTGTTGTCCGCCTCTCTCCTGTGATTTATTACTGATAACACACACCCTCTCGTACCTCGTTCTTTGTTCCATGCGTTCCCCTGTGCTTTATTTCCCGTAGTCCGGGAAGCACGACGAAGCCTGGATGGTTCTCAAACAGGTCCACGACACCAACATGCGAGCCCGCGGGGAACCGGAAAAAGTTTTTACCGTAAGTATTTCACACACGCATTCGGCACACGTGTCCCTGTGCAGCGCCGATGTGAGAATGTGCCTCGTTCTGCAGGTGAACCGGATTAAGATGCCCAAGCAGCTGGACGAGTTCGTGGAAATGCAGTCGGAGTCGGCCAACCCCGCCGCCAAGGCGCTGTTCCGCATCAGGAGTGAACTGCGCGGGGTGAGTTCTTAAGTACGGGTAACATCGTAACATTGTAAAATCACAACATTGTAACATTGTAACATCATACCGTTGTAGCATTGTAACATTGTACCATTGTAGCATTGTGACATCAAATATTGTAACATTGTAGCATTGTAACATCAAATATTGTAATATTGTAACATTGTAACCTCATACATAGTGACATTGTAACATCGTAACATTGTGACATCGTAACATTGTCACAGCGTAACATCATACATTGTAACGTTGTAACATTGTAGCATTTTAACATCGTAACATTGTAACATTGTAGCACTGTAACATCAAATATTGTAACATTGTAACCTCATACACAGTGACATTGTAACATCGTAACATTGTGACATCGTAACATGATAAAATCATAACATCGTAACATTGTAACATTGTCACAGCGTAACATCACACATTGTAACGTTGTAACATTGTAACATTGTAGCATTTTAACATCGTAGCATTGTAACATTTTAGCATTGTAACATCAAATATTGTAACATTGTAACCTCATACATAGTGACATTGTGACCGTAACATGATAAAATCATAACATCGCAACATTGGAACATTGTCACAGCGTAACATCATACATTGTAATGTTGTAACATCATACATTGTAACATTGTAAAATCATAACATTGTAACATCATTCATTCTAAGATTATAAGGTCGTAACATCGTAACATCGTAACATCATACATCGTAACCTTGTAACATCGTAACATCATACATTATTACATTGTAACATCATACATTGTAACATCGTAACATTTTAACATCGTAACATCATAAAATCCTAAAATTGTAACATCATAATATTTTAACATCGTAAAATCATAACATTGTAACATCATTCATTCTAAGATTGTAAGGTCGTAACATTGTAACATCATAAAATCGTAACATTGTAACATCGTAACATCATAACATCATACATTATTACATTGTACCATCATACATTGTAACATCGTAACATTTTAACATCGTAACATCATAAAATCCTAAAATTGTAACATCATAATATTGTAACATCGTAAAATCATAACATTGTAACATCATAAAATCATAACATCGTAAAATTGTAACAATGTAACATTGTAACATCATACATTGTAACATCATAACATCTTAACATTGTAATATCGTAACATCATAACGAAGTAACATCATACATTGTAACATTGTAACATTGTAACATCTTAATATTGAAACATAATAACATTGTAACATTGTAACATCAAAAACATCCAAAAACATGGATTCAAGGTAAATTGGATGCTCTAAATTGCCCCTAAACATTGTGTTTGTGAGTGCCCAGCGATGGATTGCAACCCTAGTATAGAATTAAGTGTAAGATGATAAAGAAATAATGAATGAAACGTGTGTGTGTGTGTGTGTGTGTGTGTGTGTGTGTGTGTGTGTTCACAGATCTGGCTTACGTTCCTGAAGTGCTGGGATTATCCCGTTAAAGACAACACCGTCAAACTGGCCATAGTGTGGTTCTCACTCTCTTTTGGGTAACGACAATTTCAATATATAAATAGATAAAATAGTTTTTATATAATATATAGAATTATAATAAAAAATATATAATATATTTTATAATATTGTATGGAACGTAATTACCGTGGCAAAATGCAGCGCCATCTTGGTAGCTATGGTAGCTAGAGCGCAAAACCCTCGAGTCACAGGTAGTACCAGTAGACCAGAGAGTATTGCATGGAACGTTATTACCGTGGCAAAACATAGCACCATCTTAGTAGCTATGGTAGCTAGATAGCAAAATCTTTTAGTTATAGGTGTCCCGCTACATCCACCATTTTCTCATGTTCTAAGGTCGTTCTGACTCAATCTAAAAGTATGTCTTGTGTAATCATCTTGCCCGCGACCTGCTAGGGGGTAGATCAGAGGGTATTAGACAGAATGTAATTACCGCGGCAAAACGCAGTGCCATCTTGGTAGCTATGGTAGCTAGAGAGCAAAACCCTCTAGTCACGGTTAGTACCAGTAGACCAGAGAGCATTGCACAGAACTTAATTACGGCAGCAAAATGCAGCATCATCATGGTAGCTATGGTAGCTAGAGCGCCAAATCTTTTAGTCTCAGGTGTCCCATTACAATCACCATGTTCTCATGTTCTAAGGTCGTTCTGACTCAATCTAAAAGTATGTCTTGTGTAATTATCTTGCCCGTGACATGCTAGGTGCTAGACCAGAGCGTATTGTACGGAATGTAATTACCGGGGCAAAATTCAGCGCCATCTTGGTAGCTAAGGTAGCTAGAGAGCAAAACCCTCTAGTCACGGTTAGTACCAGTAGACCAGAGAGCATTGCACAGAACTTAATTACGGCAGCAAAATGCAGCATCATCATGGTAGCTATGGTAGCTAGAGCGCCAAATCTTTTAGTCTCAGGTGTCCCATTACAATCACCATGTTCTCATGTTCTAAGGTCGTTCTGACTCAATCTAAAAGTATGTCTTGTGTAATTATCTTGCCCGTGACATGCTAGGTGCTAGACCAGAGCGTATTGTACGGAATGTAATTACCGGGGCAAAATTCAGCGCCATCTTGGTAGCTAAGGTAGCTAGAGCACAAAACCCTCTAGTCACGGGTAGTACCAGTAGACCAGAGAGTATTGCATGGAACGTTATTACCGCGGCAAAACACAGTGCCATCTTGGTAGCTATGGTAGGTAGAGCACAAATTTTTTTTATTCACAGGTGTCCCATTACAACCACCATGTTCTCATGTTCTAAGGTCGTTCTGAGAACAACCCAATCTAGAAGTATGTCTTGGGTAATTACCTTGCCCGCTACCTGCTAAGGGGTAGACCAAAGGGTATTGCACGGAACGTAATTACTGCGGCAACTTGGTATCTATGGCAAAATGCATCTTGGTAGCTATGGTAGCTAGAACGCAAGACTAGAATGTTCCGATGCGAATTCTCCAACGCATCTGTCCTTTTTGGTTCCTACGTCTGTCTGTGGGTGCGTAATGAAGTGCTGTCCTTTTCGTAATTACCGTGCCAACGGTAGCTGTCGCTAACCTGGACGAGCCCCGAGGCGGAGCGGCACGGGGGAACCCATTGTGTGTGTAATTACTGTTGTCACCGTGACAATCATCTGCTTGGACCCCGAGGTCAAGCTGCATCCGAAGAAACGGATAAAAAAGATTTACGCCGAAACTGCGGATGGAACTGTTCAGTGGAACTCGGAACTCGTTGGAAAGTGCTTAGAAAGGGGGCAGGTTCGAGGACCTGGGAGGTCTCGAGAAGATCTGAATTGGTGGATTTAGCTTTATTTATAGACTTGTAGAAAGATACGAAAGTATCAAATTCACATAAATATAAGATAGTGTCTTGATAATATAGCCCCATACAATATGAGATAGTGCCCTAATCTTTATGACCACTTACAATATGAGATAATGCTTTGATTTTTTTTGGCCTTACACAATATGAGATAGTGTCCTAATATTTTGATCACATACAATATGAGATAGTTTCTTGATATTTTGGCCCCATACAATATGAGATTGTGCCCTAATATTTTGGCAACAACCAATATGAGATAGTGTCCTAATATTTTTCCACATACAATATGAGATAGTGCCCTATTTTTTTTCCGCAGCATACAATATGCAATTGTGTCTTGAAATTTTGGCCACATACAATAAGAGATACTCTTGATATCTTGGCCCCATATAATATGAGATAGTGTCTTCATATTTTGGCCACATACAGTATGAGATAGTGACATAAGTTTTGGCCACATACAATATGAGATGGTGCCCTAATCTTTTTGACCACATACAATATGAGATAGTGTCTTAATATTTTTCCACATACAATATGAGATAGTGCCTTGATATTTTGGTCATGTAAAATATGAGATAGTGTCTTGATATTTTCGCCACATACAAAATGAGATAGTGTCCTAATATTTTGGCCTTTGTGCAGGTACTATGGGCTGTCTGTGTGGTTTCCTGACGTCATAAAGCACCTCCAAGCAGATGAGTACGCGGCAAGAGTGAAAATATACTCGGGTGAGCACCTTGAAGACTTCACCTTTAACTTCACTCTGGAGAACCAGGTTCATTCCAATGGGGCATTTATTAACGACCGGTGAGTTGACAGTGAGGTGGCTGCACTCACTGCACATTATTATTATTGTAATAATACGGTGTGTTACTGATTTGATTTGGCATCAGGCATATCCCTGCACTTCTGTTGCCACAACTACTATAATCCCTCATTAACACTGGTTGCCACAACTACTGTAATCCCTCAGAAACTAGGTAACCACAACTACTATAATTCCTTATAAACAACGGTTGCCACAACTACCGTAATCCCTCATAAACAATGGTTGCCACAACTACTATAATCCCTCATAAACAATGGGTGGCCCAACTACAATAATCCCTCATAAACAATGGTTGCCACTACTACTATAATCTCTTATAAACAATGGTCACCACAACTACTATAATTCCTTGTAAACAAAGGTTACCACAACTACTGTAATCCCTCATTAACATTAGTTGCCACAACAACTATGATCCCTCATTAACTATGGTTGCCAAAACTACTGTAATCCCTCATTGACATTAGTTGCCACCTCTACTATGATCCCTCATTAACTAAGGTTGCCAAAACTACTAATATCCCTCATTAACATTAGTTGCCACAACTACTATAATGCCTCATAAACTACAGTTGCCACAACTATTATAATCCCTCATTAACATTGGTTGCCAGAATTACTATCATTCCTTGTAAACAAAGGTTACCACAACTACCGTAATCCCTCATAAACAACGGTTGCCACAACTACTATAATCCCTTATAAATAATGGTCACCACAACTACTATAATCCCTTGTAAACAAAGGCTACCACAACTACTATAATCCCTCATTAATTACGATGGCCACAACTATTATAATCCCTCATTAACAACGGTTGCCAAAACTACTGTAATCCCTCATTAATTACGGTGGCCACAATTATTTTAATCCCTCATTAACAACGGTTGGCAAAACTACTGTAATCCCTCATTAATATTGGTTGTCACAACTACTATAATCCCATAAAAATGACAGCAAATACCAACAATAGTGTTCAGCAAAAGAAAGTCCATGTTTATCAGCGGGCTTCTGGATTTTTTAATCATGTACTTTGATAATAAGCGCGTGTTGTTGTTCGCGTCTGTTCCGTTAGTTTCTCAGGCCGCCGTTTCTGATATCGCTTCTATTCTCCTAAAACCCACAGTGATGGAATAAAATGGCCGCACCTGCAGCGGCGACAGGATATTAACCCGGCTTATCGCCGTTCCCCACATCAGTCACTGATCTGCTCCTCTGACGTGACGCCGGCTCCGTCCGTGAGTCACAGCGAGGAGGCGGAGTCAAAAATAAGCAGTGTGTTTGGTGTGATCGGAAAGAGAAACGCAACGAATGAAATGAATCTCGAAATTAAATTGTTTTTAGTAAATGAAAGCCTTTGAAAAAAAGCGTACATCCACCGTTTAAAATATATTCATTAAAAATCCCTTTAATATACGGTTGCCACAACTACTATAATCCCTTATAAATAACACTTTCCACAGCTACCATAATCCCCCATTAACATTGGTTGCAACGACTACTATAATCCCCCTTAATTAACAGTTGCCACAATTACTATAATCCCTAATTAGCAACGGTTGCCACAACTACTAAAATCCCCCATAAATAATAGTTGCCACAACTACTATAATCCCTCATAAACTAAGGTTGCCACAACTACTGTAATCCCTCATGAGCAACAGTTACCACAACTACTATAATCCTTTATTAACAATGGTTGCCAAAACTACTATAATCCCTTATAAATAAAAGTTGCCACATCTACTATAATCCTCCATAAACATCAGTTGCCACAACTATTATTAATCCCTAATTAGCAATGGTTGCCATAACTACTATAATCCCTCATAAAACAATAGTTGCCACAACTACTATAATCTCTCAATCATAACAGTTGCTACAACTACTATAATCCCTCATTAGCAACAGTTGCCACAACTACTAAAATCCTCCATAAAACAACAGTTACCACAACTACTATAATCCCTAATTTGTAACGTTTGCCACAACTGCTATAACCCCTCATAAAAAACAGTTGCCACAACTACTATAATCCCTCACAAACAACAGTTTATTAAACCTCTGTCTTGTTTCTGTCTTCAGGTTCATAAGCATGAAGTTCAAGTCCGTCACCTTTAAAAACTCCATCTTTCAGAACTGTTACTTCGAGGACGTGACGTCGGTCGGAACCGTTTTTAAAAACTGCACCATATTGGATACGTTCTTTTACAATACAGGTGTGTATGAGTGTGTTAGCATCCTATCTTTGTGTATTTAAAAAATAATTTAGCTGTAAATGTTTTCCCCTCGTGCAGACATTGACGACTCGAAACTGAGCGGGTCGGCGGTGATCAACAGCACGTTTGCGCACAACAAGACCGGCTGCCAGATCACATTCGACGACGACTACAGCGCCTACTGGGTCTACTTCATTAACTTCCTCGGGACCCTGGCTGTCTTGCCGGGCAACATAGTGTCCGCTCTGCTGATGGACAAAGTCGGGCGTCTAAGCATGCTCGGTAAGTCCAACCAAAGTGATCTGTTTTGCCTCCAGTGGAGTCCAGTCCAGGGAGTTAGGTGTCTTGCTCAAAGGCACTTACTTAGCGGGACCGGGAATACAACCAGGAACCTTCAGGTCGCAAAGGCTAATTTTTAACCACAGGCCTACGCCAAAAACAGGTGACCAAGCCAAATTTAACCCCTGATGGGTGGTCCTATAGAGACTATGGTGGTGTCCGAGAAAGGTTCCCCATGCCTACCCAGATGGGATACACCCAGAACTTGTCGGGACCGGGAATCAAACCAGGTTTAGGTTGCAAGGGTAATTCCTTAACCACAGGCCTACTCCAAAAACCAAGGTTAGGTGTCTTGCTCAAAACAAGTGGCAGGAAGGTCCTGGGTTTGAGCAAAGTACCTTTTAGCATGAAGTCTGCATGTCCTCCTTGTGTCCTTGTGGGTTCCCTTTGGTTCCTAAAGACATGCTGATGGGTAAAACCAACCGGCACCTTCAGATTGCAAGGCTGGTTCCTTGACCACAAGCTTATGACTGCCCCTATGTGACAGGGTGTGATGGTGGAAGGGCATCAGTGCACTCTTACCAACGCTCCCAAGTCCAGGTTACTTGACAGGTCAGTCGTTCTTTGACAGGTCAGTCGTTACTTGACAGGTCAGAGTTCCAGTGTGAAACAGGGCAAATTGAATATGTGGGGAGTGTTGACCAAGGCGCACCCTACTGGGAACAGTACGAAACAACAAGAAAAAGGCTTGGGACCGAATTGGACTGTCCACTCTTTGACAACATTGATTGTTTATTACTCCATGTACCTTAGGAAGACCTAGAAAATGCTCCCATTGTCAGGAACGTTGGTTTGACCACAAGCTTATGACTGCCACCATGGGGTGTGACAGGGGAAGGGAATCAGTACACTCTTACCAACGCTCCCAAGCCCAGGGTACTTGACGAGTCAGTCGGAAGGTCATCTAGTGTGAAGCAGGGTCAATCTGATATGCAGCGATTCTTGACCAGGGCACGCCCTACTGGAAACAGGTCGAAACAACAACAAAAAGGCTTGGGACCGAATTGGACTGTCCACTGGGCGACAACATCGATTGCTTATAACCCCATGTACCTAAGGAAGACCTAAAAAATGCTCCCATTGTCAGGAATGTTGGTTTAACGCTTCCTTTTGTTGGCGTCTAGGAGGCTCGATGGTGTTGTCTGGTATAAGTTGCTTTTTCCTGTGGTTCGGCACCAGCGAATCCATGATGATCGCCATGCTGTGCCTCTATAACGGCCTCAGCATCTCAGCGTGGAACTCCCTGGACGTGGTCACGGCCGAATTGTATCCCACGGACAGAAGGTAGACTATCCGGGTAGCGCGCCTAAGACAATACGCAGGCAATTCTCTTTGGCCATCATCAAACTGTGTGTATGTTTGTGCCGTAGGGGAACCGGCTTTGGGTTCTGCAACGCTATGTGTAAGCTGGCGGCCGTCTTGGGAAACCTGATCTTCGGCTCACTGGTGGGCATCACCAAAGCCATTCCCATCTTGCTGGCATCGGGCGTGCTGGTGGGCGGCGGCCTGGTGGGACTCCGACTTCCGGACACACGTTCCAATGTCCTCATGTGACCGCCCCACTTTGGACTCGCTACCTTCGACCGCTGAGTTGCCAAGGAGATCGACGCCACCCGGGTTGGCGCAAGCGCAACAGGCTAAGACATCAGGGTGCAGATTTACAAATTTCAAACGCTGCAGTATGTAACTTTTCGGGGCGAAATGTTGGGTACACATACCTATGCCCCCCAGTGGCTAGGACAATTTAGTGGCACTAATTTAGCTATTATCACATCCTTGGAAGGCGGAAGGTAATTGGCAACTCCCAAAGAGAACCCATGAAGACGCCGGACTTCCAGGAATATTCCAAGAATAGAACCCTGACAAATGTTAGGACACGCCCCCTTTTTGCTCCACGTAAACTACAAACAATAAAAACAAATTTGGGGGCCAGAAGGGGGCATGTCTTCGAAACGCAACTAGCCAATAAAAGGTTACATACTGCATATCGCCATTTACTATCGCGGGTTTTCGCGTCTTAGCCCTTTGCACCTGACTCAATTCCAAGGTCGTAGAAAATATCGGAAGTAATAACCGCAGCGACGTAGTGGTTTCTTGACGACAATGACGACCAGTTTCTCGACTAGTTGTGTAAAAAATTCTAACGAAACCCGACCGTCGCGGCGAAAGCCTTTCATCCGTGCTCTTGTGGTTCGTCCCCTGACCCCACCCTCCCCCTGCCGCCGTCTATCGTTAAGTCTGCATGCATGTGCGAATGCGTGTCTGTGCGAGTGGCCTTCCCACGCCGCTACGCTACGGACGCTAATTGTGTTTCTCGGTCGTGCCGCTACGTGTCGAGTCTCCTCCAATCATGGAATGGCCTTCCTTTCTCGACGCCGTGCCTCTTTCCTGTCGTTCCTGTGACGTCGTCGTGTTGCCCGTCGCTTTCCGTGTGTCCGGACCACCTAGCGCTTTTTTGATGGATATATATTTTTTATTTATTTAATTCTTTATTTATTTATTTTAATTCCAGAGCTGTAAAAAATTTATTGGATTTAGTTAGATAGTTAATTTAATTAGGTTCCGCAAAGTCCTAGCGGACCGCTGACTAGCGCAACGAGTATATATATTATATATATTTAAAAAACTAGGCTTGCTAGGGGATCAAAGAACAATTTTAGAAATTCAACTTGTGCGTAAGATAATGTGCGTAATGGCAGCTAGCGGCAAAGTAGCTGCTTCCCTTGACCAATATGGCAGACGTGAGGTGGATTCGCTAAATCGCTTTTTTGCTAATTCGAAAAATGGGATTTTTAAACGAGAACTAGCTAGCGTTGAAAAGCCGTAGCGTTAAAACTTGTTATAAACGATAAAACGGCAAAGGAACTAATGTTTATTACTATCCCAAAATTACCGCTTATAGCTAGTAGCTTTGTAGCTCTTAAAAATAAGCATACGCTATGTTTATAAGCTTCGTAGAGTAACACAAACTAAAATTCGCTGGTCGGCTCATCGTTTAAAAGTCCTGTTTTGTGTAAGACGATGTTAGCTTTAACTACGAATGTTGGGAAGCTCCGAAAAAAAGTAATAATTGATGGTGTCCCTATCGTCGCAATACTTACGGCGATATTCGAGGGACTCCCGGAACACCTTACGCAGATTTCGTAATCAACAAAATCGTTGCGAACACGATAGCTTTGTCCGCACTCGCTAGCGTCAATCAAATTTTTTGCCATGAATTAAATACATTCGGTTGCCGTTTGCGTTAAAGACCTGTCGCTCCCCTTTACGTCATTTATGTAAAAATTCCTCCGAAAATGGTCTCGTTCACTCGCTAGCGGCAATCGAATTTTTTGCCTTTAATTAAATAGATTCTGTTGCCGTTTGCGCTAAAGACCTGCCGTTGGCTTTTACGTCATTTGCGTGAAAATGGCCTCGTTTGCACTCGCTAGCGGCGATAAAATTTTTCGCCGTGAACTGAATGCATTCGGTTGCCGTTTTTTTTGCGTGAAAATCCACTCGTTTGCGTGAAAATGGCTTTATTCGCACTCGCTAGCGGCAATCGAATTTTTTGCCAATAAATAAATAGGTTCTGTTGCCATTTACGTTAAAGACTTGCCGCTCGCCTTTACGTCATTTGAGCGAAAATCCTCTCGTTCGCCCTCACTAGCGCCAATAAAATTTCCCCGTAAATTAAATAGATCCTTTTGCCTTTTGCGTTAACGACTTGCCGCTCACCCTTACGTCATTTGCACGAAAATCCTCTCGTTGCCACAAAAATGGCGTCGTTCGCACTCGCTAGCGCCAAGAAAATTTTTTGACAGAAATTAAATAGATTGTGTTGCCGTTTGCGCTAAAGACCTGCCGTTGGCTTTTACGTCATTTGCGTGAAAATGGCCTCGTTTGCACTCGCTAGCGGCAATACAATTTTTCGCCGTGAACTGAAGGTATTCGGTTGCCGTTTTTTTGCGTGAAAATGGCTTTATTCGCACTCGCTAGCTATCTAATTTTTTGCCAATAAATAAATAGGTTCTGTTGCCGTTTACGTTAAAGACTTGCCGCTCGCCTTTACGTCATTTGCACGAAAATCCTCTCGTTCGCCCTCGCTAGCGGCAATAAAATTTCCCCCCGTAAATTAAATAAATTCGTTTGCCTTTTGCGTTAACGACTTGCCGCTCGCCTTTACGTCATTTGAGCGAAAATCCTCTCGTTCGCCCTCGCTAGCGCCAATAAAATTTCCCCCATAAATTAAATAGATCCTTTTGCCTTTTGCGTTAACGACTTGCCGCTCACCCTTCCGTCATTTGCATGAAAATCCTATTGTTGCCACTAAAATGGCGTCGTTCGCACTCGCTAGCGGCAAGAAAATTTTTTGATAGAAATTAAATCGATTCTGTTGCCGTTTGCGTTAAAGACCTGCCTTTAGCTTATTTGCGCGAAAATCCTCTCGTTCGCCCTCGCTAGCGCCAATAAAATTTCCCCCGTAAATTAAATAGATCCTTTTGCCTTTTGCGTTAACGACTTGCCGCTCGCCTTTACGTCATTTGCACGAAAATCCTCTCGTTGCCACGAAAATGGCATCGTTCCCACTCGCTAGCGCCAATAAAATTTTTTGACAGAAATTAAATAGATTCTGTTGCCGTTTGCGTTAAAGACCTGCCTTTATGTTATTTTAGTGAAAATCCTCTCGTTCGCCCTCGCTAGCGCCAATAAAATTTCCCCCATAAATTAAATAGATCCTTTTGCCTTTTGCGTTAACGACTTGCCGTTCACCCTTCCGTCATTTGCACGAAAATCCTCTCGTTGCCACGAAAATTGCGTTGTTCGCACTCGCTAGCGCCAATAAAATTTTTTGACAGAAATTAAATAGATTCTGTTGCCGTTTGCGTTAAAGACCTGCCTTTATGTTATTTTAGCGAAAATCCTCTCGTTCGCCCTCGCTAGCGCCAATAAAATTTCCTCCCGTAAATTAAATAGATCCTTTTGCCTTTTGCGTTAACGACTTGCCGCTCACCCTTACGTCATTTGCACGAAAATCCTCTCGTTGCCACAAAAATGGCGTCGTTCGCACTCGCTAGCGCCAAGAAAATTTTTTGACAGAAATTAAATAGATTGTGTTGCCGTTTGCGCTAAAGAACTGCCGTTGGCTTTTACGTCATTTGCGTGAAAATGGCCTCGTTTGCACTCGCTAGCGGCAATACAATTTTTCGCTGTGAACTGAAGGTATTCGGTTGCCGTTTTTTTGCGTGAAAATGGCTTTATTCGCACTCGCTAGCTATCTAATTTTTTGCCAATAAATAAATAGGTTCTGTTGCCGTTTACGTTAAAGACTTGCCGCTCGCCTTTACGTCATTTGAGCGAAAATCCTCTCGTTCGCCCTCGCTAGCACCAATAAAATTTCCTCCCGTAAATTAAATAGATCCTTTTGCCTTTTGCGTTAACGACTTGCCGCTCACCCTTCCGTCATTTGCACGAAAATCCTCTCGTTGCCACGAAAATTGCATTGTTCGCACTCGCTAGCGCCAATAAAATTTTTTGACAGAAATTAAATAGATTCTGTTGCCGTTTGCGTTAAAGACCTGCCTTTACGTCATTTGAGCGAAAATCCTCTCGTTCGCCCTTGCTAGCGCCAATAAAATTTCCCCGTAAATTAAATAGATCCTTTTGCCTTTTGCGTTAACGACTTGCCGCTCGCCTTTACGTCATTTGCGCGAAAATCCTCTCGTTGCCACGAAAATGGCGTCGTTCGCACTCGCTAGCGCCAAGAAAATTTTTTGACAGAAATTAAATAGATTCTGTTGCCGTTTGCGTTAAAGACCTGCCTTTATGTTATTTTAGCGAAAATCCTTTCGTTCGCCCTCGCTAGCGCCAATAAAATTTCCCCCGTAAATTAAATAGATCCTTTTGCCTTTTGCGTTAACGACTTGCCGCTCACCCTTCCGTCATTTGTACGAAAATCCTCTCGTTGCCACGAAAATTGCGTTGTTCGCACTCGCTAGCGCCAATAACATTTTTTGACAGAAATTAAATAGATTCTGTTGCCGTTTGCGTTAAAGACCTGCCTTTATGTTATTTTAGCGAAAATCCTCTCGTTCGCCCTCGCTAGCGCCAATAAAATTTCCCCCCGTAAATTAAATAGATCCTTTTGCCTTTTGCGTTAACGACTTGCCGCTCACCCTTCCGTCATTTGCACGAAAATCCTCTCGTTGCCACGAAAATTGCGTCGTTCGCACTTGCTAGCGCCAATAAAATTTTTTGACAGAAATTAAATAGATTCTGTTGCCGTTTGCGTTAAAGACCTGCCTTTATGTTATTTTAGCGAAAATCCTCTCGTTCGCCCTCGCTAGCGCCAATAAAATTTCCCCCCGTAAATTAAATAGATCCTTTTGCCTTTTGCGTTAACGACTTGCCGCTCACCCTTCCGTCATTTGCACGAAAATCCTCTCGTTGCCACGAAAATGGCGTCGTTCCCACTCGCTAGCGCCAATCAAATTTTTTGCCGTAAATTAAATAGATTGTGTTGCCGTTTGCGTTAAAGACCTGCCTTTACGTCATTTGCGTGAAAATCCCCTCATTGCGGCGAAAAAGACCTCGTTCGCCCTCGCTAGCGCCAATCAAATTTTTTGCCGTAAATTAAATAGATTGTGTTGCCGTTTACGTTAACGACCTGCCGAAACCCGCCCCCCCATCCGCCCCCTGACGACCTGCATGTTCGTAACTTCTACGCGCCGACCATTTTATTTATTTTTTATTAGACCAAACGTGACTTTTAACAGAAAATAAAGCCATGGGCGTCGGGCCCGCCGTTTTTCGTGTTTTCTTTCTCCGCCACTGGCCTGCCTCCTGCTGCTATTTAAAAAAAAAAACGAACTATTGCGTGTTTTGTTGGTTTTTTTTGTATATATAAATATAAATATAAATATATATATATATGTGAACATTTTGCCATGAACCCTTTCGGCGACGTTCTCATGGTCATAGAACCTTTTAATGCAGGGTTAAATATATTTTGTACTTTCAACGCGTTAGGTGAACGTTTCGTATTGGTTGATTGCTGTATTAATAGTGATTTATTGGTTTTGCGTAACATTGTGTTAACCCACACTCCTTTTAAAGGTGATCCAGCCACGGCGTGGTTGCCACGGCGACCTTGGATTCCTTGGGTTCCCCGGTTTCCTTCCACAGTCCAAAAATCATAGCTACATTGCCCCATCTAAATTGCCCCATCTAAATTGCCCCTATAGACATTGTACGCCGAATTTCGAATGCAAACCCCTTAAGGCGGATGGGCTACAACAGCTGTCAAGGTGTTTTCAAAAGCGTGCGGTGGCATGCATCAAAGTTCTCCCCATGTCCACGTGGGTTTCCTCCGGGTTCTCGCGTTTCCTCCCACAGTCCAAAAACATGCATTTAAGGTGAATTGACTGCTCTAAATTGCCCCTATATGGGGGTGTGTCTCTTAGTGCTGGGGATCCAGAGTTGACTTACAAACCTAGGTAGCATTTGCATGTTCTCCCTGTCCACGTGGGTTTCCTCCGGGTTTTCTGGTTTCCTCCCACAGTCCAAAAACATGCATTTAAGGTGAATTGACTGCTCTAAATTGCCCCTATATGGGGGTGTGTCTCTTAGTGCTGGGGATCCAGAGTTGACTTCCAAACTGGTTAGCATTTGCATGTTCTCCCTGTCCACGTGGGTTTCCTCTGGGTTCTCTAGTTTCCTCCCACAGTCCAAAAACATGCATTTAAGGTGAATTGACTGCTCTAAATTGCCCCTATATGGGGGTGTGTCTCTTAGTGCTGGGGATCCAGAGTTGACTTCCAACCTGGGTAGCATTTGCATGTTCTCCCTGTCCACGTGGGTTTCCTCCGGGTTCTCTCGTTTCCTCCCACAGTCCAAAAACATGCATTTAAGGTGAATTGACTGCTCTAAATTGCCCCTATATGGGGGTGTGTCTCTTAGTGCTGGGGATCCAGAGTTGACTTCCAACCTGGGTAGCATTTGCATGTTCTCCCTGTCCACGTGGGTTTCCTCCGGGTTCTCTCGTTTCCTCCCACAGTCCAAAAACATGCATTTAAGGTGAATTGACTGCTCTAAATTGTCCCTATATGGGGGTGTGTCTCTTAGTGCTGGGGTTCCAGAGTTGACTTCCAACCTGGGTTGCATTTGCATGTTCTCCCTGTCCACGTGAGTTTCCTCTGGGTTTTCCGGTTTCCTCCCACAGTCCAAAAACATGCATTTAAGGTGAATTGACTGCTCTAAATTGCCCCTATATGGGGGTGTGTCTCTTAGTGCTGGGGATCCAGAGTTGACTTCCAACCTGGGTAGCATTTGCATGTTCTCCCTGTCCACGTGGGTTTCCTCCGGGTTCTCTGGTTTCCTCCCACAGTCCAAAAACATGCATTTAAGGTGAATTGACTGCTCTAAATTGCCCCTATATGGGGGTGTGTCTCTTAGTGCTGGGGATCCAGAGTTGACTTCCAAACTGGGTAGCATTTGCATGTTCTCCCTGTCCACGTGGGTTTCCTCCGGGTTCTCTGGTTTCCTCCCACAGTCCAAAAACATGCATTTAAGGTGAATTGACTGCTCTAAATTGCCCCTATATGGGGGTGTGTCTCTTAATGCTGGGGATCCAGAGTTGACTTCCAAATTGGGTAGCATTTGCATGTTCTCCCTGTCCATGTGGGTTTCCTCTGGGTTTTCTGGTTTCCTCCCACAGTCCAAAAACATGCATTTAAGGTGAATTGACTGCTCTAAATTGCCCCTATATGGGGGTGTGTCTCTTAGTGCTGGGGATCTAGAGTTGACTTCCAAACTGGGTAGCATTTGCGTGTTCTCCCTGTCCACGTGGGTTTCCTCCGGGTTCTCTGGTTTCCTCCCACAGTCAAAAAACATGCATTTAAGGTGAATTGACTGCTCTAAATTGCCCCTATATGCGTTGTGTCTCCTAGTGCTGGGGATTCAGATTGGAATCTTGATCTGGATGGAGTTTGCATGTTCTCCCCATGTTCACGTGGGTTTTCTCTCACAGTCAAAAAACATGGATTCAAGGTGAATTGGCTGCTCTAAATGTTCCCTCTATGATGTGTGTCTCTTAGGGCTGGGGATTCAGATCGGAATCTTGATCTGGCTGGAGTTTGCATGTTCTCCCCAGGTTTACGTGGGTTTCCTCCAGATTCACCGGTTCCCTACCACAGTCCAAAAACATGTATTTGAGGTGAATTGACTGCTGTAAATTGCCCCTATATAGTGTGTGTGTGAGTGAGTGCATGCCCAGCGCAGTACCTGCCCCTTTATCTCGACAAGAACACAAAGACATCAGTACAAAAAAGGTTCTCCGGCTCTCCAGTCTACTCCCACAGTCCAAAAACATGCATTTAAGGTGAATCGAATGCTCTAAATTGCCCCTTTATAAAATATGTGTGTCTCTCAGTGTTAGGAATCCAGGGTCGAATTCCCATCCAGGTGAAGTCTGGGTGTCCTCCGTGTTCTCTGGTTTGCTCCCCCAGTCCAAAAATATGGATTCAAGGTGAATCGGATGCTCTAAATTGCCCCATATAGCATGTGTCTGTGTGAGTAAGTGTGTGCCCAGTGATGGATTGCCACGCTGTCCGCGGTGTATCTGCCCAATGCCCCGAAACGTTCTCCCCCTACCCCCCCCCCCCCCCCCCCCCAACGGAACCTTTGTAGACCATTAAGCGGACGTTAATGAACGACAAAGGAACATCTACTGTACAAACAACGACTCGTGATACCAATGTTAGCCTGGTAGCTAACGCTACGCTACACGTGGATTGTTTATTTATGGGTTAGCAACGTATAAACCCACAATCTTTGGCTGGATCACCGAGAAAAGAAAAAAAACTAATTAAAGGAGAAAAGAAAAGAAATTCATGGTTTATTTGTGGCAGCTCGACACCTCGCAGCCCCGCGCTCCAACCCAAAAGCGCGGGTTCCCAAAATGGCGTTTGCATGTATGTTTCGATTTAACGTCTCGTGTAGAGTTCGATTTAAGTAAAAAAATGTAAAAAATAATCCGTTGAATGTGTGAAATGAGCGAATTGTCTCTTCGGTGTGATGTTCTCCGGGTTCTGGAGACTCGTTTTAACCTAAGTGGGCTTTATCTCGGTGGGAGAAAACATTCCGAGCCAAAGCGAATGAGAATTAAAGAGTTTTGGTCTACGAGAACGTGTGCTGTTTGATTTCTTTGCACTTAAAAATGGGAATATAGCGTTAAAGCGTGAAAAAAAAGCGGGTTCGTTAGCATATACTGTAGCTGCGGGAACGTTTGGGGCCGCCAGAGGGCGCTCGGAACTCATAAACAGTATATTAATTGGATACGGGTCTGTTTTTGTGGTAGTTCCTTGTTGGTTCTCGGTTCTCCATTGGTCAGGACCTTCACAGATATTATATAGGCGTAATTTGGGTTGTTAATTATAGGGGCAATACAGTATAGTCACTATATGGGGCAATTTAGAGCAGCCAAGTTACCTTAAGTCCATGTTTTTGAAGCCTGGTGGGTGGGAGGGTCCCCATGCCCATCCAGGGGAGAACGTTTCGGGCGCTGGGGAGATACATCCAGGAGAGGGAGCACACCTTCACACACATACATACACTCTATCGGGGCAATTTGGCACAGCCAATTTACCTTAAATGCATGTTTTTGAATCCTGGCGTGTGGGAGGGTCCCCATGCCCATCCAGGGGAGAACGTTTCGGGCGCTGGGGAGATACACCCAGGAGAGGGAGCACACCTTCACACACATACACACACTCTATAGGGGCAATTTGGAGCAGCCTATTTACCTTAAATCCATGTTTTTGGAGCCTGTGGGGGGGGATTCCTCATACCCATCCAGGGGAGAACGTTTTGGGCGATGGGGAGATACATCCAACAGAGGGCGCACACATTCACACACATACATACACATACATATTATACAGGGGCAATTTAGAGCAGCCGATTTACCTTAAATCCATTTTTTTGGAGCCTGTGGGGGGGGGTTCCTCATACACATCCAGGGGAGAACGTTTCGGGTGATGGGCAGATACACCCAGGAGAGAGCGCACACATTCACACACATACACACATACATATTATATGGGGGCAATTTAGAGCAGCCAATTTAACCTTAAATCCATGTTTTTGGAGCCTGTGGGGGGGATTCCTCATACCCATCCAGGGGAGAACGTTTTGGGCGATGGGGAGATACATCCAACAGAGGGCGCACACATTCACACACATACACACACATACACACACATACATATTATATGGGGGCAATTTAGAGCAACCGATTTACCTTAAATCCATGTTTTTGGAGCCTGTGGGGGGGGGTTCCTCATACACATCCAGGGGAGAACGTTTCGGGTGATGGGCAGATACACCCAGGAGAGAGCGCACACATTCACACACATACACACATACATATTATATGGGGGCAATTTAGAGCAGCCAATTTACCTTAAATCCATGTTTTTGGAGCCTGTGGGGGGGATTCCTCATACCCATCCAGGGGAGAACGTTTTGGGCGATGGGGAGATACATCCAACAGAGGGCGCACACATTCACACACATACACACATATATATTATATGGGGGCAATTTAGAGCAGCCGATTTACCTTAAATCCATGTTTTTGGAGCCTGTGGGGGGGGTTCCTCATGCCCATCCAGGGGAGAACGTTTCGGGCGCTGGGCAGATACACCCAATCCAGGAACTTTTAAAGGAACCAAAGTGGAACCAAGAGGAACCAAACCCCCCACCCGTCGCAGTCAGCCTCCACTTCGATCGCAAAGCTCATGAGAACGTTCTACCAAGTTCTCTGCAACCACGATGACAGGAAATGACACCGCAGAACCTTGTTTACCTGTCGTGTGCGAATGTGGTTCCACCTGTCTTACCAGCGTCCTATCTAGTCGCATACCGTGAGAGACATGTTCTCCGACCTTCTGCCTCACATCGGTACCGGATTGCCGTCCCGTCCCGTGGGGTATCAGTCCAGAACCTGAAAGGTTCTCCCTTGGATAGGCATGGAGAACCATCCCACCCCCCCCCCAAATCCCCCGCACGACCATAGTAGGGTATTCAGTTGGAGATAGTGATATGAGCACCTGGTTATGATTATGTTCTACCCTATATGGGGCAACTTGGAGCATTCAATTCACCTTGAATCCATGTTGTCGGACCGTGGGAGGAAACCCACGGGGATCGGGATTCGAACCTGGATCCTGGGTAACATGAAAGAGTGTTACCCCTATATAGTGTGTGTATGTGTGTAACACACAAATACACACACTATATAGGGGCAATTTGGAGCAGCCGATTTACCTTAAATCCATGTTTTTGGAGACTGAGGCGGAGGTTCCTCATGCCCATCCAGGGGAGAATGTTTCGGGTACACCCAGGAGAGGGCGCACACATATATACACAAACACACACTCTATAGGGGCAATTTGGAGCAGCCAATTTACCTTAAATCCATGTTTTTGCAGCCTGGTGGGGGAAGGTTCCTCATGCCCATCCAGGGGAGAACGTTTTGGGCGCTGGGCAGATACACCCAGGAGAGGGCGCACACATTCACACACATACACAAATATACACACACTCTGTAGGGGCAATTTGGAGCAGCCAATTTACCTTAAATCCATTTTTTTGAAGCCTGAAGGGGGGTTGCAAAATCCACCAAGATCCAGCATTGATAGACACACACCATATAGGGCAATTTAGAGCAACCATTTCACCTTGAATCCATGTTTTCGTACTGTGGGAGGAACCCGGAGAACCGGACGAAAACCCACATGGACGCGGGGAGAACATGCAAAATCCACACAGATCCAGCATTGATAGACACACACAATATGGGGCAATTTAGAGCAACCATTTCACCTTGAATCCATGTTTTCGGACTGTGCGTAGAACCCGGACGAACCCGAAAACCCACATTGACGCAGGGAGAACATGCAAACTCCACTCAGATCCAGATTCCGACCTGGATCCCCAGTGCTGATAGACACACACCATTTGGGGCAATTTAGAGCAACCATTTCCCCTTGAATCCATGTTTTCGGACTGTGGGAGGAACCCGGACGAACCCGAAAACCCACATGGACGTGGGGAGAACATGCAAACTCCACCCAGATCCAGATTCCGACCTGGATCCCCAGCGCTGAGAGACACACACCATATGGGGCAATTTAGAGCAACCATTTCACCTTGAATCCATGTTTTCAGACTGGGATGAACCCGGAGAACCGGACGAAACCCACATGGATGTGGGGAGAACATGCAAACTCCACCCAGATCCAGATTCCGACCTGGATCCCCAGCGCTGATAGACACACACCATATGGGGCAATTTAGAGCAACCATTTCACCTTGAATCCATGTTTTCAGACTGGGAGGAACCCGGAGAACCGGACGAAAACCCACATGGATGTGGGGAGAACATGCAAACTCCACCCAGATCCAGATTCCGACCTGGATCCCCAGCGCTGATAGACACACACCATATGGGGCAATTTAGAGCAACCATTTCACCTTAAATCCATGTTCTCGGACTGTGGGAGGAACCCGGAGAACCGGACGAAAACCCACATGGACGCGGGGAGAACATGCAAACTCCACCCAGATCTAGCGTTGATAGACACACACCATATGGGGCAATTTAAAGCAACCATTTCACCTTGAATCCATGTTTTCAGACTGGGAGGAACCCGGAGAACCGGACGAAAACCCACATGGACGTGGGGAGAACATGCAAACTCCACGCAGATCCAGATTCCGACCTGGATCCCCAGCGCTGATAGACACACACCATATGGGGCAATTTAGAGCAACCATTTCACCTTGAATCCATGTTTTCAGACTGGGAGCAACCCGGAGAACCGGACGAAACCCACATGGACGCGGGGAGAACATGCAAACTCCACCCAGATCCAGATTCCGACCTGGATCCCCAGCACTGATAGACACACACCATATGGGGCAATTTAGAAAAAACAGGGATTCAAGGTGAAGCTGTTGTAAATTGCCCCTATATTGCCCCTATATAGTGTGAGTGAGTGTATGCCCAGTGAAAGATTGACACTCTGTCCTGGGTGTATCTGCCTAGCGCTCGAAACGTTCTACCCTGGGTACACATGGGGAACCAGGTGAATGGTTCCAGTCCAAAAACATGGATTCAAGGTGAAGCTGCTGTAAATTGCCCCTATATAATGTGAGTGAGTGTGTGCCCAGCAAAAGATTGGCGCCCTGTCCTGGGTGTCTCAGCCCAGCGTCCGAAACGTTCTCCCCTGGGTGGACATGGGGAACCAGGGGAATGGTTCCCAGTCCAAAAACATGGATTCAAGGTGAAGCTGGTCTAAATTGCCCCCATATAGTGTGTGTGTAAGGGTGTGCCCAGCGATGGATCGGTGCCCTGTCCTGGGTGTCTCAGCCCAGCGCTCGAAACGTTCTACCCTGGGTGCACATGGGGAACCAGGGGAATGGTTCCAGTCCAAAAACATGGATTCAAGGTGAAGCTGCTGTAAATTGCCCCTATATAATGTGAGTGAGTGTGTGCCCAGCAAAAGATTGGCGCCCTGTCCTGGGTGTATCTGCCCAACGCCCGAAACGTTCTCCCCTGGGTGGACATGGGGAACCAGGAGAACAATTCCAGTCCAAAAACATGGATTCAAGGTAAAGCTGCTGCCCCATATAGTGTGAGAAATTGCCCCATATAGTGTGAGTGAGTGTATGCCCTGTGAAAGTTTGACACTCTGTCCTGGGTGTATCTGCCCAGCTTCCGAAACGTTCTCCCCTGGGTGCACATGGGGAACCCGGAGAACAATTCCAGTCCGTAAACATTCAAGGTGAATTCAAGGTGGATTCAAGGTGAAGCTGATGTAAATTGCCCCTATATAATGTGAGTGAGTGTGTGCCCAGCAAAAGATTGGCGCCCTGTCCTGGGTGTCTATGTCCAGCGCCCGAAACGTTCTCCCCTGGGTGCACATGGGGAACCAGGGGAACGGTTTTCAGTCCGAAAACATGGATTCAAGGTGAAGCTGGTCTAAATTGCCCCTATATAGTGTGTGTAAGGGTGTGCCCAGTGATGGATCGGTGCCCTGTCCTGGGTGTATCTGCCTAGCGCTCGAAACGTTCTACCCTGGGTACACATGGGGAACCAGGTGAATGGTTCCAGTCCAAAAACATGGATTCAAGGTGAAGCTACTGCCCCATATAGTGTGAGAAATTGCCCCATATAGTGTGAGTGAGTGTATGCCCAGTGAAAGATCAGCGCCCTGTCGTGGGTGTATCTGCCCAGCGTCCGAAACGTTCTCCCCTCGGTGCACATGGGGAACCCGGAGAACAATTCCAGTCCGTAAACATTCAAGGTGAATTCAAGGTGGATTCAAGGTGAAGCTGCTGTAAATTGCCCCTATATAGTGTGTGTGTGTGTGTGTAAGGGTGTGCCCAGCGATGGATCAGTGCCCTGTCCTGGGTGTTTCTGCCCAGCGCCTGAAACGTTCTCCCCTGGGTGGACATGGGGAACCAGGAGAACAATTCCAGTCCAAAAACATGGATTCAAGGTGAAGCTGGTCTAAATTGCCCCTATATAATGTGAGTGCATCTGTGCCCAGTGAATGATCGGCGCCCTGTCCTGGGTGTATCTGCCCAGCGCCCCAAACGTTCTCCCCTGGGTACACATGGGGAACCCGGAGAACAATTCCAGTCCGAAAACATTCAAGGTGAATTCAAGGTGGATTCAAGGTGAAGCTGCTGTAAATTGCCCCTATATAATGTGAGTGAGTGTGTGCCCAGCAAAAGATTGGCGTCCTGGGTGTATCTGCCCAACCCCCGAAACGTTCTCCCCTGGGTGGACATGGGGAACCAGGAGAACAATTCCAGTCCAAAAACATGGATTCAAGGTGAAGCTTCTGCCCCATATAGTGTGAGAAATTGCCCCATATAGTGTGAGTGAGTGTATGCCCAGTGAAAGATTGACACTCTGTCCTGGGTGTATCTGCCCAGCGTCCGAAACGTTCTCCCCTGGGTGGACATGGGGAACCCGGAGAACAATTCCAGTCCGTAAACATTCAAGGTGAATTCAAGGTGGATTCAAGGTGAAGCTGCTGTAAATTGCCCCTATATAATGTGAGTGAGTGTGTGCCCAGCAAAAGATTGGCGCCCTGTCCTGGGTGTATCTGCCCAGCGCCCGAAACGTTCTCCCTTGGGTGCACATGGGGAACCCGGAGAACAATTCCAGTCCAAAAACATGGATTCAAGGTGAAGCTGGTCTAAATTGCCCCTATATAATGTGAGTGCGTCTGTTCCCAGTGAATGATCGGCGCCCTGTCCTGGGTGTATCTGCCCAGCGTCCGAAACGTTCTCCCCTGGGTGCACATGGGGAACCCGGAGAACAATTCCAGTCTCAAAACATTCAAGGTGAATTCAAGGTGGATTCAAGGTGAAGCTGGTCTAAATTGCCCCTATATAGTGTGTGTGTAAGGGTGTGCCCAGCAAAAGATTGGCGCCCTGTCCTGGGTGTATCTGCCCAGCACCCCAAACGTTCTCCCCTGGGTGGACATGGGGAACCCAGAGAACAATTCCAGTCCAAAAACATGGATTCAAGGTGAAGCTGGTCTAAATTGCCCCTATATAATGTGAGTGCGTCTGTGCCCAGTGAATGATCGGCGCCCTGTCCTGGGTGTATCTGCCCAGCGCCCCAAACGTTCTCCCCTGGGTGAACATGGGGAACCCGGGGAACGGTTCCCAGTCCAAAAACATGGATTCAAGGTAAAGCTGCTGCCCCATATAGTGTGAGAAATTGCCCCATATAGTGTGAGTGAGTGTATGCCCAGTGAAAGATCAGCGCCCTGTCCTGGGTGTATCTGCCCAGCGTCCGAAACGTTCTCCCCTGGGTGCACATGGGGAACCCGGAGAACAATTCCAGTCCGTAAACATTCAAGGTGAATTCAAGGTGGATTCAAGGTGAAGCTGGTCTAAATTGCCCCTATATAGTGTGTGTGTAAGGGTGTGCCCAGCAAAAGATTGGCGCCCTGTCCTGGGTGTATCTGCCCAGCGCCCAAAACGTTCTCCCCTGGGTGCACATAGGGAACCCGGAGAACAATTCCAGTCCAAAAACATGGATTCAAGGTGAAGCTGGTCTAAATTGCCCCTATATAATGTGAGTGCGTCTGTTCCCAGTGAATGATCGGCGCCCTGTCCTGGGTGTATCTGCCCAGCGTCCGAAACGTTCTCCCCTGGATGCACATGGGGAATCCGGAGAACAATTCCAGTCCGTAAACATTCAAGGTGAATTCAAGGTGGATTCAAGGTGAAGCTGGTCTAAATTGCCCCTATATCGTGTGTGTGTAAGGGTGTGCCCAGCAAAAGATTGGCGCCCTGTCCTGGGTGTATCTGCCCAGCGCCCGAAACGTTCTCCCTTGTTGGGCATGGGGAACCCCCGACCACCCCCCCACCCCCCACCTCGGAGTTCTCATTCATGTCGCGGTGCGTTTCAGGCGACCGACTCAAATCTTAACGATTAGGCTGGGAAAAGCTATTTGGGTCTGGCATGCGTTCTCCGTCGTTAGAACCGATGCCATCGGCGGTGGCGCGCATTAAAGGGAGCAGCTGGCACGCCGTTCACAGGAACGCTGGTGCGTGGGGCAAATAGGAAGCAGGTGACTGTGGAATGTCCCACGAGAGCAGACTTTATTTAACCCCCGTTCCAAATCCCCCGCACGCCGTCCTCGTCTCTCGGTTCTCCTTCTCGCAGAGGAAGGCCAGAAGGCCACGATGACCGTGTACAGAAAACATGGATTCAAGGTGAATTGGTTGCTGTAAATTGCCCCATATGTCATGTGTCTATCAGCACTGGTTGCTGTAAATTGCCCCCAAGAACCAGGTTGGAATCTGGATCTGGGTAGAGTTTGCATGTTCTCCCTGTGTCCATGTGGGTTTTCGTCCAGTTCTCCGGGTTCTACGCACAGTACGGAAACATGATTTCAAGGTGAATTGGTTGCTGTAAATTGCCCCTATATGGTGTCTGGGGATCCAGGTTGGTATCTGGATCTGGGTGAAGTTTGCATGTTCTCCTCGAGTCCACGTGGGTTTTCGCCCAGTTCTCCGGGTTCCACGCGCAGTCTTAAAACATGGATTCATGGTTAAATTGTTGCTGTAAATTGCCCCATATGTCATGTGTCTATCAGCACTGGTTGCTGTAAATTGCCCCATATGGTTCCTCCCACAGTATGGAAACATGGATTCAAGGTGAATTGGTTGCTGTAAATTGCCCCATATATCATATGTCTATCAGCGCTGGGGAACCAGGTTGGAATCTGGATCTGGGTGGAGTTTGAATGTTCTCCTCGTGTCCATGTGGGTTTTCGTCCAGTTCTCTTAAAACATGGATTCATGGTTAAATTGTTGCTGTAAATTGCCCCATATGTCATGTGTCTATCAGCACTGGTTGCTGTAAATTGCCCCATATGGTGTGTTTATCAGAGCTGGGGATCCAGGTTGGTATCTGGATCTGGGTAGAGTTTGCATGTTCTCCCCGTGTCCATGTGGGTTTTTGCCCCGTTTTCCGGGTTCTACGCACAGTCTGGAAACATCAATTCAAGGTTAATTGGTTGCTCTAAATTGCCCCCTATATGGTATGTGCCTATCAGTGTTGGGGATGCAGGTTGGAATCTGAATCTGGGTGGAGTTTGCATGTTCTCCCCGTGTCCGTGTGGGTTTCGTCCAGTTTTCTGGGTTCCTCCCACAGTCCAGAAATATGGAATCAAGGTGAATTGGTTGCTCTAAATTGCCCCCTATATGGTGTGTGTCTATCAGCGCTGGGGAACCAGGTTGGAATCTGGATCTGGGAGAAGTTTGCATGTTTTCCTCGTGTCCATGTGGGTTTTCGTCCAGTTCTCCGGGTTCCACGCACAGTCTTAAAACATGGATTCATGGTTAAATTGTTGCTGTAAATTGCCCCATATGTCATGTGTCTATCAGCACTGGTTACTGTAAATTGCCCCCATATGGTTATTGTCTATCAGCACTTAGGATCCAGGTTGGAATCTGGATCTGGGTAGAGTTTGCATGTTCTCCTTGTGTCCATGTGGGTTTTCGTCCAGTTCTCCGGGTTCTACGCACAGTACGGAAACATGATTTCAAGGTGAATTGGTTGCTGTAAATTGCCCCTATATGGTGTCTGTCTATCAGTGCTGGGGATCCAGGTTGGAATCTGGATCTGGGTGAAGTTTGCATGTTCTCCTCGAGTCCACGTGGGTTTTCGCCCAATTCTCCGGGTTCCTCCCACAGTATGGAAACATGGATTCAAGGTGAATTGGTTGCTCTAAATTGCCCCATATATCATATGTCTATCAGCGCTGGGTTGGAATCTGGATCTGGGTGAAGTTTGCATGTTCTCCCTGTGTCCATGTGGATTTTTGTCTTATTCTCCGGGTTCTAATCACAGTATGGAAACGTGGATTCAAGGTGAATTGGTTGCTGTAAATTGCCCCATATATCATATGTCTATCAGCGCTGGGGAACCTGGTTGGAATCTGGATCCGGGAGAAGTTTGCATGTTCTCCCTGTGTCCATGTGGGTTTTCGTCCAGTTCTCCGGGTTCTACACACAGTCCGGAAACATGATTTCAAGGTGAATTGGTTGCTGTAAATTGCCCCATAGGGTGTGTTTATCAGTGCTGGGGAACCTGGTTGGAATCTGGATCTGGGTGGAGTTTGCATGTTCTCCCCATGTCCGCATAGGTTCTTCCTACAGTCCAGAAACATGGATTCAAGGTGAATTGGTTGCTGTAACTTGCCCCATATGGTGTGTCTATCAGCGTTTTATCAGCGCCTCGTTCACAGGGATTCCTCCCACAGTCCAGAAACATGGCTTCAAGGTGAATTGGCTGCTCTAAATTGCCCCTATATGGTGTGTGTCTATCTATACGGCTCTACCGCCGACCTAGCTACGCAAAGGGGGCAAATAAACTTAATTTAGCCCTCCTACAGCCGAGGTAGAAAGGAAGATTGCTTTGGCGCAAAGGCCAGGGGGTTATGTGATATTTCGCCTCCCATGGAAACGAATCGAACCCACGGTGGCAGAGGGCAGCGTGAACAGAGCGGGGCATTGTCTCGGGCCCGAGAGAGGAGACGAAATGAAAGGGTCCATACAACGAGCGAGCGAGCGAGCGAGAGAGAGAGAGAGAGAGAGAGAGAGAGAGAGAGAGAGTTTACGTCAATGGACTGCGTTCACGTGATTTATTTATAATAACAGACAACCTTCAGCACATTATGGCTTTTATATATATATATCCATCCATTATCTCCCGCTTTATCCTCTATTAGGGTCGCGGTGGGGTTCCCCATGCCCATCCAGGGGAGAACGTTTCGGGCGCTGGGCAGATACACCCAGGACAGGACGCCAATCCATCGCTGGGCACACACTCACTCACACACACAGACACACTCTATATGGGGCAATTTTGAGAACACAATTGACTTGTCCATGTTTTTGGACTGTGGGAGGAAACCGGAGAACCCGGAGGAAACCCACGCGGACACGGGGAGGACATCGAAACTCCACCCAGATGGGGATTCGAACCGGGAATCCCTAGCGCCACCGTGCTGCCCTATATATATATATATATAGTGGTTGGCATGTTCTCCTCTCAGCGCTAGCGATTCCCGGTTCGAATCCCCATCCGGGTGGAGTCGCCATGTTCTCCCCGTGTCCGCGTGGCTTTCCTCCGGGTTCTCCGCTTTCCTCCCACAGTCCAAAAACATGGATCAAGGGCAATTGAAGGCTCCAAATTGCCCCATATAGAGTTGCGATAGAGTACAGCGATAGACTGGCCTCCTGTCCTGGGTGTATCTGGCCAGCGCCCGAAACGTTCTCCCCTGGATGGACATGGGGAACCCCACCGCGACCCTAATAGAGGATATAGGGATAGACAGACAGACAGACAGATAGATAGATATAAAGTCTAGCACCATGTGTATAGTCAGCACACTGTACCAGTCATTCATTCATTATCTCCCGCTTTATCCTCTATTAGGGTCGCGGTGGGGTTCCCCATGCCCATCCAGGGGAGAACGTTTCGGGCGCTGGGCAGATACACCCAGGACAGGGCGCCAATCCATCGCTGGGCACACACTCACTCACACAGACACACTCTATATGGGGCAATTTGGAGAACTCTATTGACTTGATCCATGTTTTTGGACTGTTGGAGGAAACCGGAGAACCCGGAGGAAACCCACGCGGACACGGGGAGAACATGGAAACTCCACCCAGATGGGGATTCGAACCGGGAATCCCTAGCGCCACCGTGCTGCCCTATATATATATTAATTCCAGCACTATGTACAGTCATCACTCTCTAGAGTATATATATATATATAGTGGGGGCGGCATGGTGGCTTAGTGGTTTAGCATGTTCTCCTCTCAGCGCTAGGGATTCCCGGTTCGAATCCCCATCTGGGTGGAGCTTCCATGTCCTCCTCGTGTCTGCGTGGGTTTCCTCCGGGTTCTCCGGTTTCCTATCACAGTCCAAAAACATGGATCAAGTCAATTGAGTTCTCAAAATTGCCCCATATAGAGTGTGTCTGTGTGAGTGAGTGTGTGCCCAGCGATAGATTGCCCCCCTGTCCTGGGTCTATCTACCCAGCGCCCCCCCCTGGACCCTAGTAGAGGATAAAGCGGAAGATAATGGATGGCTGGACATACATATATATATATATATATATATATATATATATATATATATATATATATATATATATATACACACCCACACAGACACGCTCTATATGGGGCAA
>JAFMOC010000222.1:500000-512500 GCA_019802505.1 Corydoras sp. C115 | reverse complement strand
TCAGTAGTCTGTCCGCTATTAGGTTCAGTAGGCGGTCCTATAGTTGGTCCGGTATTAGGTCCAGTAGTTGTTCCTATAGTTGGACTGGTATTAGATTCAGTAGTCTGTCCGGTATTATATTCAGTAGTCGGTCTGGTATTAGGTCCAGTAGTTGTTCCTATAGTTGGACTGGTATTAGATTCAGTAGTCTGTCCGGTATTATATTCAGTAGTCGGTCTGGTATTAGATTCAGTAGTCTGTCCGGTATTAGGTCCAGTAGTTTATCCTATAGTTGTTCCAATATTAGATTCAGTAGTTGTTCTTATAGTTGGACTGGTATTATATTCAGTAGTCGGTCCGGTATTAGGTTCAGTAGTTGTTCCTATAGTTGTTCCAATATTAGATTCAGTAGTCGTTCCGGTAGTTCTTCCTACAGTTGGTCGATTATTGAATTCAGTAGTTGTTCCTATAGTTGGACAGGTATTAGATTCAGTATTCGATACTAAACGTTCTGTTTTAGCTGCCTGTACGTTTCCTGCTTTGTACTCGGCAGTTGTTCTGTGTTTGGTGTTCTTCGTGTTCGTCTTCTTCTTTTTTCCACGTCAGCAGTTTCTCGTTCTGACGGTCTATAAACGGTAGCGCTGCACACTCCGGTTTTGGGGACAGACGTCCGCCTTGCGCTGGCGTAATGGATATTCTTGCCGAGTCCAGGTTTACAGTCAACAGACATCCTAATTAAAAAAAACCGTCTTGCCGAAGGTCACGCCGATCTCTCGCTCTGATCCCTCACCCGATCTGCCGATCAGGTGAGAGCGGCGCGACCTTTCCCTCTCCCGACGCCCGTTTGTTTTGGACGGGACAGGCCTGAAATGTCTCTGGATCTCTCGTTAGCCAGACGGAATAGAGGCGGCTTTGTGTCGGCTTGCCGACTCCATTTAGGTGAGGTGCTCGTGTTCTGTTTTGTAAAAAGTACCCACGAGGTTGAAGATACCCTTTTGCCCCCGTGTTGGGGATGGGCTTTGGTAACCACCTGAAATGCCTTAGTAACCACTAGGTGCCACCAGGTGCACCTCAAAATTGGCTTACTGGGTCCCTAGCAACCATCTAATATACCTTGGCAACCTCTTATTGATTGCAGCAACCACCTGAAACGCCATAGTAAGCACTAGGTGCCACCAGGTGCACCTCAAAATTGGCTTACTGGGTCTTCAGCAACCATCTAATATACCTTGGCAACGACTTATTGATTGCAGCAACCACCTAAAATGCCTACGACACTTACTAGTATCCTGGTAACCACCAGGTACACCTTAAAATTGGTCTTCTGGTTGCCTAGCAACCATTTAATATACCTTGGCAACCACTTATTGATTGCAGCAACCACCTGAAACGCCATAGTAAGCACTAGGTGCCACCAGGTGCACCTCAAAAATGGCTTACTGGGTCCCTAGCAACCATCTAATATACCTTGGCAACGACTTATTGATTGCAGCAACCACCTAAAATGCCTTAGTTAGCACTAGGACACTTACTAGTATCCTGGTAACCACCAGGTACGCCTCAAAATGGCTTACTGGGTCCCTAGCAACCATCTAATATACCTTGGCAACGACTTATTGATTGCAGCAACCA
Organism: Corydoras sp. C115; assembly: GCA_019802505.1. Lineage (NCBI taxonomy): Eukaryota > Metazoa > Chordata > Actinopteri > Siluriformes > Callichthyidae > Corydoras > Corydoras sp. C115. Next base: position 510,889 of record JAFMOC010000222.1, on the reverse strand, counting down.
CCTGAAATGCCATAGTAAGCACTAGGTACCACCAGGTATGCCTCAAAAATGGCCTACTGGTTCCCTAGCAACCATTTAATATACCTTGGCAACGACTTATTGATTGCAGCAACCACCTAAAATGCCTTAGTTAGCACTAGGACACTTAATAGTATCCTGGTAACCACCAGGTACGCCTCAAAAATGGCCTACTGGTTCCCTAGCAACCATTTAATATACCTTGGCAACGACTTATTGATTGCAGCAACCACCTAAAATGCCTTAGTTAGCACTAGGACACTTAATAGTATCCTGGTAACCACCAGGTACGCCTCAAAAATGGCCTACTGGTTCCCTAGCAACCATTTAATATACCTTGGCAACGACTTATTGATTGCAGCAACCACCTAAAATGCCTTAGGTAGCACTAGGACACTTACTAGTATCCTGGTAACCACCAGGTACGCCTCAAAATGGCCTACTGGTTCCCTAGCAACCATTTAATATACCTTGGCAACCACTTATTGATTGCAGCAACCACCTGAAACGCCATAGTAAGCACTAGGTACCACCAGGTATGCCTCAAAAATGGCCTACTGGTTCCCTAGCAACCATTTAATATACCTTGGCAACCTCTTATTGATTGCAGCAACCACCTAAAATGCCTACGACACTTACTAGTATCCTGGTAACCACCAGGCACACCTTAAAATGGTCTTCTGGTTGCCTAGCAACCATTTAAAATACCTTGGCAACCACTTTTTGATTGCAGCAACCATCTGAAATGCCTTAGTAAGCACTCGGACACTTGCTACTGTTGCTGTAACCTGTAATTGTAAACCTCACAAAATGGCCTACTGGTTCCCTAGCAACCACCTATAACACCTTGGCAACCACTTATTGATTGCAGCAACCACCTGAAATGCCTCAGTAAGCACTCGGACACTCTCTAGTATTATTGTAACCACTGTACGCCTCAAAAATGACCTACTGGTTCCCTAGCAACCACATGAAATACCTTCGTTAGCTCTCGGACACTCACTAGTATCCTTGTAACCACCTTGCGCCTAGAAAAATGGCTTACTGGTTCCCTAGCAACCACCTGAAAATGCCTTAATAACCACTAGAACATTTAATAGTATCCTGGTACCCACCAGGTGCACCTCAAAAATGGGCGACTGGTTCCCTAGCAACCATCTAATATACCACTTATTGATTGCTGCAACCACCTGAAATGCCTTAGTAAGCACTAGGTACCACCATGTACGCCTCAAAAACGGCTTGTATGTTCCCTAGCAACCATCTAATGCACCTCGGCAACCACCTGAAATGCCTTAGTAAGCACTCGGACACTCACTAGTATTATTGTAACCACCTTACGCCTCAAAAATGACCTACTGGTTCCCTAGCAACCACCTGAAATACCTTGGCAACCACTTATTAATTGCAGCAACCACCTGAAATACCTTAGTAAGCACTAGTTACCACCAGGTACGCCTTAAAAATGGCTTACTGGTTCCCTAGCAACCACCTGAAATGCCTTAGTAAGCACTCGGACACTCACTAGTATTATTGTAACCACCGTACGCCTCAAAAATGACCTACTGGTTCCCTAGCAACCATTTAATATACCTTGGCAACCACTTATTAATTGCAGCAACCACCTGAAATACCTTAGTAAGCACTCGGACACTCACTAATAGTATCCTTCTCACCACATTGTACCTAAAAAAATGGCTTACTGGTTCCCTAGCAACCACCTGGAATGCCTTAGTAAGCACTCGGACAGTCACTAGTATTATTGTAACCACCGTACTCCTCAAAAATGACCTACTGGTTCCCTAGCAACCATCTAATATACCTTGGCAACCACTTATTAATTGCAGCAACCACCTGAAATGCCTTAGTAAGCACTAGTTACCACCAGGTACACCTCAAAAAGGGCTTGATTGTTCCCTAGCAACCATCTAATACACCTCGGCAACCACCTGAAATGCCTTAGTAAGCACTCGGACACTCACGAATATTATTGTAACCACCGTACGCCTCAAAAATGACCTACTGGTTCCCTAGCAACCATCTAATATACCTTGGCAACCACTTATTAATTGCAGCAACCACCTGAAATACCTTAGTAAGCACTAGTTACCACCAGGTACGCCTCAAAAACGGCTTGCATGTTCCCTAGCAACCATCTAATGCACCTCAGCAACCACCTGGAAATGAACGCTCATCTACTTTGGAATCAAAGCGTTGAAACGGCGCGGCCTGCCGCTCTATTTTTACCCGGCGACCAGAGGCAAGCCCATAATTTCCCCTCGCCGGACGAGCAAACGGCGTGGAAAGGCTCGGTCGCCGTGGAAATGCAAACGAAAGCGGCTACTGTAACGCGTCTCCATGCCAGCGCTCCCCAGGCTCGGTTCCATCTCGGCAAGGCGGCGCGGAAGGCCCCCCGAGCACAAAAGGCGTGCAGGAGGGGGAGGAGCGCGAGCCGACCTCACCCCCCACCCTATCGACCCGCTCTCGTGCAAGCTCGCCTCGGACGTACGTGTGCGCGCCCTGCCAAGTGGCCGCACGCGCGACTGACCTGCGCTTTACCCCCGGCCGAGACGACTACTGTAGCCTTTGTGGCGGGCAAACACGGCCCCACCTGCCCGTTCGCGCCCACTTCTTTGTTGATCTAGTGTTTTGTTCTAGGAACCTGTACAGGAACGTTCCACGTCTGCGGGAAATCGGAGTGGGGGAGGTCCGCCCTTCCACACAATTGCCCCAGTGACCTGTAGTCTAAATGGCCCGCGTCTCGTCAAGCCCTTCCAGGTCGATGCACACAGACTAAACCGCCGCTTGTTATGGGTATCAAGGCAAAAACGTTGGGTGAAGGGCACAGAGACGGGTAAATAACCCTTGGAACAGGGTAGCAACCACCTAAAATATTTCGGCGATTAGTTATTAATGACAGCGACCACCTAAACTGCTATAGTAAGCACTCAGACACTCACTTGTATTCTCGTAACCACCAGTTAGACTTTAAAAATGGCCTACTGGTTCCCTAGCAACCGCCTAAAACACCTTGGCAACCACGTATTGATGATGGCAACCACCCAAATACTTTGGCAACCATTCAGCATGCCACAGTAGACACCTGGACAGTCTTAGTATCTTTGGAACCACCAGGTACGTCTTAAAAATAGCCTACTGGTATCCTAGCAACCACATACTGAATGTAGCAACCACCTAAAATGCCTTAGTAAGCACTTCACTAGTAAGACATTCACTAGTATCTTTGTAACCACCAGTTACACCTCTAAAAGGGCCTACTGGTTACCTAGCAACCACCTAAAACACCTTGGCAACCACGAATTGATGATGGCAACCACCTGAAACACCTTGGCAACCACGTATTGATGATGGCAACCACCTAAAACTCCTTGGCAACCACGTACTGATGATGGCAACCACCTGAAACACCTTGGCAACCACGTATTGATGATGGCAACCACCTGAAACACCTTGGCAACCACGTATTGATGATGGCAACCACCTAAAACTCCTTGGCAACCACGTATTGATGATGGCAACCACCTGAAACTCCTTGGCAACCACGTATTGATGATGGCAACCACCTAAAACTCCTTGGCAACCACGTATTGATGATGGCAACCACCTGAAACACCTTGGCAACCACGTATTGATGATGGCAACCACCTAAAACTCCTTGGCAACCACGTATTGATGATGGCAACCACCTAAAACTCCTTGGCAACCACGTATTGATGATGGCAACCACCTAAAACTCCTTGGCAACCACGTATTGATGATGACAACCACCTAAAACTCCTTGGCAACCACGTATTGATGATGGCAACCACCTAAAACACCTTGGCAACCACGTATTGATGATGGCAACCACCTAAAACTCCTTGCCAACCGCGTATTGATAATGGCAACCACCGATTGATGATGGCAACCACCTAAAATTCAATAGTAAGCACTCAGACACTCACTAGTATCCTCGTAACCTCCAGTTACACAGTTAAAAATTGCCTACTGGTTTCCCAGCAACCGCCTAAAACACCTTGGCAACCACACATTGATGATGGCAACCACCTAAAACACCTTGGCAACCACTTATTGATGGCAACCACCTAAAATTCTATAGTAAGCACTGACACTCACTAGCATCGTTTTAACCCTTAGGAACCCCTTACTAATGTAAACCAATTACCTAGCAACCACCTTAATCTCCATAGCAACCAGATACCACAGGTAGCAACCACCTAATATATTTTGGCAACCCGTAATTGATTCGGCAACCACCTAAAAAGCCTTAGTAAGCACCGGGACACTGACTAGTACCCTAGTGACCACCAGGTACACCTGAAAAGTGATATTAGTTGCCTAGCAACCACCTAAAACACCTTGGCAACCACATGCTGATTTCAGAACAGGGGTAGTTCTAAGGGTGCAAATGCAGCTGGACATGTTCTCTGCATCTCTCGCTCTCTCTCTCTGTCCCTCTCTCGCTCTTACACACACACACACACACACACACACACACACAGCTGATCGAGCGGCTTTTGTCCGATGCCGTCACTCCGACCGGCGCGCTCCCGCAGTGTGGCTGTCCTAGACTGCTCTCCGTTAAATATTTAACGACCACCTAGCCGAAGGTTCTGTTAAAAGAGTGTTCCGCGGACATGTGTCGCCGTCATGCCCCCTCTGCAGGGCTCTTCCTCCCCCTGTAATCTCCACAGGACCGGGGGGTGGGTGGGGGGTATCCCCTGGGAGGATCTCTCCGTTCACTGCTGCGGAACGTCTTTTTGAATTGCGCTAGGCGTCCCAGCGCCGGATGGAACGGGTGAGTCGTGTGTTTTTAATAGAACCGGATCCCGGGACTCGGTAGCGTCATCTGGGACGGGTTATACGTATGTCGTATGGCGCGAGGTCCGAGGCTCCGCCCAGTCAGGGCAGATCAAAGGCCGTTGCCGTGGTTTCTATAGTGGGCGCCTATATAGGCGTCGCCTTAATGGAGGGTCATGCGGTTTGTGGGTCGCCCTTTTTGAGGGTCGCAATGTTGTGGGTCGCCCTTTATGGGTTCATCACATGGGGGCGCCCTTTATAGTGGTCGACTTTATAGTCGCCCTTTTAAGGCTCCCTTTATGTGGGATTGCCCTTTTTGAGGGTTACCTTTTGTGGGGGGATTGCAGCTTTTTGAGGGCTGCCCTTTACGGCTGCTCCCCCTTTTTGTGGGCCGTCTGTTTGAGGGTTACCGATTAGGGGGTCGACTTTTAGGCTCGCCTTGGAGGGTCGTACGTTTCCTGGGTCGTAATTTTGTGGGTTACCCTTTATGGGTTCATCGCACTCAGACACTCACTCATAAAGTCTAGTAGTCGACTTTATTTTAAGGCTTGTCTTTTTGAGGGTCACTCTTTTTGTGGGTTGCCACTTTGAAGGGTTGCCTTTATGAGGAGGGGGTCGCCCTTTACGTGGGCCATCCTTCACAGGGGGTCGCCCTATTAGGGCTCCCTTTATATTTTATATATTTATATATTATATATTTTTGAGGGTCACTTTTTTGTGGGTTGCCTTTTGTGGGGGGGGGGGGGTGGGGGTCGCCTTTTTTAAAGCTTGCCTTAATGGAGGGTTGTACATTTTCTGGGTTGCCCTTTTTGAGGGTCATAATTTTGTGGGTCACCCTTTATGGGTTCATCACATGGGGGTGCCCTTTATAGTGGTCAACTTTATAGGGCTTGCTCTTTTTAAGGCTTGCCTTTTTGAGGGTCACTCTTTTTGTGGGTTGCAACTTTAAAGGGTTCCCTTTATGGGGAGGGGGTCGCCCTTCACGTGGGTCATCCTTTACGGGGGGGGGGGGGGGTCGTCATTAGTGGGTCACTATTTACAGGGAATCGCACTATTAAGGCTCCCTTTATGTGGGGTTGCCCTTTTTGAGGGTCACTTTCTGTGGGTTACCTTTACGGCTGATCACCCTTTTTGTAGGCCGTCTGTTTGAGGGTTACTCATTAGGGGGTCGACTTTTACGGGGTCGCCTTTTTAAAGCTTGCCTTAATGGAGGGTTGTACATTTTCTGGGTTGCCCTTTTTGATGGTCATAATTTTGTGGGGGGGTCAGCTTTTTGAGGGTCACAATTTTGTGATGGGGGGGGGGGGTCAGCTTTTTGAGGGCTTCCCTTTACGGCTGGTCACCCTTTTTGTGGGCCGTCTGTTTGAGGGTTACTCATTAGGGGGTCGACTTTTACAGGGTCGCCTATTTAAAGCTCGCCTTAATGGAGGGTTTTACGTTTCCTGGATTGCCCTTTTTGAGGGTCATAATTTTGTGGGTCACCTTTTATGAGTTCATCGCATGGGGGCGCCCTTTATAGTGGTCAACTTTATAGGGCTTGTTCCTTTTAAGGCTTGCCTTTTTAAGGGTCACTCTTTTTGTGGGTTGCCTTTTGTGGGGGGGGTCGCCCTTTTTGTGGGCTGTCTGAGGCTCACCTTTTAGGGTGTCACCTTTTTAAAGCTCGCCTTAATGGGGGGTCATACGTTTTCTGGGTCGCCCTTTTTGAGGGTTGTAATTTTGAAGTCACCCTTTATGGGTTCATTGCATGGGGGCGCCCTTTTCTAGTGGTTGACTTTATAGGGCTTGCCCCTTTTATGGGTTGCCTTTTTGAGGGTCACTCTTTTTGTGGGTTGCCCCTTTAAAGGGTTGTTTTCTGGTAAGGGGGTCAACCTTTAAGGGGGGGTCGGCCTATTAATGCTCCCTTTATTAGGAGTTGCCCTTTTTGGGTCCAGCTCATAAGGGTCACCTATATAGGCACTTTCACCTTAAGATATTGGGGTCGCCCTTTATAGGTTCATATAGGGTGTCAACTTTATAGGGGCTGCCTTTTTGAGGGTCGCCCTTTATGGTGGGTCGCCCTTTTTGTGGGCCACCTTCTAGAGGGTCGTCCATTATATTGGTCGCCATTTAGGGGGTCAATCCTTTTAAGGCTTGGCTTTTTGAGGGTCACTTTTTTTGTAGGTTGGCTTTTGTGGAGGGTCGCCCTTTTTGTGTGTCGCCTTCATGGGGGAGGGGTCATAATTTTTGTGGGTCGCCCTGTACAAGAGGTCGCCCTTTTAAGGCTCCCTTTATGAGGGGTTGCCCTTTATGGGTTCACCGCTTTTTGAAGGGTCGCCCATTTCGTGGGGTCGCCTTTTAGGGGGTCTTCCATTACAGCGGTCTCATTTTAGTGGGTCGCCTATTTAGGCACTTTCACCTTAAGATATTGGGGTCGCCCCTTATAAGTTTGCCATATGGGGGTCAACTTTATAGGGGCTGCCTTTTCGAGGGTCGCCCTTTATGGCGGGTCGCCTTTTAGGTGGTCGCCTGTTTCCCAGCGCCTCTCGTAGGATCTTCTTAACCGCGACCTTGAACCAAATACCCCTTGCTTCGCCAGGAAGTCGCCCCGCCGCACCCCACGGTATCGACTGTACGCATTCCGCGAGGTTCATGTTCCCGAAACCGGCGAGACGGGACGATCCGCTTATTAATAATTCAACGCCCGGGGCGTCGCGTAACAGGAGAGAGTGGGTGACGCATTCGGATTGGAAACCCAGCACCGGCGCTTTGTCCTTCCACGTTCCAGGCGGTTTCAGCGAGAGTTCTGTTCACTGTTCATGGCGTGGCGCTTTGAGAACAGACGGAGCGCCGGGCGATACCTCGTAGCGCGAACGAGGTACGCCGGGCGTGTAATTAGGCGACCGAGCGTGCAGGAAACGGGAGGCCGGTCGCAAAGTGGAAGTGTATTTATAGCGCTGACTGTCGATGGGACTGCAGGCCGGCCTTGCGGCGGACGCTTTAAGCAGCGGGGGGGGGGGGGGGGTTATGGTTCCGTGTGAGAACGCTGTCGCATTGTAGCGTGAGGTTAAATATAACGGAAGGAACCCGAGCATGTGCCAGCGAGAGTGTGTTCGGTCTCGGTACCCACGCTGCTCGGGTTTCCATTGTGTTGCATGGCGGGCGGTGGGGGGGGGGGTAAGGAGCGGGTGGTGTGGGCGGTCAGCAGGGGGGAGGGTGTCATGGTGGCACCCGGTGGCACCGCGCTGGGTTAAGATGTAAAATGTTTATTTACATTTAGATCCAGCAGCCAAATGATAGTATGTGGGTGCGTTTGGGGAGACCTTGGGAGGGTCCTTCGGGGTGGGGGGATCAGGGGCGGTCCCGTTGTATTTATGTGATTTAGGGGGTCATCTTTGTGGGAGTCGCCCTTTTTGTGGATTGCCCTCTTTAAGGGTCACCTTTATGGGGGCTGCCCTTTTTTTGAAAAAGGGCAACCTTCATGATGGGTGAACCCCATCAACCCAGAACCCAGACAACCCTTTAAAAGGGTTGGGCATCGGTATCGCCCTTTATGAAGGTCGCCCTTTTTGAGGGTCACCCTTTTTTGAGGGTGGCTTTTTTAAGAGTCAGCCTTTTTTTTAAAGAGGGTCGGCCTTTTTTTAAAGAAGGTCGGCCTTTTAAGGGTCCTCCTTTATAGGGGGTCGGCCTTTTTTGAGGGTCGGTATTTTAATGGTCGGCCTTTACAATGGGGGGTTTAGAGATAATTAACTCTTACGGGATTCCACATGAGGGTAGCTTTATGGGGGTCGCCCTTTTAGAGGGTGTCGCCCTTTTTGAGAGTTGCCTTTATAGGGGTTGGCATTTTAAGGGTCGCCCTTTACTGGAGGGGGGGGGTCACCCTTTTCGAGGGACACTCTTTATAGAGTGTCGCCCTTTTTGAGAGTCGCCTTAACGGGGTCACCCTTTACAAGGGGGAGGGGGGGGGTCGACCTTTTTGAGAGTTGCCCTTTGTTAAGAGTCGCTTTTTATGGCGGTCGCCTCTTTGGGGTTGCCCTCTTTAAGGGTAACCTTTTAGGGTGTTGCCCTTTTTTGAGGGTCGTTTTAAGTTGGCTTCGTTGGAGTCGGCATTTTGAGGGTCGCTGTTTACGAGGGGGGGGGGGGCATCACCCTATTGGAGGGTCACCTTTTTTGGTGTCGCCTTTTTTTGACGGTTGCTTTTTTTAAGGGTCGCCTTTTTTTGACGGTTGCTTTTTTAAGGGTCGCCCTTTATGGGGTGGTCCTCCTTTTAGATGGTCATGCTTTATAGGGTGTCGTCTTTTTTGACGGTCGCCCATTTTTAAGAGTCGCCTTAATGGGGTTGGCATTTTAAGGGTCGCCCTTTACGGGGGGGGGGGGGGGTTCCCTTTTTAAGAGTCACCCTTTTTTAAGATTCACCTTAGTAGCGGTCGGCATTTTAAGGGTCGCCCATTTTTAAGAGTCGCCTTAACGGGGGTCGGCATTTTAAGGGTCACCCTTTTTGAGGGTCGCCCATTTTTAAGAGTTGCGTTAACGGGGGTTGGCATTTTAATGGTCGCCCTTTACGGGGGGGGGGGGTCGCCCTTTTTAAGAGTCGCCCCTTTTTAAGAGTCGCCTTAATGGGGGTCGGCAATGTAAAGGTCGCCCTTTTTTGAGGGTCGTTTATTTGTTTTAAGGGTCGCCCTTTACGGGGGGGGGGGGTTTCCCTTTTTAAGACTCACCCTTTTTTAAGAGTCGCCTTAATGGGGGTCGGCATTTTAAGGGTCGCCCTTTTTGGAGGGTCGTTTTTTTAAGAGTCGCCTTAATGGGAGTCTGCATTGGGGGGGGGGGGGTCACCCTATTGGAGGGTCACGCTTTATAGAGTGTCACCCTTTTTTGAGGGTCGCCCATTTTTAAGAGTCACCTTAACGGGGGTTGGCATTTTAAGGGTTGCCCTTTACCCTGGGGGGGGGTCGCCTTTTTTGAGAGTCGCCCCTTTTTAAGTGTCGCCTTAATGGGGGTCGGCATTTTAAGGGTCGTTTTTTTTTTAAGAAACACCTTAATGGGAGTCTGCATTGTAAGGCTCGCCTTTTTTCGGAGGGGTGGTCACCCTATTGGAGGGTCACGCTTTACAGAGTGTTACCCTTTTTTGAGGGTCGCCCATTTTAAGGGTCGCCCTTTATGGGGGGTGTCCCCCCGTGGTATACAGAAGGTTGTAGCGACCGCCTCAATGTTCTCGCTGGCTACATCGTCCCTGTCCCCGTCCCCGTGCCGCACTCATGTATGTATTTATGTGTTCTCCGCGGTTCCCCGGTTGCCATGGCGATAGTCCCCCGTGCCGATGGTAGAGTCCACTCTCAGGTGTGGCGATTGGGACGGGATAAAAACTAAGCGTTCTGATGGGACGTTCTCTCTCTGCCCCCGCAGATCTCCACGAGGCCCGTCCCCGTGTCCAGCTGCCGTGACGTGGAACCCGAGGGTTTTCCTTTGATGAGTCAGCCGTCGCCGCTCGCCGCCATGACGTACAAGTGAGTGCCTGTCAGCCGTTTCCAGCCGCCGCTGAAGAAGCGGTTCTGTGTTCTGCCGGCGGGAGCTCAGCGCAAGCAAGCCTGCAATTACCCCCCCCCCCTCCTCCCCGCCCGTGTCCCGGGTGCTCTGAGCGCATGGAGGCCGCGGCTCTTGGTGCCTCGGTGAGACGCAGCGTTTGCATGCGCAGCCATTTGCATCCGGCGGCGTTCCGCTCCAGCGCCGAGGTTCCCCCTCTGATCCCAGAACAGTTATTCTAAATAGATGCAGCGGGAGAGGAAATGCCCCTGTCGGCTAATGGACCACTAGCTTTATGACGACGGGGCAGAATGAGAGACAGACAGCAAGTAATATATATAAATAGAGAGCACACACACACACACACACACACACACACACACACACATATATATATATTCATTCATTCATTATCTTCTGCTTTATCCTCTATTAGGGTCGCGGTGGGGTTCCCCATGCCCATCCAGGGGAGAACGTCTCGGGCGCTGGGCAGATACACCCAGGACAGGGCGCCAACCCATCGCTGGGCACACACTCACTCACACAAACACACT
>JAFMOC010000222.1:490000-495000 GCA_019802505.1 Corydoras sp. C115 | reverse complement strand
TGTATATGCTAGGGATTATAAACGTTGTAGCAAACTTTGTATTTATCAGGGATTATAGTAGTTGTGGCAAGCGTTGAATATATTAGGGATTATTATAGTTGGCAACCATGGTTAATGAGGGATTCAAGTTGGTGTGGCAACCATGGTATATATTAGGGTTTTATAATAGTTATGGCAACCATTGTTCATGCGGGATTATGCTAGGTATGGCAACCAGTATCTATGAGGGCTTATAGTAGTAGTAGTAGTATAGTAGTAGCAACTGTTGTGCATATATTAGGGATTATTATCGTTCTGGCAACCAATGTTCAAGAGGGATTTTACTAGGTATGGCAACCAGTATTTAGGGGGATTAAAATAGTTATGGCTACCAATGTTCGTGAGGGCTTTTACTAGGGGTATGGCAACCAGAATTTATGAGGGATTGTACAGCGTTTAGGTGGGATTATAAGAGGTTGGGGCAACCAGGGTTCATGAGGGGTTGTACTAGGTGTGACAGTGTTTCTAAGGGATTACAATAGTTATGGCAACCAGTGAGTGATTGAGTGATTATACTTTCTATGGCAACCGTAGTCCGTAAGGGGTTATACAAGGTATGGCAACCAGTGTTCATGAGGGATTATAGGAGTTATGGCAACCAGTGTTCATAAGGGATTATAGTACTTGTGGCATAAATCGTTCATGAGGCATTATACTAGGTTTGGCAACAAGTGTCCATGGGGGATTATAGTGGTTATGGCAACCAGTGTTCATGGGGGATTATAGTAATTGTGACAACCAGTGTTAATGAGGGATTATAGGATTTATGGCAACCAATGTACATGAGGGATTATACTAATTGTGGCAAAAAGTGTCCATGGGGGATTATAGTAGTTATGGCAACCAGGGTTTATGGGGGATTATAGTAGTTATGGCAACCAGGGTTCATGAGGGATTATAATAATTGTGGCAACCAGTGTTAATGAGGGATTATAGGATTTATGGCAACCAGTGTTCATAAGGGATTATAGTGCTTGTGGCAAAAAGATGCTCACGAGGGATTATACTAGGTATGGCAACCAGAGTTCATTAGGAATTAATTTAGCTATGGCAGCCAGTGTTCAAACCTCAAATAGAGGTTGGGGCAACCAGTGTTCATGAGTGTTTATACTAGGGTATGGCAACCAGTGTTCATGAGGGATTATAATAATTGTGGCAACCAGTGTTAATGAGGGATTATTGGATTTATGGCAACCAGTGTTAGTGAGGGATTATAGTGCTTGTGGCAAAAAGTGCTCATGAGGGATTATACTAGGTATGGCAACCAGAGTTCATTAGGAATTAATCTAGCTATGGCAGCCAGTGTTCATGAGGGATTATAGGATTCATGGCAACCAGTGTACATGAGGGCTTATAGTGCTTGTGGCAAAAAGTGCTCATGAGGGATTATACTAGGTATGGCAACCAGAGTTCATTAGGAATTAATCTAGCTATGGCAGCCAGTGTTCATGAGGGATTATAGTAGTAATGGCAACCAGTGTTCATAAGGGATTATAGTGCTTGTGGCAAAAAGTGTTCATGAGGGATTATACTAGGTTTGGCAATGAGTGTCCATGGGGGATTATAGTAGTTATGGCAACAAGTGTTCATGGGGTATTATAGTAATTGTGGCAACCATTGTTAATGAGGGATTATAGGATTTATGGCAACCAGTGTTCATGAGGGATTATACTAGGTTTGGCAACAAGTGTCCATGGGCGATTATAGTAGTTATGGGAACCAGGGTTCATGAGGGATTATACTAGTTGTGGCAACCAGTGTTGAGGGACTATAGTACTTGTGGCATCTGATTTTAATGGGGGATTATACAAGTCTTGGCGACCTTTTTGGCCCTCCATGTCCGATAACAAGTATGCAAGATAATAAGTGGGTGATGTCACGTTGTCTCTCTCTGTACGTTCTTTTATGTCCTAACAGAGCGCCCGTCTCATTGTCCGCGCGGTTCCCACGGCGAGAACGAGTTCCTCAGGAACACTGCGCGCGGAACAATGGAGAGAAGTATCAGAGTTCTGCTTTAACAAAGCCGAACGAAACGGGGCGGAGCCAAACAAACAGACCGGTGTCCTTTCAACCCCGGGGTTCCGCGTTCTGCCGTCATAGCGCGCGGAGGTCACCGACGTTCCGAGCTTCCAAGCTTCCGAACTTCACGTGGCGGCTCGAGAACCCAGTGTGGGATGGGTTTCCATGGCGACCAGCTGCATCCATCCTTTACGTCACCAAGTGGGGGCAGGATTAGAGTGCGCATCTGCTTTTGGAAATGTAGTGCACATAGCTAGGGGACTTGATTAAGTGGACTTTGCAACTGGTCGGTGGATGATGATGATGATGTAAGTGCGTTATGACATCACAAAGTGTCCCTTAGTTCAAATAAAATAAGCTCTTACTTACTGCATCCGCTTTTGGAAATGTAGTGCACATAGCTAGGGGACTTGATTAAGTGGACTTTGCAACTGAGCGGGTCGGTGGATGATGATGATGATGTAAGTGCATTATGACATCACAAAGTGTCCCTTAGTTCAAATAAAAGGAGCTCTTGCGTAATGCGTCTGCTTTTGGAAACGTAGTGCACATAGCTAGGGGACTTGAGTAAGTGGACTTTGCAACCAAGTGGGTCGGGGGATGATGTCATAATGCACTTACATCACCAAGTGTCCCTTGGTTCAAATAACAGGAGCTCTTACTAACTGCATCCGATTTTGGAAACGTAGTGCACATAGCTAGTGGACTTGATTAAGTGGACTTTGTAACCGAGTGGGTCGAGGATGATGTCATAATGCAATTACATCACGAAGTGTCCCTCAGTTCAAATAAAAAGGAGCTCTTGCGTAATGTGTCTGCTTTTGGAAATGTAGTGCACATAGCTAGGGGACTTGATTAAGTGGACTTTGCAACCGAGCTGGGTCAGTGGATGATGATGTCATAATGTACTTACATCACCAAGTGTCCCTTGGTTCAAATAACAGGAGCTCTTACTAACTGCATCCGATTTTGGAAACGTAGTGCACATAGCTAGGGGACTTGATTAAGTGGACTTTGCAACCGAGCGGGTCAGTGGATGATGATGTCATAACGCACTTACATCACCAAGTGTCCCTTAGTTCAAATTAAAGACGCTCTTACTGACCCCATCTGCTTTTGGAAATGTAGTGCACATAGCTAGGGGACTTGATTAAGTGGACTTTGCAACTGAGCGGGTCGGTGGATGATGATGATGATGTAAGTGCGTTATGACATCACAAAGTGTCCCTTAGTTCAAATGAAAGGAGCTCTTGCGTAATGCGTCTGCTTTTGGAAACGTAGTGCACATAGCTAGGGGACTTGAGTAAGTGGACTTTACAACCGAGCGGGTCGGTGGATGATGATGTCATAACGCACTTACATCACCAAGTGTCCCTTAGTTCAAATAACAGGAGCTCTTACTGACCGCATCTGCTTTTGGAAATGTAGTGCACATAGCTAGGGGACTTGAGTAAGTGGACTTTACAACCGAGCGGGTCGGTGGATGATGATGTCATAACGCACTTACATCACCAAGTGTCCCTTAGTTCAAATAACAGGAGCTCTTACTGACCGCATCTGCTTTTGGAAATGTAGTGCACATAGCTAGGGGACTTGAGTAAGTGGACTTTGCAATCAAGTGGGTCGGGGATGATGATGTCATAATGCACTTACATCACCAAGTGTCCCTTAGTTCAAATAAGAGGAGCTCTTACTTACTGCATCCGATTTTGGAAATGTAGTGCACATAGCTAGGGGACTTGATTAAGTGGACTTTGCAACCGAGTGGGTCGGGGATGATGTCATAATGCAATTACATCACCAAGTGTCCCTCAGTTCAAATAAAAAGGAGCTCTTGCGTAATGCGTCCGCTTTTGGAAATGTAGTGCACATAGCTAGGGGACTTGACGAAGTGCACTTGGAATGAATGAAGTGCATGGCGAGGTAAGAGGGAGACGGAACCTCGTTAAATGTCAGGTGTCGTTGTGATGCGGTCAGTCCGAGAGTAACGTAAACGAGTCCTCGGGTTCCACACACACACACACACACACACACACACACACACACACACACACACACACACACTGGCCCTACTCAAGGTTGAACCCGATCTGTCCTTTGGGTTCCGCTTGAGAACCTACTCATGCACCACCTGTGGCGGGACATCCATCCCAGAATAGCCCCGTGAACGGGCGCCATGGATACCGAAATCCGCCCCCCCCACCACCACCACCCAAGGACCGGACATACAACCCGAAGGTTCTGCCGCCACCTGTATGTTCCCTCGGTCTCCGTCCGTTCTCAGAGCAGGTCGGCGGTGTTGTGATGTCATCGTCCTCGACGTTGCCCCATTCGAATACACTTCAGATACCCTCTATATGGGGCAATTGGGAGCCTTCAATTGACCTTGATCCATGTTTTTGGACTGTGGGAGGAAACCGGAGAACCCGGAGGAAATCCACGTGGACACGGGGAGAACATGGAAACTCCACCCAGATTGGGATTCGAACCGGGAATCCCTAGCGCTGAGAGGAGAACATGCCAATCACTAAGCCACCAAGGCAATAAAAAAAAAAAAGTGGTTTGGCATGTTCTCCTCTCAGCGCTAGGGATTCCGGGTTCGAATCCCAATCTGGGTGGAGTTTCCATGTTCTCCTCGTGTCCACGTGGGCTTCCTTCGGGTTCTCCGGTTTCCTCCCACAGTCCAAAAAACATGGATCAAGGTCAATGGAAGGCTCCAAATTGCCCCATATAGAGTGTGTGAGTGAGTGTGTGCCCTGCGATAGATTGCCCCCCCTTGTCCTGGGTGTATCTGCCCAGCGCCCCAAACGTTCTCCCCTGGATAGACATGAAGAACCCCCCCCCACAAGCCTAGTAGAGGATAAAGCGGAAGATAATGGATGGATGACTACATGACGGTGGCTTAGAGGTTTGGCATGTTCTCCTCTCAGCGCTAGCGATTC
>JAFMOC010000222.1:480000-485000 GCA_019802505.1 Corydoras sp. C115 | reverse complement strand
TATTTATTGATGACTAGCACAGATTTCTTTGCTAAAAAGAACAACTAGCGTCAAATTTACGGTAAGTAAATCGGGTATTAAGTCGGGTATGATCTTGCCGTAAAAATACGCCGACGTCAAACACATTACGGAACGTTTATCTAGGCGATATAGATAAAAACATCTTGCGTAAAATTTACCCTAAAATAAGTCGGCTATGATGCGATCGTAAAAATGTGATGACGTTCTAAACGTCACGGTGTGTTTATTAATGCAACCATACATTTTATATTTATAACTGGGTTTAAAAAAAATCACATTGGAAAACAACTTACGTAAAATTAATAGTAACATAAGTCAGGTCTTGACCTTACTGTGAAAATACAGAGATGTTGGAAACGTTACGGTACGTTCACCCAGGCAACCGTACGTTTTATATTGAAGAATGCGGTTGTCGGATTGTGGTAATAGT
This sequence comes from Corydoras sp. C115, assembly GCA_019802505.1. Classification (NCBI taxonomy): domain Eukaryota; kingdom Metazoa; phylum Chordata; class Actinopteri; order Siluriformes; family Callichthyidae; genus Corydoras; species Corydoras sp. C115. The sequence goes on along the minus strand of JAFMOC010000222.1, from coordinate 484,549 downwards.
TACGTTATCACTTACGATAAATATTTACGTTTGTTTACTGTAAAAATCCTGATAATATTTGCAGTTTGCTGTTTACAATTCGATTGTTCTGATTGGCCGTCCTTGATACCTTTGTGAAAATAAGGACCTGTGCGACCTGGGGTGGGGGGGATGGGGGGGGGGGGGTTAACTTCGCGGCTAATCCTGCGGTCGCATTACAAGCGCTGGATTACGCCACATCGTTAAATGGGTAATGACTTGATTCCACGCCAGCGAGTTCCATTGTGCGTTCTGAATGTCCTCGTACCGGGACAGGCCCACTCATGCCGTCCTCCCGGCTCTACGTGCCTCGACACACCTCGCGAACTCTAGAACGCGCTATTCATCACAACTGCGGAGGTTACGCGAGGACCGGCTCGTTTGTTTGGTTTTTTTATTGCCGTCTATAGCGGGTTTTTAATTTGCTGACTCGGGGGGGATTACAACTCTTGGGAATTCCTTCCTGTGGTCGTCTTACGGCGGGCGGCGCGAAGAATGGCAGACCTGTGTCTTGCGTGCTCTCGCGGCACTCCTCCGCGGAGAACCGCGGAACGCCTCCGGGGATCCAGCGACTGAGTGAGAGAGTGCGTTTGGATGAATCCGCGGACAATGCGGGGTTTTGTTTAGAACCACAAGGACCGCAATTTTGGAGCGGAGGGCTGAGAGAACATCTCGAGTACCCAAGCTCAGGGTACAATGGGCTATTTAAAAAATTGTTCCCATTTTACGTAATTACTTTAATGTCAAGCGTTCCGTTTCCTCGTCGGGAAATTTGGAACCGCCCAAGAATTCTCGGGGTCGCACTTCCGCCTCGTTTCCCGCTAGTTGGTTACCTTCCAAATTTTAAAACCTAGCCTAACGAGGGATAAATTGACAACGCTACGTGGGTCTACCAATTGCACATCAACATAGGCCACTCCCAACTTTGCGTAATTTGCAGGGTTGGGGTATGCAGACTGTCCCCATTGGGGTAGCCCCCAACCGTTTTAGAAATATTCCCAGTTTTACACAATTATTGTAATGTCGTACGTTACGTTCCCTCATCGGGAAATTTGGAACCGTCCAAGAATTTGTGGGTTCGCACTTCTGCCTCGTTTCCCGCTTGGGGGAATCTTAAATCTTGGGCTACTAAAGGAGTTGACAACGCTACGTGGGTCTACCAATTGCACGTCAACGTTGACCGCTCCCATCTTATCGTAATTAGGAGAGTTAGTGCAGGACGGGTTATTGGGGGTATGCAGATCGTCTCTGTTGGAGTGGCCCCCAACCTTTTTAGAAAAATTCCCAGTTTTACACAATTATTTTATTGTCGTATGTTACGTTCCCTCATCGGGAAATTTGGAACCGCCCAAGAATTCGTGGGTTCGCACTTCCGCCTCGTTTCCCGTTCATCGGTTACCTTCCAAATTTTAAAACCTAGCCTACAGAGGGTTAAATTGACAAAGCTACATGGGTCTACCAATTTCAGGTCAACGTAGGCCACTCCCAACTTTGCGTATTTTGAAAGGTTGATGCTAGACGGGCTATTGGGGGTATGTGGATCGTCTCCGTAGGAGTGGCCCCCAACCTTTTTAGAAAAATTCCCAGTTTTACGCAATTATTTTATTGTCGTACGTTACGTTCCCTTGTCGGGAAATTTGGAACCGCCCAAGAATTCGTGGGTTCGCAATTCCGCCTCGTTTCCCGCTAGTTGGTTACCAAATCATAAATCTTAGGCTACTATAAGATAAATTAACAACACTACGTGGGTCTACCAATTGCGGGTCAACGTAGGCCACTCCCATCTTTGCATTGGGGCCGGACGGGCTATTAGGGGTATCGTCTCCGTTGGGGTGGCCCCCAACCGTTTATTTTACGCAATTATTTTAATGTTGTACGTTACGTTCCCTCGTCGCAAATTTGTAACCGGACATGATTAGTTCCGACAGGTATTTTAAAAAAACGGGTTTCCCGACAAGTTGGGGGACACAAACTTGTTTCTGTCGGCTTGTTCCCCATAGGGGGCGCCCTTTCTGTTCTCGGTAGATGCATATCATTCAGGTAGATCGTAATCGTAGAAGTGAAGTCCATCTTCACTGGTATGTGGAGCAAAAAAGGGGCGTGTCCTAACGCATGACTGGTACCGTACAACTCTCGAATAGCTTAAATTCCAAGCGCCACCGCTTTCAGTCCTAACCCGTCTGTCCAGTTTTGGTTGACCTCGCTTGGAAGGCTCTTTTGAGAGATCGCACATTTCTAAAGAACTCTAGAAGTGAAACTCCATGACCATCAGCGCCACAGAAACGGCCAGACCTCGCGCCCATCTGGCGCCAACAATCATTGATAGGGACTACTAAAGGCATATCAATCAATCTGCATGATTGTTGGCGCCAGGTGGACGCAAGGTCTGGCCGTGCGACTGCCGACGACCACCTACCCACCCTGCGACCACCGACTACCGCCTACCCACCCTGTGACTGCTTACCAACTCTGCGACCACCTACCCACCCTGCGACCACCAACGACCACCTACTTACCCTACGACCACCTACCCATTCTGGGACCGCCTACCCACCCTACGACCGCCTACCCACCCTGCAACCCCCGACGACCACCTACCCTACCCACCCTGTGACCACCTACCCACCCTACTACCCGTGGCGACCTCCTTCCCACCCAATGACCGCCTACCCACCCCACCCAATGACCGCCTACCCACCCTGCAAACACCGACGACCGACTACCCACGCCACCCAATGACCGCCTACCCACCCTGCGACCCCCGATGACCACCTACTCACCCTGTTACCAACTCTGCGACCACCTCCCCGCCCTGCGACCACCAACGACCGCCTACCCACCCTACGACCACCTACCTATTATGTGACCCCCAACGACCGCCTACCCACCCTGCAACCCCCGACGACCACCTACCCACCCCACCCAATGACCGCCTACCCACCCTGTTACCATCTACCCACCTTACTACACATAATGACCTCCTACCCACCCTATGACCGCCTACCCACCCCACAACCACCTACCCACTCTGCGACCCCCGACGACCGCCTACCCACCCTGCGACCCCCGACGACCGCCTACCCACCCCTCCCAATGACCGCCTACCCACCCTACTACCCCTGACGACCGCCTACCCACCCTGGTACCATCTACCCAGGGTGGAGGTATAAAAATGAACTGGTTGCCTTTTTCTTTCCAAATGACGGTTTTGACAAGGGGAGAACATACCAAAGTGCCATTGTCATAAATTTATTTATTTGTTTTTTTTACAATTTTTTTTTCAACACGTTCTATTGGCTCAGCTGTCACTTCATCAAAAAAAAGAATTCGCGTGACGGATCTGTGACCCGCATGTGGCGCCTCATCCGCCTAAGAGGAAGTCGTGTTCTGACGCCCGTTGCTCTCGCGCGCCTTTCCTTCCTTCCTCCCTCTCGCGGCGCGCAGGTTCTCATCATTTGTGCGTCTGTCGTTCGCAGAGGGAACCTCACGCTGCCCCGGATCCCGGAGTCCAACATGGCCCTCAGCGTGCTGGGAGTGTTCCTGGGTCTGCTGCTGGAGGTCGCCGCACGGGGGCCCTCCGGCGTCCCGAGGTCGTCATGGAAACGGGACGGTAAGGCATCACACGAGGGCGCATGCTGGTTTTAAGGGGGTTTCTGATACACCTGGCACGCACACTATAGGGGCAATTTGGATAGGGATCATTTTGGAGTTCACCTTAAATTACCTCGACCCCACCCAGATCGGGATTCCAGGTAATCGCAGCAGTGAGTCGTGATTAAGAGTCATTTGGACTCTTGACTCGTGTTACAACCACGAGACGCCTGCGCCGATGGAACGACGCGTTCTCGGAAACTTAAGCTGAAAGTGTGGGAGAACATGAGTTCCCTGGTTGTTCTGTAATTAAGTTAACGATGTTCTAAGAACACATGATCCGTGTTACCGTGGGACGCTTCTCTCGTGAGTCAGGAGCCCGAGGAGTTGCTGATCTGTCTGGATTTAGATGTTTCGGAGATCAAAGGGTTTAGTTGGTGGGATTAGATTGCCGCGATGTCTTCTGTGGGGCATCTTTGATGTGAAACGATGGAAACAAATACTGTACGTAGTACTGCTGGTGTTTGGGTCAGGAGGGTAGGTGGTTGAGGGTTGCAGAGTGGGCGGTCGTCGTTGCAGCGTGGGTAGGGGGTCGCAGGGTGGGTAGGGGGTCGCAGTAGGGTGTGGGGGTCAAAGGGTGGGTAGGTGGTCGCAGGGTGGGTAGGGGGTTGCAGTAGGTGGTCGCAGGGTGGGTAGGGGGTCTCAGTAGATGGTCGAAGGGTGGGTAGGTGGTCGCAGTAGGTGGTCGCAGGGTGGGTATGGGGGTCGCAGGTTTGGTAGGTGGTTGCAGAAGGGGATCGAAAGGTGGGTGGGCGGTCGCGGTGGGTGGGCACAGGGTAGGTAGGGGTCGAAGTAGGGTGTCGCAGGATAGGTAGGCAGTCGTCGGCGGTCACAGGGTAGGTAGGGGTCGAAGTAGGGGGTAGCAGTACGCGGCCGCAGG
>JAFMOC010000222.1:465000-472500 GCA_019802505.1 Corydoras sp. C115 | reverse complement strand
CGGCGTACAACTTCCTTGGCAGCGAGCCCATCATCTCCCGGTTCTCCCGTCCACAGAGCCTCCTGCGGACAGAGTACTCCACGTCCTGGCTGAACGGTACCGACACACACACACACACACACACACGGGAGAACGTTCCCATCCAGGGGAGAACGTTTCAGGCGCTGGGTAGATACACCCAGGACAGGGCGCCAATCTATTGCTGGATATTCACTAACACAAACATACCATACTATATGGGGCAGTTAAGATGGGGCAATTTAGAGCCGCCACTTCACCTTGAATCCACGTTTTGAGACATGTTTTCAGGGGGCAATTGGAAAGCCCTGAGAGAAACACTTTTTGGGCGCTGGGCAGATGCATCCAGGACAGATTGGGACCATGTGCACCAGATTGCCCTCCTGTCCTGGGTGTATCTGCCCAGCGCCCGAAACGTTCTCTCCTGGATGGGGATGGGATTCAAGGTGAATTGAATGCTCCCAATTGCCCCATATAGACTGTGTATGAGTGAGGGAGTGTACAGTGATGGATCGGCGCCTTGTCCTGGGTGTATTTCTCAGCGCCCGAAAAGTTCTCCCCTGGATGGAGATGGGATTCAAGGTGAATTGAATTCTCCCAATTGCCCCATATAGACTGTGTCTTTGTGAGTGAGTGAGCCCAGTGGATGGATTGCCCTCCTGTCCTGGGTGTATTTGTCCAGCGCCCGAAACGTTCTCTCCTGGATGGGGATGGGATTCAAGGTGAATTGAATGCTCCCAATTGCCCCATATAGACTGTGTATGAGTGAGGGAGTTTACAGTGATGGATCGGCGCCTTGTCCTGGGTGTATTTCTCAGCGCCCGAAAAGTTCTCCCCTGGATGGGGATGGGATTCAAGGTAAATTGAATTCTCCCAATTGCCCCATATAGACTTTGTATGAGTGAGGGAGTTTACAGTGATGGATTGGAGTGTATTTCTCAGCGCCCGAAACGTTCTCCCCTGGATGGGGATGGGATTCAAGGTGAATTGAATGCTCCCAATTGCCCCATATAGACTTTGTATGAGTGACGGAGTTTACAGTGATGGATTGGAGTGTATTTCTCAGCGCCCGAAAAGTTCTCCCCTGGATGGGGATGGGATTCAAGGTGAATTGAATCCCATCCCTAAATAACACGCCCCCCGGTGTTCTACCTGCCGTCCCTTGGCGCAGAACCCAGTTTCGTGTTCGCCGACGTGATCCGGGAGGGGGCCAACAGTCCGGACGGCGACGACGACAAGATCTACTACTTCTTCACGGAGGTCTCGGTCGAGTACGAGTTCTTCGCCAAGCTGCTGATCCCGCGCATCGCTCGCGTCTGCAAGGTACCGCTCGCACCCGAGGCTGCTTTAGGGGTTCTCGCGGTCTGCGAATGCGCCGCATCGTGATGTCATCACGCTGTCGTCCTCAGGGGGATCTGGGGGGACAGAGGACCCTGCAGAAGAAGTGGACCACCTTCCTGAAGGCCAAGCTGGTGTGCTCCATGCCGGAACTCAACTTCGTCTTCAACGTGGTTCATGACGTGTTCATTCTGAAATCCCACGACTGGAGAGAGAACGTCATCTACGGCGTCTTCACCTCACAGTGGTGAGTGTGTGTGTGAGAGTGTGTGAGAGTGTGTGAGTGTGTGAGAGTGTGTGAGTGTGTGTGAGTGTGTGTGTGCACAAGTGAGTGTGAGAGTGTGTGTGTGTGTGTGCACAAGTCTGTTTACACCTTATTGTGTGTATGGGCACCTCAATATATGTGTAAGAGTGTGTAATATATATATATATATATAATGTGTGTGTGTGCAGCGCAATGTGTGTGTGTGTGTGTGTGTAAGAGTGTGTATGTGCACCTTAATGTGTATGTGAGCGTGTGTGCACCTCAAGTGTGTGTGTGTGTGCATGTTAATGTGTATGTAAGAGTGTGTGTGTGTGTGTGTGTGTGTAAGAGTGTGTATGTGCACCTTAATGTGTATGTGAGCGTGTGTGCACCTCAGTGTGTGTGTGTGTGTGTGTGTAAGAGTGTGTATGTACACATTAATGTGTATGTAAGAGTGTGTGCACCTTGTGTGTGTGTGTGTAAGAGTGTGTGAGTGTGTATGTGCACCTTAATGTGTATGTGAGCGTGTGTGCACCTTAATGTGTGTGTGTGTGTGTGTGTGTGTGTGTGTGTATGTGCACCTTAATGTGTGAGTGTGTATGTGCACCTTAATGTGTGTGTGAGAGTGTGGAAGAGTGTGTATGTGCAGCTCAATGTGTGTGTGTGTGTGTGTGCACCTCAAGTGTGTGTGTGTGTGTGTGTGTGTGTGTGTAAGAGTGTGTATGTGCACCTTAATGTGTATGTGTGTGTGTGTGTGTGTGTGTGTGTGTGTGAGTGTGTGCGCAGCTCAATGTGTGTGTGAGAGTGTTGGAAGAGTGTGTATGTGCACGTTAATGTGTAAGAGTGTGTGCACCTTAATGTGTGTGTGTGTGTGTGCAGCTCAATGTGTATGTGAGCGTGTGTGCACCTCAAGTGTGTGTGTGTGTGTGTGTGTGTGTGTGTGTGTAAGAGTGTGTATGTGCACGTTAATGTGTATGTAAGAGTGTGTGCACCTGAATGTGTGTATGTGTGTGGAAGAGTGTGTATGTGTGTGGAAGAGTGTGTATGTGAGAGTATGTTCACCTCAATGTGTGTGTGTGTGTGTGTGTGGAAGAGTGTGTATGTGAGAGTATGTTCACCTCAATGTATGTGTGTGTGTGTGTGTGTATGTACACCTTAATGTGTATGTGAGTGTGTGTGCACCTCAAGTGTGTGTGTGTGTGTGTGGAAGAGTGTGTATGTGAGAGTATGTTCACCTCAATGTATGTGTGTGTGTGTGTGTGTATGTACACCTTAATGTGTATGTGAGTGTGTGTGCACCTCAAGTGTGTGTGTGTGTGTGTGGAAGAGTGTGTATGTACACCTTAATGTGTATGTGAGCGTGTGTGCACCTCAAGTGTGTGTGTGTGTGTGCACCTTAATGTGTATGTAAGAGTGTGTGCACCTTAGTGTGTGTGTGTGTGTGTGTGTGTGTGTGTAAGAGTGTGTATGTGCACCTTAATGTGTATGTGAGCGTGTGTGCACCTCAAGTGTGTGTGTGTGTGTGTGTGTGTGTGTGTGTGTGTAAGAGTGTGTATGTGCACCTTAATGTGTATGTAAGAGTGTGTGCACCTTAGTGTGTGTGTGTGTGTGTAAGAGTGTGTATGCGAGCGTGTGTGCACCTCAAGTGTGTGTGTGTGTGTGTGTGTGTAAGAGTGTGTATGTGCACCTCAACATGTGTAAGAGTGTGTACCCCTAAATATATGTGTGTGAAAGAGTGTGTATGTGCACCTTTATGTGTATGTGGACAGTATGTGTACGTGTATGTCCACTGGAATGTGTTTGTATAACTGTGTGTGTGTGTGTGTGTCTACACGTGTGGGTGTATATACTTGTGCACATGTGTACACCTAAATGTGTGTGTGAGAATGTGTGCACAAATCTGTTTACACATAATTGTGTGTGTGTGTGTATGTGCACCTCAATATATGTGTAAGAATGTGTACACGTGTGTGTGTGTGTGTGTTCTTGTCTGTCCACTCTAATAATAATAATAATAATACCCGTACCGAAACCAGTTATCTCGCACCATCACACACACACACACACACACACACACACACACACACACACACCAGGTGAAAAAAAAAAAAAGACGTACACACAAGTACACACGTACACACATTCTTTCTCACACACACACACACACACACACCTGAATAACAACATTGTGGATCTCAGAAGAGGAACTAATCTGAACTGAAATACAGAAGCGGTGATGCCTTTAGTTCCTGTCCTCACTGTGGACTTCCTGTCTCTCTCTCTCTCTCTCTCTCTCTCTCTCAGGGGGAACATGGGTCTCTCGGCCGTCTGCGCGTACAACATGACCTCTGTGGACGAGGTCTTCTCCCACGGCAAGTACATGCAGAAGGCCACGGTGGAACAGTCCCACACCAAGTGGGTCCGATACAACGGCATCACCCCCGTCCCCAGACCTGGAGCGGTACGTACACACACACCTGCAGGAGCATTCAGGGTGCCTGAGCGCGTGCGCGTGTGTGTGCGTGGGAGTATGAGTGTGTAGGAGTGTGTACGTGTGTGTGTGGGAGTATGAATGAGTATGAATGTCTAAGAGTGAATGAGTGTGTACGTGTGTGAGTCTGAGTGTGTGAGTGTTTAAGAGTATAAATGAGTATGTGTGAGTGAGTGAGTAAGAGTATGAGTGTGAATGAGTGTGTAAGAGTAAGAGTGTGTAAGAGTGTGAGTGTGAATGAGTGTGTGTAAGCGTGTGAGTGTGTAAGAGTGTGAGTGTGAATGAGTGTGTAAGAGTGCGAGTGTGTAAGAGTATGAGTGTGAATGAGTGTGTAAGAGTGCGAGTGTGAATGAGTGAGTGTGTAAGAGTATGAGTGTGAATGAGTGTGTAAGAGTGCGAGTGTGAATGAGTGTAAGAGTATGAGTGTAAATGAGTGTGTAAGAGTGTGAGTGTGAATGAGTGTGTAAGAGTGCAAGTGTGAATGAGTGTGTAAGAGTAAGAGGATGTAAGAGTGTGAGTGTGAATGAGGGTGTAAGAGTGCGAGTGTGTAAGAGTGTGAGTGTGTAAGAGTGTGAGTGTGAATGAGTGTGTAAGAGTATGAGTGTGTAAGTGAGTGTGAATGAGTGTGTGTAAGCGTGTGAGTGTGTGTGAGTGTGTGTAAGAGTGCGAGTGTGAATGAGTGTGTAAGAGTGTGAGTGTGAATGAGTGTGTAAGAGTAAGAGGGTGTAAGAGTGTGAGTGTGTAAAAGTATGAGTGTGTGAGTGTGTAAGAGTATGAGTGAGTGTGAATGAGTGTGAATGATTGCGAGTGTGAAAGAGTGTGAATGAGTAAGAGTGCGAGTGTGAATGAGTGTGTAAGAGTATGAGTGAGTATGAGTGAGTGTGAATGAGTAAGTGTGTGAGTGTGAATGAGTGTGTAAGAGTGCGAGTGTGAATGAGTGTGTAAGAGTATGAGTGAGTGTGAATGAGTGTGTAAGAGTGTGAGTGTGTAAGAGTATGAGTGTGTAAGTGTGAATGAGTATGAGTGAGTGTGAATGAGTAAGAGTGTGAGTGTGTGAGTGTGAGTTTGTAAGTGTGAGTCGCATGGGGACTCCAACCCCCTGAGTATTGGCGCTCGACTCTCAGTACTCAGTTCATTGAGCTCTGACTGACGGCACCTCCACCCGGCTGCAGAACGTGTGGTTTGGTGCTGCAGTGGTGTGCGGTGGTGTGCAGTGTGTGTGTGTGTGTGTGTGTGTGTGTGTGTGTGTGTGTGTGTGCGCTCGGCGGGGTTCTGTGTGCTTCTGTAATGTAAACACGCTCGGTTCTCACGCTCCATTTACTGCTTCCTGCGTCTTCACTCTCACATCATCACTGATGATCAGCACGTCTCCTCAAACCACCACCTGAAAAACACAGCATGATCCCGGGAAGTTGGCATGTTCTCCCCGTGGCTTTCCTCTCAGAGTTAAGGTTGCCAGTTACTTTATTAAGTTACGCATGTGACTGACAACCTGCACTTTATATCACCTTAGCAAGACACACACACACACACACACGTTACACACCAACACACACGTTACACACCAACACACACACACACACATTACACACCACACACACATTACACACCACATACACACACATTAAATACCAACACATTACACACCAACAAACACACACACACACACACATTACACACCAACACACACACACACACATTACACACCAACACACACACACACACACACACACATTACACACCAACACACACACACACACACACACATTACACACCACACACACATTACACACCACATACACACACATTAAATACCCACACATTACACACCAACAAACACACACACACACACACACACACACACACATTACACACCACATACACACACATTAAATACCAACACATTACACACCAACAAACACACACACACACACACACATTACACACCAACAAACACACACATTACACACCAACACACACACATTACACACCAACACACACATTACACACATTAAATACCAACACATTACACACCAACAAACACACACACACACACATTACACACCAACACACAGATTAAATACCCACACATTACACACCAACACACACACACACACATTACACACCAACACACACACACATTACACACCAACAAACACACACATTACACACCAACACACACATTACACACATTAAATACCAACACATTACACACACACACATTAAATACCCACACATTACACACACAACACACACATTAAATACCCACACATTACACACCAACACACACACACACACACACATTACACACCAACACACAGATTAAATACCCACACATTACACACCAACACACACACACACATTACACACATTAAATACCAACACATTACACACACACACATTAAATACCCACACATTACACACCAACAAACACACACACACACATTTCACACCAACAAACACACACATTACACACCAACAAACACACACATTACACACCAACACACACATTACACACATTAAATACCAACACATTACACACACACACATTAAATACCCACACATTACACACCAACAAACACACACACACACATTACACACCAACACACAGATTAAATACCCACACATTACACACCAACACACACACACACATTACACACATTAAATACCAACACATTACACACACACACATTAAATACCCACACATTACACACCAACAAACACACACACACACATTTCACACCAACAAACACACACATTACACACCAACAAACACACACATTACACACCAACACACACATTACACACATTAAATACCAACACATTACACACATTAAATACCCACACATTACACACCAACAAACACACACACACACATTACACACCAACACACAGATTAAATACCCACACATTACACACCAACACACACACACACATTACACACCAACACACACACACACATTACACACACAACACACACATTAAATACCCACACATTACACACCAACACACACACACACATTACACACCAACAAACACACACATTACACACCAACAAACACACACATTACACACCAACACACACATTACACACATTAAATACCAACACATTACACACACACACATTAAATACCAACACATTACACACACAACACACACATTAAATACCCACACATTACACACCAACACACACACACACACATTACACACCAACACACAGATTAAATACCCACACATTACACACCAACACACACACACACATTACACACATTAAATACCAACACATTACACACACATTACACACATTAAATACCAACACATTACACACACACACACATTAAATACCCACACATTACACACCAACAAACACACACACACATTTCACACCAACAAACACACACATTACACA
>JAFMOC010000222.1:420000-460000 GCA_019802505.1 Corydoras sp. C115 | reverse complement strand
CCGGGATAGGCATAACGTCCCGAGCAGATCATACCTGCCCTGTGGGGGTGCTATTGGGGTCCTGACCATTAGAACGGAGCACTGTGCGGAAAGCGTCCACCTTTACAGTAAGTGGAGCGAAAAGGGGGCGTGGCCTAACGTTTCTTAAACTAACTGTGTTCCATCCCGTGTTCTCCGCAGGGCCGTTATCTGTACGCCGGCTCCGACTCGGGCGTGGTGCAGTCCCCCGCTGCGTTCTGCCACAAGCGCACGTTCTGCGAGGACTGCGTTCTCGCCCGCGACCCCTACTGCGCCTGGGACCCGCGCAGCCGCGCCTGCGTGGACATCTTCAGCGGCGGCGAGCGGACGCAGCAGCGGTCAGTGTTCTGTGTTCTGTGTCTCTGTGCCAGAGTCGCCGGGTCGGCCGTTCGTTCCGCTTCTATTTCTGTGGTTTATTTTGAAACTGCGCTCGGCGTTCTCACATCGCAGCGTGTGTGGGGGGGGGTGTGTGGGGGTAAGGGTGCTCTGAGGTTCTTCCTCTTTAGTTAACAGTTTGCGGCCGGAAAGAAACTTTAACTAACTGTTTAACTAACTGTTTAACTAACTGTTTAACTAACTGTTTAACTAACTGTTTAACTAACTGTTTAACTAACTGTTCTGTTTGTGGAACGCTGAGCTCATCGTCACCTGAGCTCACATCAGATACATGTTTCTACTGACGTCTGTCTCACCCCCATGGGGATGTAAGTGGGGGAGGGGGGGGGTGAGTGGGGTGGTAAGGGTGTGTGTGTGTGGGGGGGGGGTGAGTGGGGTGGTGAGGGTGTGTGTGGGGGGGGGGGGTAAGTGGGGTGGTAAGGGTGTGTGTGTGTGTGTGTGTGTGTGGGGGGGGGGGGGGGTGAGTGGGGTGGTAAGGGTGTGTGTGTGTGTGTGGGGGGGGTGAGTGGGGGTGGTAAGGGTGTGTGTGTGTGTGTGTGGGGGGGGGGGTGTGAGTGGGGTGGTAAGGGTGTGTGTGTGTGGGGTGGTAAGGGTGTGTGTGTGTGGGGTGAGTGGGGTGGTAAGGGTGTGTTGGGTGTGGGGGGGGGGGTGAGTGGGGTGGTAAGGGTGTGGTGGTGTGTGTGTGTGGGGGGGGGGTGAGTGGGGGGTAGGGGTGTGTGGTGTGGGGGGGGGGTGTGTGTGGGGGGGGGGGGGAGGTGAGTGGGGTGGGGGGGGGTGTGTGTGTGGGGGGGGGGGTGTGAGTGGCGGGTGGTGGATGGGGGTCCTATCCCCCATATCCCCTCCTCCCTCTCCCCGGCCTCCTGCCCCTCCCTTCCCTCCCTCCCCCTCTCCTCCCTCCTCCCTCCCCCCCTCCTCACCCTCCTCCCTCTCCTCTCCCCTCTCCTCCCCCTCCCTCCCTCTCCCCTCTCCCCCCCTCCCCTCCCCTCTTCCCTCCCTCCTCCCTCCCTCCTCCCTCCATCCCCATCCTCCCTCTCCCCCCCCCTCCCTCCTCCCCTCCTCCCTCCCTCCCCCCTCCTCCCTCCCCTCCCTCACTCCATCTCCCTCCCTCCACCTCCCTCCCCTCCCCCTCCTCTCCTTCCTCTCCACTCCCCTCCCCCCTCCGCTCCCGCTCCCTCCCTCTCCCTCCCTCCCTCCCCCTCCTTCCTCCCTCTCCTCCCTCCTCCCTCCCCTCCCAAATCCTCCCACTCCTCCCTCCTCTCCTCCCGCCCTCTCCCTCCCTCTCCTCCCTCCTCCCCTCCTCCCTTATACCCCTCCCATCCCCTCCTCACTTCCCCCCCTCCTCCCTCTCCCCCTCCTCCTCCCTCTCCCTCCCTCCTCCCCCTCCCTCCCTCCTCCTCCATCCCTCCCCCCCTTCCTCCCCCCTCACCCGGTCCCTCCTTGTCTCTCCTCGCCCCTCCCTCCCTCTCCCCTCCTTCTCCTTCCCCTCCTCCCTCCCTCCCTCTCCCCTCCTTTCCCCTCCTCCCATCTCCCTCCCTCCTCCCTCTCCCCCTCCCTCCCTCGGGGCGCCACCTCCCCTCCCTCCTTCCCCTCCCTCCCTCTCCCTCCCCTCTCCTTTCCCTCCCTCCCTATCCCGTCCCTCCCTCCCTCCTCCCTCTCCCCTCCCCCCTCTCTCCCTATCCCTCTCCCTCCCTCTCCCCTCCCTCCTCCCTCATATCTTCTCCTCCCTCTCTTTGTTCTCTTATCATTATCTGGCTGTTGATGGTTAAACAGAACATTATCTCTAACAGAACATTAGAACATTAAAACATTAGAACGCTGTATTAACGCTGCTGCTGCTCGTCTTGTTTTCTGCAGGAACTTCATTCAGGACCTGAAAGGAGATGCAGATAAATGTCCAGCAGGTGAGTGAGTGAGAGAGAGAGAGAGTGAGAGAGGGGGGGGGTTAACGTTAATCAAGTGTTCTCTGTATAACATCAATAAAACCTGCAGCATCTCACCTTCCGTCCTCTCTTTGTTCTGACGAGAGCGTGTTCTAAAAGACACTAAATAAATAAATAATCAATCAACTTAAACAACAATAATAATAATAATAATAATCAATAAACTTAAAAAATAATAATAATCAATAAACAAACAATAATAATAAATCCAATAAACTTAAACAATAATAAATAAATAATCAATAAACTTAAACAATAATAATAACTAATCAATAAACTTACAATAATAATAACTAATCAATAAACTTAAACAATAATCATTTTAAAAATCAATCAACTTAAACAATAATAATAAATAAATAATCAATAAACTTAAACAATAAAAAAAATCAATAAACTTAAACAATAATAATAAATAAACTTACATAATAATAATTTAAAAAAATCAATCAACTTGAACAATAATAATCAATAAAAACAATAATAATAATAATAATCAATAAACTTAAAAAAAATAATCATCAATAAACAAACAATAATAATAATAATCAATAAACTTGAAAAATAATAATCAATAAACAAACAATAATAATAATAATAATAATCAATAAACTTAAAAAATAATAATAAAATAATCAATAAACAAACAATAATAATAATCAATAAACAGACAATAATAATAAATAATCAATAAACAAACAATAATAATAATCAATAAACAGACAATAATAAATAAATAAACAATAATAAATAATCAATAAACAAACAATAACAATAAATAAAAACCCAATAATAAATAAACAAACAATAATAATAATTAAACAAACAATAATAATAATAATCAATAAACTTAAAAAACAATAATAAATATCAATAAACAAACAATAATAATAATCAATAAACTTAAAAAATAATAATAGATATCAATAAACAAACAATAATAAATAAATAAACAATAATAATAATCGATAAACAGACAATAATAATAAATAAACAAACAATAATAAATAATCGATAAACAGACAATAATAATAAATAAACAAACAATAATAAATAATCAATAAACAATAAACATTCATTCATTCATTATCTCCCGCTTTATCCTCTATTAGGGTCGCGGTGGGGTTCCCCATGCCCATCCAGGGGAGAACGTTTCGGGCGCTGGGCAGATAGACCCAGGACAGGGCGCCAATCCATCGCTGGGCACACACTCACTCACACAGACACACTCTATATGGGAAAATTTTGAGAATTCAATTAACTTGATCCATGTTTTTGGACTGTGGGAGGAAACCGGAGAACCCGGAGGAAACCCACGCAGACACGGGGAGAACATGGAAACTCCACCCAGATGGGGATTCGAACCGGGAATCCCTAGCCACCGTGCTGCCTAAACAATAAACAAACAAAAATAAATAAAAACCAATAATAAATAAACAAACAATAATAATTAAACAAACAATAATAATTAATAAATAAACAAACAATAGTAATAAATAATCAATAAACAAACAATAATAATAATAAAATAAATTAACAGTAATAATAAATAAATAAACGATAATAATAAATAAACAAACAATAATAAATAATAATAATCAATAAACACCTCACCAGCCGTCATCACGCCCAGTCCACCACGATCCAGATCCGGAACCTCTGTGGGTTCTCACGTCCTCATCACTGTAAACAGAGTTCAAAAGCATTAATAATAATATTCTCCAAATTGCCCCATATAGAGTGTGTCTGTGTGAGTTGCCCCCCATGTTGTGGGTGTATCTGCCCCGCGCCCGAAACCTGCCCCGAGACCCTAGTAGAGGATAAAGCGTAACATAATCTCTTTAATTCCGATCAGCTTATTAAATAATGAGTCCCTAACAGACCCGCAATACCACAGCACCACCTAGTGGCCACGAGGTTAATAAATCACTTTCCAAACCGATGAAATACTACATTCTGATTGGTCAGCTGTAAGTTAGCGCTTTGGGTGACCCTCATCAGCTACGTCCACCACCTACCATGAAGACACAGTCTGTAGTTCTACAATTACAGTCTGTAGTCCATCTGGGTTCCGTTGGTTCTCCGTTCCCTATTGGTCAGGACCATCGCAGATATTAATACGGGTAGAACTTAGGTGGTGGATTCTGTCCGTTCTGCAGTGACACTGATGTGGTGGAGGGGGTACGATTGGGTAACAGAGTGTCATTGTAGAACCACAAAGTCCGTCAGTGGAACTGATAACATGGGGTGGAGCAAAAAAAAGGGGGCGGGGCCTAAGGTTCCTTCCTAAGGCTCCTTCCTAAGAACCCCAAAGTGATGCGACCTGCGCTATACCATATATGGGCGGGATGAGAACCATAGACGGCGGCGCTGTGGCTTGGTGGTTTGGCATGTTCTCCTCTTAGTGCTACGTATTCCCAGTTGGAATCCCAATCTGGGTGGAGTTTGCATGTTCTCCCCGTGTCCACATGGGTTTCCTCCCACAGTCCAAAAACATGGATCAAGGTCAATTGGATGCTCCAAATTGCCCCATATGGAGTGTATTTGTGAGTGATAGATTGCCCCACTGTGCAGAGTGTCATTGTAGAACCGTCAGTGGAACTGATAACATGGGGTGGAGCAAAAAAAGGGGGCGGGGCCTAAGGTTCCTTCCTAAGGCTCCTTCCTAAGAACCCCAAAGCGATGCGACCTGCGCTATACCATATATGGGCGCGCGGTGGCTTGGTGGTTTGGCATGTTCTCCTCTTAGTGCTACGTATTCCCAGTTGGAATCCCAATCTGGGTGGAGTTTGCATGTTCTCCCCGTGTCCACATGGGTTTCCTCCCACAGTCCAAAAAACATGGATCAAGGTCAATTGGATGCTCCAAATTGCCCCATACGGAGTGTATTTGTGAGTGATAGATTGCCCCACTGTCCAGTTGGAATCCCAATCTGGGTGGAGTTTGCATGTTCTCCCCGTGTCCACATGGGTTTCCCTCCCACAGTCCAAAAAACATGGATCAAGGTCAATTGGATGCTCCAAATTGCCCCATACGGAGTGTAATTGTGAGTGATAGGTTGCCCCACTGTCCAGTTGGAATCCCAATCTGGGTGGAGTTTGCATGTTCTCCCCGTGTCCACATGGGTTTCCTCCCACAGTCCAAAAAACATGGATCAAGGTCAACTGGATGCTCCAAATTGCCCCATACGGAGTGTAATTGTGAGTGATAGATTGCCCCACTGTCCAGTTGGAATCCCAATCTGGGTGGAGTTTGCATGTTCTCCCCGCGTCCACGCGGGTTTCCTCCGGGTTCTCCGCTTTCCTCCCACAGTCCAAAAACGTGGATCAAGGTCAACTGGATGCTCCAAATTGCCCCATATAGAGTATATTTGTGAGTGATAGATAGCTGCCCAGCGCCCGGAACGTTCCCCCCCGGATGGACATGTGGAACGGCGAGCGTGACCAACCAATCCACAGTAACGCTCTGTTGTCTCCCGCAGCGACGGCCCGCGCGTTCCCGGCGGCGGCGCCGACCGTGGTGAAGGCGGGCAGCTCGGCGGAGTTGCCCTGCGGCGTGCGCTCCAACCTGGCGCGGGTGTCCTGGCGGGTGGACGGCGGGCCGCTGAGCGAGGCGCCGCCGTTCCTGCGGCTGGCCGACTCCGGGTTGCTGATCTACAGCGTGGCGGCGCGGCACCAGGGCCGCTACGAGTGCTGGGCGGCGGAGGCGGCGGCGGGCAAGAACTTCACCCGGCTGATCGCCGCCTACGACCTGCGCCTGGAGCCCCCCGAGACGCCGGCCAGGGTGGCCGAGACCGTCGGTGCACCGCCCGCACCACCCGCACCGCCCACGACGCCCCCCGGCGGCGCCACCGAGCCGCCCCGAGGTAAAAACGGTAACCCCGGCGACGTGCCGCCCCCCCCACTAACCACCGCTAACCTCGAGCGCCTCCACCCCACCGAGGGCAGCCGAGCGCCGGCGCGCCCCGACCACACCGACCCCTCGGCCGAGTACCTGCGGCCCGACAACGGCGCCGCCCTGCTGTCCCTCTTCCTGCTCTTCTTCCTCCTCTTCCTCGGCGGCCTGGCCTACAACTGCTACAAGCAGTACCTCCCGGCGCCGTGTCTGCGCCTGCGCGCCGCCCTACTGGGCTCCAAGACCAAGCCGCAGCCGGATTACGAGGCCGGATTGATGGACAAGCGCGCCGCGTCCCCGCCGCGGAACGGCGCCCCGAGGGACACGGGCTACGAGACGGAACCGGACGACGGGAACGGGGACGGCGGCGCGCCCTTCGACGTCGACTGCCAGGCGCAGCCCATCCAGTTCGCAGACGCAGACGCAGACGCCGAAGGAGTCTAGGGTTCCGGGACGTTCCACGGCGTCCTGTCGACGCTCCGCCTCCTGCACCTCAGCTACGGCTTAAATAGGACTAGCTACCGAGGTGCGCGTTACAATCTATAGCCATACGATGGTCAGAGTGGGCGGAGCCTCGGGCCCCGCCCGAAATAAATACGCCGCACCGTCTTCCACCCGAGTGCCTTGACACCGCCGGACAGACAGACAGGCCGGACGGGACGTGGCAAGGTGTTACCCCAAGTGCCCTTAAAGCGTCCGGCGCCACGGGGCCCGGGCAGGACGTTCCGACGCCACGCACGGTTCCGTATTGGAATCCCGCTTTACCAAATTGGTAAGTTAGCCCGATGTTTTCCAAATTGGAGCGACCGGGTAGTATTTAAACGCCGTCTTCCGTTCCGCGTGACGTTCCGGGCGACGTTCCGAGCCGCCTCGCGCACCTCTCAGGGATGTCGAGCCAAAAACCTTCGCCGAACCCGCGGGCAGAACCTCGCGGGGTTACCACAGCACCACCTAGAGGCCACGGGGGTTAATAAAGCACTGTTTCCAAACCGATTAAATCTGTAGTTCTACAATTACAGTCTGTAGTCCATCCGGGTTCCGTTGGTTCTCCGTTCTCTATCGGTCAGGACCGTCGCAGATATTAATACGGGTAGAATTTGGGTGGTGGATTCTGTCCGTTCTGCAGTGACCCTGCCGGGATAGGACTAAAGCCCCGAGTGGATACTACCCCCTCTGTGGGGGTACGATTGGGTAACAGAGTGTCATTGTAGAACCACAAAGTCCATCTTTACAGTCGGTGGAACTGATAACATGGCCAATAGGTGGCGCGAAAAAGGGGGCGGGCGACGTTCCGCGCGACGTTCCGGGCGACGTTCCCGGACCACGTTCCGGGCCGCCTCGCGCAACTCTCAGGGATGTCGAGCCAAAAACCTTTGCCGACCCGCGGACAGGGCGTGGTTCTGGTACCGGGGAGAACCTCGCGGGGACCCCGAGCCGGGTCGCCGGGGTTACCACGCGGTAGCGGGACGTCCCACGCGTCTTAATTGTACTTAATTACTTAACTGCGTTACGTTGTTCTTAATAAAGGTTCCTTGTTGTTCTAACCCGTCAACGCTTTGTTACCTTATTCAAACAGGTGTCAATCAAATGTTAGGACACGCCCCCTTATGGGCTCCACCTACTGGACTGTATCTGTTAAGAGTCCAGTGATAGATTGCCCCCCTGTCCTGGGTGTATCTGCCCAGCGCCCGAAACGTTCTCCCCTGGATGGACATGGGGAACCCCCCCCCCCCCCAATAGAGGATAAAGCAGAAGATAAAGAATGAATGAAATTGCCCCATATAGAGTGTCTCTGTGTGAGTGAGTATGTGTCCAGTGATAGATTGCCCCCCTGTCCTGGGTGTATCTGCCCAGCACCCGAAACGTTCTCCACTGGATGGGCATGGGGAACCCTAACCCCCCCCCCCTGCAACCCTAATAGAGGATAAAGCAGAAAATAATGAATGAATGAAATTGCCCCATATAGAGTGTGTCTGTGTGAGTGATTGTGTCCAGTGATAGATTGCCCCCCCCCCCCCCGTCCTGGGTGTATCCGCCCAGCGCCCGAAACGTTCTCCCCTGGATGCGAATGGGGAACCCCCCCCACCCTCCGCAACCCTATTAGAGGATAAAGCGGAAGATAAAGAGTGAATGAAATTGCCCCATATAGATGGACTTTGTAGTTCTAGACTCGCACTTGTAGTTCTAGACCATGTGTTCTAATGCTCCTGACCCCGATAGTACCCCCACAGAGTGGGTACCATCTGCTCAGGGTATTAGACCTATCCCGGCAGTGTCGCTGAGGTGAACTACAGCAGCAGCACGGTACTAGAACCCCCTCACGGAGAACAATCCACCACCCAAATGACACCTGTATATTAACCGTGCTGGTCCTGACTAATAGAGAAAGGAGAACGTACAGAACACAGACGGACGACCGCCTTAATTGACCGGAGGAGAACATACCACGGTCACCCCCCCCCCCCCTGCAACCCTAATAGAGGATAAAGTGAAAGATAATGAATGATTGAAATTGCCCCATATAGAGTGTGTCTGTGTGAGTCCAGTGATAGATTGCCCCCCTGTCCTGGGTGTATCTGCCCAGCGCCCGAGTTCTCCCCTGGATGGGCATGGAGAACCCCCCGCCCCCCCCAACAACCCTAATGCAAAAAAAAAGATAAAGCGGAAGATAACGAATGCATGAAATTGCCCCATACAGTACTCCGTGTACTCGGTTCTAATGGTCCGGACCCCGATAGTACCCCCACAGAGCGGGTAGTATTTCCTCGGGGTGTTGGTCCTATCCCGGCAGTGTCACTGAGGTGTTTAAACGAAAGTCCAGCAGCACCGCCCCATCCAGGGGCAATAATCCACCACCTGAATTCTATCCATGATGTTGCTGAGCAATAGAGAACCAAGAGACAATGAGGAGAACATACTGGCGGAACGCCCGAAGTACTCGCGCGCACTGCACAGCGGCCGGATGGAGGGTTCCGTCACCTGAAGGTACAGAACGGAGCCTTTGGAAGGGTTCTCCAGGCGGCTGCGAGAGCGGCGTCCCGACCTCGGGAGCGTCTAACCCGTACTAACCTCGTCGCCCGTCCCGCCCGCAGGGACCGTCTCCGGTTCCGGTTCCGGACCCCCTTCCTCACCCCGCGTTCTCTTTTCTCCGCACAGCCTGTCTGTCTCCTCCCTCCTCCTCTTCCTCCTCCTCCTCCTCCTCCCCGCTCGCCTCCTCGGGTGGGGGTGCGCGCCTGCTCCCCCCCCTGCTGAGCCAGCAGTCCTGGGGCGCTTCCTCCCGCCGGGCGTTCCAGCTCGTCTGCCTGGCGTTGGGTGAGTGGTTCCGTTCTCCTCCGCTCTGCCTGGCCTGCTGCCTGCTGCTGGACGCGTAACCCCCTGACCTCCCCCCCCCCCCGCATGCGCGGAACCGAGGGCTAACGCACGAAGGGGGCACCGGGGGGTGTTCGGGTTCAGGTTCCGTTACCGACTTGCGAATGCACCACCTGAACAAAAATGGGGAACGTTCATCCACACACCCCCCCCCACTTTTTGCTCCACGTTCTGTCAAGCTGAACCCGGTTCTAATGGTCCGGACCCCGATAGTACCCCTGATAGTTCCTCGGGGTATTAGTCCCATCGGTGGCTTAGTGGTTTAGCACGTTCTCCTCTCAGTGCTAGGGATTCCCGGTTCGAATCCCCATCTGGGTGGAGTTTCCATGTTCTCCCTGTGTCTGCGTGGGGTTCCTCCCACAGTCCAAAAAACATGGATCAAGTCAATTGAAGGCTCCAAATTGCCCCATATACTGTAGAGAGTGTGTGTGTGAGTGAGTATGTGTCCTGCGATAGATTGCCCCCCTGTCCTGGGTGTATCTGCCCAGCGCCCGAAACGTTCTCCCCTGGATGGGCATGGGGAACCCGCATGCGCGGAACCGAGGGCTAACGCACGAAGGGGGCACCGGGGGGTGTTCGGGTTCAGGTTCCATTACCGACTTGCGAATGCACCAGCTGAAAAAAACGACATGGGGAACGTTCATCCACACCCCCCCCCCCCCCTCGAACTTTGGACACGCCCACTTTTTGCTCCACGTTCTGTCAAGCTGAACCCGGTTCTAATGGTCCGGACCCCGATAGTACCCCCACATATTACCCCTGATAGTTCTTTGGGGTATTAGTCCCATCGGTGGCTTAGTGGTTAGGCATGTTCTCCTCTCAGCGCTAGGGTTTTTATTCCCGGTTCGGATCCCAATCCGGGTGGAGTCTCCATGTTCTCCCCGTGTCTGCGTGGGGTTCCTCCAGGTTCTCCGGTTTCCTCCCACAGTCCAAAAAGCATGGATCGAGTCAATTGAGTTCTCCAAATTGCCCCATATAGATATAGTGTGTCTATGTGAGTGAGTGTGTGTCCAGTGATAGATTGCCCCCCTGTCCTGGGTCTATCTGCCCAGCGCCCGAAACGTTCTCCCCTGGATGGGCATGGGGAACCCTCCCCCGCATGTGCGGAACCGAGGGCTAACGCACGAAGGGGGCACTGGGGGGTGTTCGGGTTCAGGTTCCGTTACCGACTTGCGAGCATCCCAGGGACACGTTCATCCACACAACCCCCCCCCCCCCCGAACTTTGGACACGCCCACTCTTTGCTCCACGTACTGTCAGGCTGAACCCGGTTCTAATGGTCCGGACCCCGATAGTACCCCGGGGTATTAGTCCCATCGGTGGCTTAGTGGTTTGGCATGTTCTCCTCTCAGTGCTAGGGATTCCCGGTTCGGATCCCAATCCGGGTGGAGTTTCCATGTTCTCCCCGTAACCGTGTGGGGTTCCTCCGGGTTCTCCGGTTTCCTCCCACAGTCCAAAAAGCATGGATCGAGTCAATTGAGTTCTCCAAATTGCCCCATATATATATAGTGTGTCTGTGTGAGTGAGTGTGTGTCCTGCGATAGATTGCCCCCTGTCCTGGGTGTATCTGCCCAGCGCCCGAAACGTTCTCTCCCCCCCCCCCCCCCGACCCTAATATAGGATAAAGCGGAAGATAATGAATGAATGAAATTGCCCCATATAGAGTGCTATTAGAACCGGATACACCGAGTACTGTATGTACTGTTTAATAGTAGTCCAGCTTTACAGTGGAGCAAAAAGTGGGCGTGGCCAGAGTCCATTAAGTGCATTATCTTCTACTAAGGTCACGGGGGGGTGGGGGGAGGGATGGGTTCCCCATGCCCATCCAGGGGAGAACGTTTCGGGCGCTGGGCAGATACACCCAGGACAGGGGGGCAATCTATCACTGGACACACACTCACACAGACACACTCTATATGGGGCAATTTGGAGAACTCAATTGACTCGAGCCATGTTTTTGGACTGTGGGAGGAAACCGGAGAACCCGGAGGAAACCCACGCGGACACAGGGAGGACATGGAGACTCCACGCAGATTGGGATTCGACCCAGGGTTCCCCATGCCCATCCAGGGGAGAACGTTTCGGGCACCCAGGACAGGGGGGCAATCTATCACTGGACACACACTCTATATGGGGCAATTTGGAGAACTCAATTGACTCGAGCCATGTTTTTGGACTGTGGGAGGAAACCGGAGAACCCGGAGGAAACCCACACGGACACGGGGAGAACATGGAAACTCGTCACCCCCCGCCGTTCGACGCGGCAGCCAATCACACGCCCCGAACGACAACTCACCATCAGACGAGGTCCACCCGTGGGGGTCCACAGGTGGGGGTGGGGGTGGGTGGGGTCACACCCGTCTCTCTGAAGTCTCCCGGGTCAGACGTGGACGCCGCCCGGTCGTCTTTGTGCCGGCCTAAGATCAAAGAGAGATCAAAGGGGCTTTGATGTTCCGTCCGCACCGTTTACGCTTTAAATAGAGCTGAAGGAACCTTCCTCCTGCCGGTCGAGGAGCCCCCTTCTGGCTCGATCGTGTATTGCGTGTAATCCAGTAGGTTTACAGTCGCAGCCTGTCGGGACCATCAGAGGTATTACACAGCTGGAATCTGGAATTTGGGTGGTGGATTGGTTATTTATTGTTTATTGCTGGGGTAGGAATAAATGCCCCGCCCCAGGGCAAATGACCCCCGCTCTGTGGGGGTACTAACGGGGTCCGGATCAGCAGAACACTACACGGAGTACTGTGTCGTACTACACAGTACTGTACTCTACACAGTACCATCCACAATAGAGCTACAAAGTCCAGCTTTACAGTAAGAGGGGCAAATAGGAGGGCATTGAAGCCGGAGGACGAGAGCGCCACATTGAGGCTGGTGTATATAATTATATATAACTGTGATTCACTGTACAGTGTGAATATGAGAACGTGTAAATAAATCTGTCAAGACGTTTGCTCTCTGTCATTTGGAACGTTATTGGAAATGTTTCGGATTCGGCGACGGCGGCTTTTAAAGGGTTATTCCTGAGGAGTGGGACGTGTGCAGGGGGCGGGGAGTGGGCGGGGCCTCCGAGGTCGCGTGGGAGTAGTACACCATACTAATATACTCGTATACTCCAAGAGGTTACAGAGTTCACACCAAAGCAAAACAAAACCAGTATTCATGGTTTAGAAAGCGTTCTGGACACTGTTACAATTTAGAATGCAGTTTGCCCTTTAACTCCCGAACCCGGAGGGAAGGGGGGGGGGCAATTCCGCCTCCCTCCTTATTACTTTTAGTGATTTTTGTGTATTTTTTAATGTTTTTTTTAACATATTTTTCAAACTTTTTTTTTGTTTTTGTGTGTTTTTCATGTTTTAATGCATTTTTTTTGTGCATTTTTTACATTTTCATTACATTTGGTCATATTTTTCAAACGTTTTTCTCGTTTTTGTTCATTTTTGACATTTTCTGGGTTTTTGTCAAGATTTTTAGTGTTTTTCAAAAGTTTTTCAAGATTTTTTGTTCATTTTTTGTGCGTCTTTCGTGTTTTTTTTTTTTTTTCGTTTTTTAAATTTTTTTAATGATTGGGAGCATTTGTCATGCTTTTTTTTTTTTGCATTTTCAAACTTTTTTTTTGTGTGTTTTCACATTTTTTTGTTGTTTTTTTTATGCGTATTTCACTTTTTTTTTGCATTTTTTAAAATGATTTTGTGCAATTGTCATGCTTATCATATTTTTATGCATTTTCAAACATTTTTCACGTTTTTTTGTTAATTTTTTTTATGCATTTAAAAAAAAAATTGTGCATCTTTTTTTTAATATTTTTCAAACTTTTTTTTACGTTTTTGTGTGTTTTTCACACAAAAACGTTTGTTTTAATGCTTTTTTTAAATTTTTTTGTGCATTTTTCACATTTTCATTACATTTGGTCATTTATTGGACGCTTTTATCCAAAGCAACTTACAAGATGACCACAGGGTTAATCACAACATCCCTGGAGCAATGAGGGTTAAGGGTCTTGCTCAAGGACCCACACTGGTCACTTCAGTGGACCTGGGATTTGAACCCACAACCTTCAGATTGATTGGTATGTTGTTTTTTTTTGCATTTTCAAACGTTTTTTTTTTTGTGTGTTTTCATGTTTTTTTATATGCGTATTTCACTTTTTTTGCATTTTTTTTAATGATTTTGTGCAATTGTCATGCTTATCATGTTTTTATGCATTTTCAAACATTTTTCATGTTTTTTTTTTGTGTTTTTCACATTTTTTGTAAATTTTTTTTATGCATTTTCAATTTTTTTGTGCATCTTTTTTTTAGATATTTTTCAAACTTTTTTTTTTTTTTACGTTTTTGTGTGTTTTTCATGTTTTAATGCTTTTTTTTATTTTTTTGTGCATTTTTCACATTTTCATTACATTTGGTCATTTAGCGGACACTTTTATTCAAAGCGACTTACAAAGTTACTTACAGGGTTCATCACAACATCCCTGGAGCAATGAGGGTTAAGGGTCTTGCTCAAGGACCCACATTGGTAACTTCAGTGGACCTGGCATTTGAACCCCCAACCTTCAGATTGAAAGCCCAACGCCGTGACCACTGAGCTACCACGCCCATTTCTATTTATTTTTTTTAATTTGTAATGTATTTTTCAAGCGTTTTTCACGTTTTTGTTCATTTTTGACATTTTTTGTGCTTTTTCTTATGCTTTTGTCAAGATTTTTTATGTTTTTCAAAAGTTTTTCACGTTTTTTGTTCATTTTTTGTGCGTCTTTCGTGGTTTTTTTCGTTTTTTAAAAAAGATTTTAATGATTGGGAGCATTTGTCATGCTTGTCATGTTTTTTTTTTTGCATTTTCAAACGTTTTTTTTTTTGTGTGTTTTCACGTTTTATTAAGTTTTTTATGCGTATTTCACTTTTTTTGCGTTTTTTTTTTAATGATTTTGTGCAATTGTCATGCTTATCATGTTTTTATGCATTTTCAAACATTTTTTATGTTATTTTTGTGTTTTTCACATTTTTTGTTAATTTTTTTCATTTTTTGTGCTTTTTTTTATGCTTTTGTCAAGATTTTTTTATGTTTTTCAAAAGTTTTTCACGTTTTTTATGCAAATTTTTTTGTGCGTCTTTCTTGTTTTTTTTTCTTTTCTTTTTTTTTCACGTTTTTTCCAATTTTTATGTATTTTTCACTTTTGTGTTTTTTATGCATTTTTCATGACGTTGTGCATTTTTCATACTTTTGCATATAAATCTTTTTTTTGTTTGTTATTTATGCGCATTTCACTTATTTTTGTGCATTTCTTATAATTTTTTTTAATGATTTTGTGCAATTGTCATGCTTATCATGTTTTTATGCATTTTCAAACATTTTTCATGTTTTTTTTTGTGTTTTTCACATTTTTTGTTAATTTTTTTTATACATTTTCAATTTTTTTGTGCATCTTTTTAGTTTTTTGTGCGTGGTTTCATGTTTTTATGTGTTATTTACATTTTTCGTTAGTTTTTTTTTTATCTGTTTTTCTTATGTTTTTGCACCTTATTGGTGTATTTTTTAACAAATACAACATCGTGTTTTATGTTGTATTTGTTTTTTATGCATTTGAGCTTTCATGCTTTTGTTATGTTTGTAATGTTTTGTTATGGTAGTTTTTTATGTTTTTCACGTTCTGGAAGCATGCATGAAGCATGTGTATGCGTATGTACTGGAATGGGAGTCTGTGCATCGTTCGTGTTGGAGGTCCGAGCATCAGTGCCATTTACCCTTTAGGTCCCAGTGACATTAAAATTCACTGGCATGTCAACGGACAGAAACTAGAGACACACGTCACGGAACACAGACAGGTTCTAGGAGACGGGAGCGTGCTGGTGAGCAGCTGGGTGAGCGAGCAGCCGCTGGGGGAGGATGCCCAGTACCAGTGCAGCGCCGTGTCCTCGGGTGGAAGCGACACGTCCGGGCTCGAGCTACGCCTCAGCAGCAGCGGTAATGAATCTCAGTGCAGCGCCCCACAGAGTACAATAATTAAAGGGGAGCGTAATCTAAAGACTTAAATCAACATAGTATTAATTCTGCACCATATTTAATGCACCTCTAAATAAACTAATTAATTTTACTCACACATCACACATTTTAGTTTCTTTTAACATGTGGTTATTAATTAAAGTAAATTTAAATCGTGACAAGGGCGGCACGGTGGCTTAGTGGTTGGCACGTTCTCCTCTCAGCACTAGGGATTCCCGGTTCGAATCCCCATCTGGGTGGAGATTCCATGTTCTCCCCGTGTCCCCGTGGGTTTCCTCCGGGTTCTCCGGTTTCCTCCCACAGTCCAAAAAACATGGATCAAGTCAATTGAGTTCTCCAAATTGCCCCTTATAGAGTGTGTGTGTCTGTGTGAGTGAGTGTGTGCCCAGCAATAGATTGGCACCCTGTCCTGGGTCTATCTGCCCAGCGCCCGAAACGTTCTCCCCTGGATGGGCATGGGGAACCCCCCCCCGCGACCCTAATAGAGGATAAAGCGGAAGAAAATGAATGAATGAATGAATTAATTAATTAATTGTGACATTTCTAGACTTTTAATGAAGCTTCATTACAAAGGGCCTTTAATTGGCATTTTGTCGCCCCCTGGTGTCGCCACGAAAACTAGCACGTTCACGGACAGTCTAATTCTCTAAAGATTAACGTGATTAAATGTATTAAAACATCAACTTACAAACACCAAACCTAATTACTCTTAATTAATACTCTCTACGACTGTAATTACGAAGCTGTACTCCAAAAAGAGTATTAAACTTGACGCTATTTTTAAACATATTGTAAGCAAAGAACTTACCGTAGCTCTACGTATTAAAACAACAATAGAAATAAAATGTATATTTATATTATTATAACTTTATAACTAATAAAAAAAAATATATATATATATATTTTATTTTTTTTTATGTAATGAGTTCTAATACATACAGCGGCTTTCTAAGCGAACCGTTTTCCGCAGGCGTGATTGGTCAATCAGAGCTGCTCGTCAAGCAATGAGCCAATGAGAAAGCAGTGTTTTACTGCATTAAGCCGCGCTGAACGGGAGGGAAAACGTAAAGTATACTACGTTGCTTTTAATGTACAGGTTCGTGCTGATAGTAATAAAGAGTAATAATGACGAGTAATAACTGAGTAAAGTTTGGTGTTTCCATGGTGATGTTTTAATACATTAAACCACGTTAAGACCGTCCGCATTAAAGATTCAACGAATCGATTCGGAGTCGCCCGTCGTGTGTTCGTTCGTGAATCCATACATTTCCACACACGTTGTCACTATTAAATCTAATTTATTTTATATATATATATATATATATATATATATATATATATATATATATATATATATATATATATAAAATAAATATATAATATATATATATAAATATATAATATATATATATATATATATATATATATATATATATATATATATATATATATATATATATATATATATATATATATATTCTTAAATTTATTTTATATACTGTATATACATATATTTATCTCATTATATTTATATTTGTAGTTGTATATTATATATTAAATATATTCATAGTGGCGGCACGGTGGCTCTGTGGTTGGCATGTTCT
Organism: Corydoras sp. C115; assembly: GCA_019802505.1. NCBI lineage: Eukaryota > Metazoa > Chordata > Actinopteri > Siluriformes > Callichthyidae > Corydoras > Corydoras sp. C115. Next base: position 442,779 of record JAFMOC010000222.1, on the reverse strand, counting down.
CCTCTCAGCGCTAGGGATTCCCGGTTCGAATCCCCATCCGGGTGGAGTTTCCATGTTCTCCCCGTGTCCGCGTGGGTTTCCTCCGGGTTCTCCGGTTTCCTCCCACAGTCCAAAAACATGGATCAAGTCAATTGAATTCTCAAAATTGCCCCATTGAGAGTGTATGTATGAGTGAATGTATGCCCAGCGATGGATTGCCCCCCTCTCTTGGGTCTATCTGCCCAGTGCCCGAGACGTTCTCCCCTGGATGGGCATGGGGAACCCCCCCCCCCCCCCCTGGAGATAATGAATGAATGAATATTCATAGTTGTATATTATTGTATTTTGCATATCTAGTATTTTTGTATTTTTTAAAAAAAAAAAAAAATATATATATATATATATATATATATATATATAAATATAATTTTCTTCTTTAAAATTTTAATTTCAATTAGGACTTTAAAATAACGGGGTAATCGGGGTCCGTGAGTCGTAATTTTGTTCTTATCTCATGTACCACATGTGATATAAATGATAATACAATTTTCTTGAATCGTGAATCTTGAAATATCATAATGGAAGGTATAGCCATCACGCACTTATACAGTACAAGTTCAAAACTAGGACACGCCCCCTTCTTCCTTCACTTGCTATAGAGATAGACTTTGTAGTTCTACACTCACACACTGTAGTCCATGGGTTCTGTCGGTTCTCCGTGTTCTCTATTGGTCAGGACCATCACAGATATTATACAGGCATCGTTTAGGTGGTGGATTATTCTCAGTTCTGCAGTGACACTGGGTTTTAGTGCAGCTATACACTGCTGGGATAGGAATAATGCCCTGAGCAAATTACACCCGCCTGCAGGGGTACTGACCATTAGGACACGGTACACAGAGTACGGCATGTACCATCCACAAAAAGATGAACTGGAGAACTACAAAAGCCAATAAGTGGAGCATAAAAAGAGGGCGTGGCCTAACGTTTGACTGGCACTTTATAGCTTATAACACTTAATAAAATTACAGTATGTATATGAGGTGTAGATTTCCTCAATGACACACTGTTTGGTGAATGTCCCATCATGCACTGCATATAGACCATGTTCTATCTCTGAACACAGATGAGGACGGAACCGTGTGGACAGAGCTGAGTCAGTGGAGGGACGCGCTGGCCCAACACAAGCGCCACCTGCAGAGCTGGAAGAAGGCTCAGGTGGGTACCCTATTAATATGATTTGATTATCCTGGAGGAGGGGTGGGTTCCCCATGCCCATCCAGGGGAGAACGTCTCGGGCGCTGGGCAGATAAACCCAGGACAGGGCGCCAATCCATCGCTGGGCACACACTCACTCACACAGACACACTCTATATGGGGCAATTTGGAGAACTCAATTGACTCGATCCATGTTTTTGGACTGTGGGAGGAAACCGGAGAACCCGGAGGAAACCCACGCGGACACGGGGAGAACATGGAAAGTCCACCCAGATGGGGATTCGAACCGGGAATCCCTAGCGCTGAGAGGAGAACATGCTAAACCACTAAGCCTCCGTGCCGCTACTTGATGTGATTATATTCAATGAAATACAGTATCAGTTCAAGTTAGGCCACGCCTCCTTTTTGCTCCACTTATCGCCCATTGGGCGAAAGTTCCACCTTGGAGTTTGTAGTTCTACATCGACACTCTGTAGTCCATCTGTTTGCGTGGTTTATTAGTTAGCACCACCACATGGTTATAATTAGGGTGGTGGAACATTAATCTGGGTGTCACACTGATATGGTGTTCGAGGACTTATGGGTCTCTCATCTCATCAGCGTCCCCGCAGTAAACCGTGGTGGTCCTGATCGTTAGAGAACATACTAAAGTGGACTAACAGAGGATGTGGAGACCTACAAAGTCCCCCCCCCCCCCCGTCTCTCTCGCTGTTCACAAAACCGGCACGTGGCCACGCCTCCGTGCCTAAACCCGAAGCACTGCCTCCCGAATCGTCTACATTACATTTATATTACATTAGATCGTTTCCGTTTGTGTCTTCACACTTTATTTGACCGACAAGACGAGTGAAGGACGAGCGAAGGACGAGTGAAGCTCAAAAAGAACTAAAATGTTCCACCTTCATTTAGAATGGGGGGGGGGTGAATATTTTTTACAATGTCGAACTAAAAATGCATTTGCTTTTATTAACGTTCATGTTCTGTTTGGGGGCGCCACGGTGGCTTAGTGGTTTGGCATGTTCTCCTCTCAGCTCTAGGGGTTCCCCGGTTCGAATCCCCATCTGGGTGGAGTTTCCATGTTCTCCCCGTGTCCGCGTGGGTTTCCTCCGGGTTCTCCGGTTTCCTCCCACAGTCCAAAAACATGGATCAAGTCAATTGAATTCTCAAAAATTGCCCCATATAGAGTGTGTTTGTGTGAGTGAGTGTGTGCCCAGCGATGGATTGGCGCCCTGTCCTGGGTCTATCTGCCCAGCGCCCGAAGTGTTCTCCCCTGGATGGGCATGGGGAACCCCACCGCGACCCTACATACTGTGTGTGTAACTAAAATCAGGTTTTCTCAGTGTAATTTGCTGGAATGTGTTTAATAAAAGAGCAATTCTAACGACAAAACTAACATTGTGTGTAAACGGGTTTCGATATAAAAGCCTAAAAAATAGAGATTGACCCCGGTAGATCTCGATGACCTGTCCAATGGAAAAGTAGATCTCGGGCCAGAAAAGTGTGGGCACCCCTGATCTATATGTACTGATAGACAACACATTGTTACATTCTGCAATTTGGCCACGAGATGGCAGTATTTGATTGTTTAAGACAGATTATTGACAAGGATGCTGTCAATAAACGCAATTTTGAATTAAACCTTGTTTTTTTTTTATTATACAGTGTTTGTAAGCGTTTTACAAAAACAATGAGGGGGTGTTTTTACACTGACATTTACATTTTTTTTTTTTACATTTTTAGTACGTTTTTCCTGCGTTTTTTATTTTTTAAAACATTTTTCACGCGTTTATCATGTGTTTTTTCAAGATTTTTAAAAATTGTTTTTCATGTTGGCGGCACGGTGGCTTAGTGGTTTAGCACGTTCGCCTCTCAGCGCTAGGGATTCCCGGTTCCAATCCCCATCTGGGTGGAGTTTCCATGTTCTCCCCGTGTCTGCGTGGGTTTCCTCCGGGTTCTCCGGTTTCCTCCCACAGTCCAAAAACATGGATCAAGTCAATTGAATTCTCAAAAAATTGCCCCATATAGAGTGTGTCTGTGTGAGTGAGTGTGTGCCCAGCGATGGATTGGCGCCCTGTCCTGGGTCTATCTGCCCAGCGCCCGAGACGTTCTCCCCTGGATGGGCATGGGGAACCCCACCGCCCCTCGCAACCCTAATAGAAGATAAAGCGGGAGATAATGAATGAATGAATGAATATTTTTCATGTTTTTTGAGTCTTTTTCACATTTTTTTTAACGTTTTCATGCGTTTCTCACGCATGTATTATATTTATTTGACATTTTTGGTGCGTTATTTGGCCAGTTAATGGCTTTTTTTGTATTTATTGTGTGCTTGTCACATTTTCTGTGCATTTTTTATGCATTTATCATATGTTTCTTGTGTTTTAATGCTTTTTTTCACGTTTTTCATGTTCTTTGTGCATTCCTCACATTTTTCTGCGTTTTCCATTCATTAATAAATGTTTCTGTGCATTTTTTGTACACTTTTCATGCATTTATCATGTTTCTTGTGTTTTTAAAGCTTTTCTCATGTTTTTAGTTTATTTTTCATGTGTTTTTTAATGTTTCTTTTGTTTTTTTTTCGCGTTTTTTAACGTTTTCATGCGTTTCTCATGCATTTATAAAAAAAATTTTTACATTTTTTGTGCGTTTTTTGGCCATTTTTCATGTTTTTTTGTATTTATTGTGTGCTTGTCACATTTCCTGTGCATTTTTCATGCATTTATCATAGGTTTCTTGTGTTTTAAAATTTTTCATTTCATTTTTCATGTGCTTTTTAACGTTTTACGCACGCATTATTCATGTTTTTCCTGCGTATCAAAACACAGCAAAGTTAAGGTTTGTAGGTTTAACAACACCTCGTTCCTGTAATTAATTTACAACACTTTGTATTGCTTTAGTAATCGGTCCGTTTGTTATCTTTAGGAACGCTGCAGTGGACAGGGAGTTCTCTGAATCACGAGGAACCCCGCACGAGGTTACACGAGGAACAATCTAGGACGTGTTCACGCTCAGCAAGTACGAAACCAGGAGCGAAGACGAACCTGGACTGTATACGTTGGGGGCCGTATGTCACGAGTTTGCAACAAAATTGAAGAGAACCTTGAATATCTACAGAACCAGTCTTTAGGACACGCCCCCTTCTTGCTCCATCGTCCATTCCCTCCACCGACCGTATAGATGGAGTTTTTAGTTCCACAATTACAGACTGTAGTCCATCTGTTCTCTGTTGGGCACAAAGATTATACAGCAAGAATTCAGGTGGTGGATTATTGTCCGCTGTGGAGGTACACAGAGCGCACAGAGTACTGCCCACAATCAGATGGACTACAGAGTGTAAGAGGAGAACTACAAAGTCCAAAGTCCAAAGTGTGACTGTTACAATGGACAATAAGTGGAGTGAAAATGGGGGCGTGTCCAAACTTTTCACTGAACTGAACTTCATTGAAGAAACCCACATACACATATAGCCAGAAGTATGTGGACAGCCTCTCACTTGAGAAAGCTGAGGTACAAACACAGAGGGGTGTGGTAGCTCGGTGGTTAGAGTCAGGCTTATTATTCTGAGGTTTTTAGACATGAACTGCCATTGTGAAGCCATTGTGAAGCCTAATTGCCCCCATGTTGGGATGCTTGTACCAGGTCAGCAGTTAAAGATCTCAGTTAAAGGTGCTTTAACTTACTGTTAAAAGGTGCTTAAATTAACTATTAATTAACTAGTAATGATTTGTGTGACGACTTTTAGCGCGGGCGGCACGGTGGCCTAGTGCTTTAGCATGTTCTCCTCTCAGCGTTAGGGATTCCCGGTTCGTATCCCGATCCGGGTGGAGTTTCCATGTTCTCCCCGCGTCGGCGTGGGTTTCCTCCGGGTTCTCCGGTTTCCTCCCACAGTCCAAAAACATGACTCAAGGTCAATTGAATTCTCAAAATTGCCCCATATACTGTAGAGTGTGTCTGTGTGAGTGAGTGAGTGTGTGCCCGGCGATAGATTGCCCCCCCCCGTCCTGGGTGTATCTACCCAGCACCCGGAACGTTCTCCCCTGGATGGGCATAGGGAACCCCCCCCCCCCCTCCCTAGAGTGAATGCCGGCTTGTGACGTCACGCAATTAAACCAATTACCAATTAAATTCGCGTTTTTAACACCGAATACATCCAAATTGACAACGAACACATCAAAAACACATAAAATCCACCTTAGTACATAACTGTGCTTATTTAACAGCAAACCTTAAAACAAACACGACATTAAATTTATAATTTAAACGACACAAGTTGCACCAAACACCTCGGTAACGCACTCTAGTTTCTTTAAAATGTTTAAACAAAAGGTTAAAACTCGGTACTTACGGTTTTTAAAGCGTTTAAACCTTTTAAAAACCGCGTAGAGACTCAAACTTGCCGCTCCGTCGTCACCGGGTACCACTCAGGCCGTTCGCCACGCGGATGACGTCGGCGCGTTGCATCATGGGAGTTGGAGTTCCTCGTCTGGTCGCAAGCGGAAAAGTGAAGAGACTTTGTACAGTTACTCAAATTGTTGTTTTTATATGAATACTTGTTATTCATATTCATATTTTATATGAATAACAGCTTGTTATTAAAATATTATCGTGTGTGTCGGCTTCTCAATGAGTATTACTATCAAATTTAACATTGTTACACACGAGCAGGCTGTAACAATACGTGAATAACAAAGAAACACTCCATTTAGGTATTATTTGTATGTATTCTGATGATTATTTGAGTTTATCGAAGAGAAAATCAATGAAAAGTCGTCAATTTTTAATTGCCGAGTATTGTGGTTAACACTTTGGCGCCCTCGTCTGGTGGTCTTGCAGGTTGCAGCTCTAAAAGTCCCAAAGTGGTGTTTATTTAGTTGTCACTCTGTTTGTGGACTACAATACTCTGTTCTAAACCTCAATAATACCCCCACAGAGGAGGTATTATTTACTCAGGGCATTATTCCTATCCCAGCAGGTTCACTGAGGTGTTGAAATGAAACTACAACAGCACCATGGTACTAAAAGCCCCTTATCACATCAGTGTCACTGCAGAACTGACAATAATCCACCACCTAAATATCTGTACGATAGTCCTGACCAATAGAGAACCGCACAAAGAACATGAAAATCGCACAAAATACATTAACAAACGAATCAAAAACGTGAAAAAAAGCATTAAAAACACAAGAAACATATGATAAACGCATGAAAAATGCACAGGAAATGTGACAGGCACACAATAAATACAAAAAACATGAAAAATGGTCAAAAAACGCACAAAAAAATGTAAAAAGATTTTTTATAAATGCATAAGAAACGCAGGAAAAACGTTAAAAAACATGAAAAAAAAATAAAAACATTACAAAGCTTTAAAAACACAAGAAACATATGATAAATGCATTAATAAATGTTTTTGTGAGTTTTTTGGCCATTTTTAATGCTTTTTTTGTATTTATTGTGTGCTTGTCACATTTTCTGTGCATTTATCATATGTTTCTTGTGTTTTTAATGCTTTTTTTCACGTTTTTGATTTGTTTTTCATGCGTTTTTTTAATGTCTTTTGTGCGTTTTTCATGCAGTATTCATGTTCTTTGCGCATTCCTCACATTTTTCTGCGTTTTCCATTCATTAATAAATGTTTTTGTGCATTTTTAATGCATTTATCATATGTTTTTAAAGCTTTTTTCATGTTTCTCCTCTAAATATCTGTACGATAGTCCTGACCAATAGAGAACCGAAAACCAACAAGAGACTAACAAAAAAAACAAATGGACTACAGTCTGTAATTGTAGAACTACAAACTCCATCGATATGGTAGGTGGAGAATATACACGATAGAGCCAGCAGGGGGCGTGTCCTAACATTATAACCATGTCACACTGCCGGTGTGAGTAATAAACAAAGCGAAACATCATCCACACACAGTTTCAATATGAAAAATGTGCATATTTATTTTACCATGTCAGTTTCATAAAGGTTATTATAAAGGCGTCCTTTGATCTCATGGCCTGGGATCGTCCATCATCACCGAAAACGTTGCAAACTTAAAGGTTCCTCGCATTACAAAACTCATCCCTCATCCCACACGCTGTCCTCCGTCCCAGAAACCCAAAACTGAAAAAGGGGCTGAAATCCGAATTCCCTCGCGCATGCCACGCCCTAACAAACTGTATTTCAGACTCTTTATTAATGGAGACAGAAGGTATTTACATCAGACATCATTAAAGGCACATCGCGATGCTCACACTGAAGTGTCTCGCCGTCGTCATGACGCCCCCAGACTGAGTGGAGGGGCTCAGGAAAATCCAGCGCGTGCACGTGAGTGGGTATTCACTGAATACCGAAATAATATGCAGGAAGGTTGGGACTGGATTTTCTTACTGCTTCGGTAAAGGCCTCCGGAACAGCAGGATGTGAGGTTCTGCAAGAACGGACACAACGCAACAATGAAGTTCAAGATAAAACGGCACAAACGCTTAAGCACAGTGTAATGTGTGAATCAATAAAGGTGAATAATAAAGCAATATGGGAAGAGAAGCCGGCATTATTGTGAGTAAAACATGGGGAAAAAGGTGGAGGCGAAGGGGAGTATAGTTACACCGCTTCCCTGTAATTTGTAACAGTTGAAAAACACACAAAAACATGAAAAATGCATAAAAATCATGCAAAAAAAAAAAAAAAAAAAAAAAAAAAAAAAAAAAATGCATGAAAATACACAAAAAATGTGAAAACACTTGAAAAATGAACGAAAAATAGACAAAAACATGAAAAACTCAAACAACGCATGAAAACGCACAAAACAAAACATAAAAAAACTCTGAAAACCGTGCAAAATACATGAAAAAGGAATAAAAATGCACAAAAACCTTTAAAAAGCCACAGAAAACGTGAAAAACGCACTTAAAAATATAAGAACGTACAAAAATAAGTGACCGACACATGAAAAAAAACTTGAAGAATGCACGGAAAACACAAAAACTTGAAAAGCACAGGAAATACATATAAAATACATCAAAATCATGCAAAAACATGCAAAAAAAACGCTCTAAAAAACTTGAAGAATGCATGGAAAACACACAAAAGAGTAAAAAAAAAAACTCATGAAAAAAGGTGGACGCGAAGGGGAGTACAGGTACACCTCTTCCTTATAATTTGAAACGCAAATAAACACCAAAAAAAACTTGAAAGACACATGAAATACGCATAAAAATGCATGGAAAATGAATAAAAATCATGCAAAATAAAGGAAAATGCACTAAAAAAACATGAAAAAGTCATGAAAAAAAAGGTGGACGCGAAGGGGAGTACAGTTAAACCTCCTCCCTGTAATTTGAAACGCATATAAAACACAAAAAAACTTGATCAATCATTCAAAAAAAAAAAAAAAAAAAAAAAACACGGAAAATGCACTAAACGCACTAAAAAAACATGCAAAAAAGAAAAAAAAAAAAAAATACAAAAACAGGTGACTGGCGCAAATAAACTTGAATAAAAAAACATGAAAACCGCATAAAAAATGCATAAAAAAATGCATAAAAACAAAAGAATGCACGAAAAAAAGTGGACGTGAAGGGGAGTACAGTTACACCTCTTCCCTGTAATTTGAAATGCATATAAAACATGAATAAACCTTAAAAAAAAGGAAAAAACACGAAAAAACTCATTAAAAATCGTGCAAAATGCGTGAAAAAAAAGCACTTATAAACATGCAAAAAAAAAAAAAAAACCTTAAAAAAAAAAAAACACGTAAGCAACATGAAAAAACCTTGAAGAATGCACAAAAAAACCCCACACAAAAACGTGAAAAACTCACGAAAAAATGTGGACGTGAAGGGGAGCACAGGTAAACCTCTTCCCTGTAATTTGAAACATATAAAACACAAAAAAACTTGAAAAACACATAAAATACACAAAAGAATACATGGAAAAAAACATAAAAATCATGCAAAAAACATGGAAAACACACAAAAATGAACTAAAAACATGCAAAAAAAATAAATTTGAAACCTACAAAATCAGGTGAAAAATCAAAGCCATGAAAAAAAAAAAAAAAAAAAAAAAAAAAAAAAAAAAAACGCATGGAAAACACATAAATGTGAAAAACACACTGAAAAAAAAATTAAGAACTCATGAAAAAAGGTGGACACAAAGGGGAGTACAGTTAAACCTCTTCCCTGTTGTTTGAAACACATATTGAAAAATATGCACAAAAAATATTAAAAAACTCATAAAAATACATGGAAAACGCAAAAAAATCATGCAGAAAAACAAAACACATGAAAATCATGCAAAACAAAAAACACAGAAAATGTGAAAAACTTACTAAAAAAACATGCAAAAAAAGCTACAAAATGCAAACTCAGGTGAAAAAATCAAAATCATGAAAAACACGGAAAACACAAAACATAAAAATACATGGAAAATGCATAAATGCAGGAAAAAAAAAACCCACATAAAAATCATGCAAAAAACATGGAAAACGTGAAAAACGCACTTAAATACACACAAAAAAAAAAAAACACGCACAAAATCAGGTGGAAAAAAAAAAAATCTAAATCATGCAAAAAAACACGGAAAACGTGAAAAACACACTAAAAAACAAGCAAAAAAATCAATAAAAAGGTGCAAAATCAGGTGAAAAAAAAATCAAAATTATGAAAAAACACACGGAAAACGCACAAAAATGTGAAAAACGCACAAAAAAAAAGAAAAGAAAAAAAAACGTTAAAAAGTCATGAAAAAAGGTGGACAGAAGGGGAGTACAGTTACACCTCTCTGTAATTTGAAACGCATACAAAACACAAAAAAAACCTGGAAAACACATATGCATAAAAATACATGGAAAGTGCAGAAAAATCATACAGAAAAACTAAACACATAAAAATCAGGCAAAAAAAATTTTTAAATGCAAAATGAGGTGAAAAAAAAATCTAAATCATGAAAAAAAAAAACACGGAAAATGTGAAAAACGCACTAAAAAACATGTAAAAAAAATTTAAAAGTGCAAAATCAGGTGAAAAAAAAAATCTAAATCATGAAAAAAAAAAACACAAAAATGTGAAAAACGCACAAAAAAAAAATTGTTAAAAAGTCATGAAAAAAGGTGAACGCGAAGGGGAGTACAGTTACACCTCCTTTCTGTAATTTGAGATGCATACAAAACACAAAAAAACCTGGAAAACATAAAATACGCACAAAAAAAACATGAAAACCGCATAAAAAAAAAAAAAACGTACGGAAAACACACAAAAACATGAAAAACTCATGAAAAAAGGTGGACGCAAAGGGGAGTACAGTTACACCTCTTCCCTGTAGTTAGAAACACATATAAAACACAAAAAATAAACTTGAAAAACAAACAAAAAATATGACCGACATAAAAAAACTTTAAGAATGCACTGAACACGCACAAAAATGTGAAAAACAGACAAAAAAAAAAGGTGAAAAAAAAGGACCTTATGACCCTCACTGCTCCAGGAGGGGGCGCTGCATCATGACTGACCCTATACTCCAACCCCGACCCTGAAACTGGGATATTTGAAAGTTGTTGTGTCTATACAGCAGTGAGGTGGTGGGTGTGGACAGACCTGGCTCGTGGATCATGTAATGCACCCATCCCAAAGACTGCTGCACCCCGAGCCGCCGCCACTCGTCTTCGGACATCAAGTGCGACTTGGGGACCTGCTTGGCCAGCTCTCGCGGCAAAACGACGTGTCTGGGGCACACGGGGCAAAAACAAAACAAAAACTTACATATACATACAAAACTTCCATAAGGTTGTCCATAAGGTGCGCCCTCTAGTGGACAAGGCGTTTATTACCCCATTAGGACAGCCTCAGGGTACACATTCCACAACTTCCACACGTTCTAATGTGACACAGGCCCACGGTGGTACATAGGGCTGTTCGCAAAATTACGGTTGTTTAAAAAGAATTTCATTAACAGAGAAGTATATTTTTGCAAACATGTCATAGTGATGTTTAGTGGTTTGGCATGTTCTCCTCTCAGCACTGGGGATTCCCGGTTCGAATCCCAATCTGGGTGGAGTTTCCATGTTCTCCCCGTGTCCGCGTGGGTTTCCTCCGGGTTCTCCGGTTTCCTCCCACAGTCCAAAAACATGGATCAAGGTCAACTGAATTGTCCAAATTGCCCCATATAGAGTGTTTTTGTTTGTGTGAGAGTGAGTGGGTGCCCAGTGATAGATTGCCCCCCCCCCCCCCACACACACACACACACACACATGACCCTAGTAGAGGATAAAGCGGAAGCTAATGGATGGATAGATGGATCTCATAGTGGGGCAGAAGGGTGGCTTAATGGTTTAGCATGTTCTCCTCTCAGCACTAGGGATTCCCGGATCGCATCCCAATCTGGGTGGAGTTTCCATGTTCTCCCCGTGTCCGCCTGGGTTTCCTCCGGGTTCTCCGGTTTCCTCCCACAGTCCAAAAACATGGATCAAGGTCAACTGAATCCTCCAAATTGCCCCATATAGAGTGTGAGTGTGTGTGCCCTGCGATAGATTGGCGCCCTGTCCTGGGTGTATCCGCCCAGCGCCCAAAATGTTCTCCAGTGAATGGACATGGAGACCCTCCGACCCTTGTAGAGAATAAAGTGGAAGCTAATGGATGGATGGATCTCATAGTTGAGGGCGGCACGGTGGCTTAGTGGCATTTAGCATGTTCTCCTCTCAGCGCTAGGGATTCCCGGTTCGCATCCCCATCTGGGTGGAGTTTCCAAGTTCTCCCCGTGGTTTCCTCCTGGTTCTCCGCTTTCCTCCCACAGTCCTAAAACATGGATTCAAGGTGAATTGAATTGTCCAAATTGCCCCATAGAGAGTGTGTGTGTGTGTGCGCGACCCTAGTAGAGGATAAAACGGAAGATATATGGATGAATGGATCTCATAGTCGAATCCTAGTTTAATTAACCAGAACGCTAAAGTCACGTAAATAACGTCAATAAAGCCGCTTTATAGTCTTTAAAACGTAATAATGTTATGATACAGCGTGACGTGCAGTCTTTAAAACGCGAACCACTTTAGCAACTTAGCGCCCAGACGAAAAAGTCGCGGGCCGCGTCCCAAATCCCGGCTCGCTTCACTAAAGAGTGTGCAGCATCGACGCGACAGGACGGCCGTTCGTCCACTCGTTTGACACACTACGCGATGCGGTTTGGGACGCGGCCGGCAGACCGCTATCAGCCTTCGGAAAGTAACTTTTTTTCCGAGCTCACCTGTACTCGTAGTGGTCGTCATTGTATTTATCGGAATAGTAGATCTGTTTGTGAGCCATTGCGCCTCAAAACAACGCAAAAGTCACGCCGTAAACGCTGGAAACTTCACTCCATGAAACGGCCTGACAAACTTCACGAATATTTTTGAAAGCGTGACTAAACCGTGATTCGGCTTCTCCGATTGGCTAGGGCGAATCACGTGCGAATCCCACGCCGGGCATGCGCTCCTCACGCGACAATCGTTAGGCAGCCTACGTAGGGAAACTACTCTGTCGACTACTATAAAAAATCATATAAAACCTGCCGAAGCAGTGTTTAAACTTAGGGCACGTCGTGGTATCCCATAATAAGCTCGTTTTTAAGTGTGAATGCACGATGTCCGCGTGTAAATTTGGCTTTTAAGACGGTCCGTCAGGCCATGCATCCCTAAGTAGTGTGTGAGGCAGTGGATTGGGCAGTGGGTTCATATTATTCATTCATTCATTCATTGGGGGGGGGGAGGGTTCCCCATGCCCATCCAGAGGAGAACGTCTCGGGCGCTGGGCAGATACACCCAGGACAGGGCGCCAACCCATCGCTGGGCACACACTCACTCACACAGACACACTCTATATGGGGCAATTTGGAGAACTCAATTGACTCGATCCATGTTTTTGGACTGTGGGAGGAAACCGGAGAACCCGGAGGAAACCCACGGGGACACGGGGAGAACATGGAAACTCCACCCAGATGGGGATTCCAACCGGGAATCCCTAGCGCCGAGAGTAGAACGTGCTAAACCACTAAGCCACCGTGCCGCCCTTTATTCATTCATTCATTCATTATCTCCCGCTTTATCCTCTATTAGGGTCGCGGTGAGGTTCCCCATGCCCATCCAGGGGAGAACGTCTCGGGCGCTGGGTAGATAGACCCAGGACAGGGCGCCAACCAACCCATCGCTGGGCACACACTCACTCACACAGACACACTCTATATGGGGCAATTTGGAGAACTCAATTAACTTGATCCATGTTTTTGGACTGTGGGAGGAAACCGGAGAACCCGGAGGAAACCCTCGCAGACACGGGGAGAACATGGAAACTCCACCCAGATGGGGATTCGAACCGGGAATCCCTAGCGCCCAGAGGCGAACGTGCTAACAACTAAGCCACCGTGCCGTTTATAATATTATTAATATTAATATTAATTAATTCATTCATTCATTATCTCCCGCTTTATCCTCTATTAGGGTCGCGGTGGGGTTCCCCATGCCCATCCAGGGGAGAACGTCTCGGGCACTGGGCAGATAGACCCAGGACAGGGCGCCAGTCCATCGCTGGGCACACACTCACTCACTCACACACACACACACACACTCTATATGGGGCAATTTGGAGAACTGAATTGACTCGATCCATGTTTTTGGACTGTGGGAGGAAACCGGAGAACCCGGAGGAAACCCACGCGGACACGGGGAGAACATGGAAACTCCACCCAGATAGGGATTCGAACCGGGAATCCCTAGCGCTGAGAGGAGAACGTGCTAAACCACTAAGCCACCGTGCCGCCGGGTTAATTTTATTCATTCATTCATTCATTATCTCCCGCTTTATCCTCTATTAGGGTCGCGGTGGGGTTCCCCATGCCCATCCAGGGGAGAACGTCTCGGGCGCTGGGCAGATACACCCAGGACAGGGCACCAATCCATCGCTGGGCACACACTCACTCACACACACACTGTATATGGGGCAATTTGGAGAACTCAATTGACTTGTTCCATGTTTTTGGACTGTGGGAGGAAAGCGGAGAACCCGGAGGAAACCCACGCGGACACGGGGAGAACATGGAAACTCCACCCAGATGGGGATTCGAACCGCGAATCCCTAACGCCGAGAGGTGAAGGTGCTAACCACTAAGCCACCGGGTTAATATTATTCATTCATTCATTCATTATCTCCCGCTTTATCCTCTATTAGGGTCGCGGTGGGGGTTCCCCATGCCCATCCTGGGGAGAACGTTTCGGGCGCTGGGCAGATAGACCCAGGACAGGGCGCTAACCCATCGCTGAGCACACACTCACTCACACAGACACACTCTATATGGGGCAATTTGGAGAACTCAATTGACTTGATTTCTATTAGGGTCGCGGGGGGGGGGGGGGGGGGTTCCCCATGCCCATCCAGGGGAGAACGTCTCGGGCGCTGGGCAGATACACCCAGGACATATCTGCCAAAGTCAGAGCACACATAACGTATGTTACGTTAAAAACACTCCGACGAAACACGGCGTCAAGACAGCAAGCAAGCAAGCTACAAAGTGCTTGGCTCAGCTACCGATGGCCGCCAAAGATCGCCGAGTCCACTTTCAACTATATCAAGAGGCGGATTGCGCGTTTAATAGCTTGCTACAGATAGCTAAGATAGCTAAAATTAAGCCTCTTCAGATGCTTCTTGGTGGTTGTATAGAGTAAATAACCCTCCGCAGGGTCCCTAAAGAGTAAGTCTTTCAAATTTCGGTGTGGATTTGTACACGCAGACTTTCGACGTTATGTTAAGAAGCGGGGTGAGCGGTTAACGGCTTGTCAAAGATAGCTAGACGCAATAAAATAAAGCCTCTTGAGCCACTTCGCACGGTGTCAACGCTAATTTACTTGGAAGTGGTTGCGATGCGCCATTGAAATATCGATCTGCCGAAGTCAGAGCACACATAACGCATACGTTAAAAACATCAAGCTGACGAAACACGGCGTCATGACAGCAAGCAAGCAAGCTACGAAGTGCGTGGTTCAGCTACCGATGGCCGCCAAAGATCGTAGAGTCCACTTTCAACTATATCAAGAGGCGGATTGCGCGTTTAATAGCTTGCTACAGATAGCTAAGATAGCTAAAATTAAGCCTCTTGAGATGCTTCTTGGTAGTTGTATAGAGTAGATAAACCGCAAAAACGTAAGTATTTCAAACCTCGGTGTGGATTTGTACTCGCAGACTTTCGACGTTATGTTAAGTCGCGGGGTGAACAGTTAACGGCTTGTCAAATATAGCTAGACGCAATAAAATAAAGCCTCTTGAACCACTTTGCACGCTGTCAACGCTAATTTACGAGGAAATGGTCGCGATGCGCCATTGAAATATCGATCTGCCGAAGTCAGAGCACACATAACGTTACGTATGTGACGTTAAAAACACTCTGACGAAACACATGGCGTCAAGACAGCAAGCAAGCAAGCTACGAAGTGCGTGGTTCAGCTACCGATGGCCGCCAAAGATCGCCGAGTCCACTTTCAACTATATCAAGAGGTGGATTGCACGTTTAATAGCTTGCTACAGATAGCTAAGATAGCTAAAATTAAGCCTCTTGAGATGCTTCTTGGTAAATAAAACAAAAGTATTTCAAACCTCTGTGTGGATTTGTACTTTCGACGTTATGTTAAGTCGCAGGGTGAGCGGTTAACGGCTTTTTAAAGTTAGCTAGAAGCAATAAAATAAAGCCTCTTGAGCCTCTTGGTGGTGGTAAAGAGTATGTATGTTAGATGTCGTGGTAATCGAAACACACACACATACACACACAACGACATTTGGCTTTATTTATATATATCTCCTCAACCTTTATATAAAATCCTTGCACCGGCCAGTTGCGTTATTTACAGGTTCGGTTCTCTCGTTTACAGAGCGCCGTCTTGTATCCACTTATGGACTTTGTAGTCCTTCGGTTACGGTTTGTAGTCCTTCAACTTTGTATGGGTGGATCAGACACGGCGGTGCTGCTGGACTTCGTAAACACAGTGTCAGTCAAACCTTTGGACACGCCCCCTTCTTGCTCCAGCTATGTCGTCCACTTACCGTATAGATGGACTTTGTAGTTTTACAATTGCAGACTGTTGGGTCTCGGTTGGTTCTCTATTGGTCAGGACCATTAGCGATATTACTACGGGTATAACTTGGGTGGTGGGCCATTGGAGAACACTATTGTAGTCCAGTACATCTACGTGGGACCGATACAATGGAAGGAACCTTCTAGGGTCCTTCATCAGTAGAACTACAAAGTCCATCTATATGCAAGTGTATAAACGTAGAATCAAGAATGAGTGTATACGAACATATATAACCCTTAAGCAAGACCTCTTGAATTACGAGAGTGGATTGTTGTCAGTACGACCTGCTCTAGAACCGACGCACAGGTCGAATTCTCCTCCCGCTGGTTTGGCTATCAGTTCACACCCTTTGGTTTTCACTAAGGCTTCTTCTTCTTGACCTAAGGCGCAGATGGTATCGACCAATTCTTCTGACTTGGCCTCCATTCCTTCGGTTCCCTCTTCCTCTGGTGTGGGTACGAGAAGTAAAGGCGTCAGGTCCAGGAAGGGTTTGCGTTGAGGAGTAATCGGCTGCACATTTGGGGCAACCACGAAAGAGACTTGATCGAACCTGCACGGTTTGCTCTTTTCCGGCTTGTTCGGCTTGGGCGCTGCCGCCTTGACGGCAAACTCGGCAATCAAAGACTTGTAGTCCGCACCGTCCCCCTCGGCCGAAGGATCCGGACCGATCTCACTGGCTTCCGGTGCCCTTTCGGATTTGGGCAAGTCTCCAGGATTGACTCCCTGTTTGGCGGCCTCGTCTTGGAAGACCACGCGCCTACCCTTGGACCGTTGTCTTGTTTCCTCCTGTTCCCCGTTGCTTGGCAGATCGCAAGGAGAGGAGTTGGCGCTGCCCCTGAAGAAATCCGTAATTTCCTCAGCGTCCTCGACTTCCCCAATGCCTTCCTTGGCGTGCCGTGTTGCCTCCAACGTATCCTTTGACCACATGGCGACTCCCTCTAGTAGAACGAGTTCAGGAGCCAAATCCGGCTGAGTTGGGGGAATTTCATCCTTGAGAACAAACTTCTCCAGGTAGCCTCGATCGTCGGTGTCCGACTGCTGACTGTGGAAGGACTTCTCCGACGTTACGCTCTCGGCGTCTTCTTGCTTCTGCCGGCTCCCCATGGCGTCTGCGTACAGGTCCGAGTACATGAAAGCCATGGCCTTCGGTTCCTCCAGCAGGACGAGATCGATGATCTTCTCAGGGCCCGACGGCAGGAACACTGGCGTCAGGATGGACTCCTGGCTACCAAACAGCACACTTCCACTTTTCTTCAAGGACAATTTGGGCAAGTCCTTATCCTCACCATTTCGGCTCGCGGTCTGGGCGTCCGGTGCCCTCCCCCCACCGTAAAAGATCTCGTCTAAGTGCTCACTAGGTAACTCCGACCCACTGGGGGACGTGAAGTCGTCTTTGGAAGTAACCTGAAGTGAGGACTTTGAATCATAACCTGGTTCTTCAGGCTCATCTTCTTGCTCATGGATGGTCTCAGGAACCTGGCCATCCTCCACAGTAGATGCCCCCAAGGATCCCGAGGCCTGCTGGTCAAGCAGAGTGAACTTCTCGAAGTAATCCTCGCTAGCGGTTCTTCTTCGTGGGGCTTTAATTACCGGCGGAACGTTGAAGGGTTCCGGAACCGGCGGCATTATGGCGTCCAGCTTCCCGGTCGCTGTCCAGTCCATGTCCACCACAGAGGTTTCGGGCTCATAAGATATCTCACTTGTTCTAATGATGGGGGTGTCTTCAAGATACGCCAAGTTGTCCACCAGACCCTTGCTCTCCTCCTCATCCACCGTGGAAACCTTGGGCGGGACGACGATATTCAAGATCTCGGAACCCTCCGAGACCAAACGGAACAGCCGCTGCTTCTTGTCCTTGTCCACGTCATCGGCCCCGTCCATCGTCATTTCATCATTGGGAACCGAGACCTCCACCATGGCGGGCCTCTCGGGTTCCACGGATCCAGCTTCCGGTAAGATGGGCAGCTTCGTCGGCGCCTTATCCCTGCTCCGTCGCGTCCTCCTCGTCACTCGACTCTCGTCCATTATGAAGACGATGCGGCCCGCCGTCTCCGAACCCGCCGTCGGAACCAGACCGGTGCAGAGCTCGGACTCCGAGGAGCCGAGTTCCGAAGCCCAGGGGGTGGAGCAGCGGCTGGACGCCGTCTCCCAGAGGATCCCGCTGTCCTCGCTTTGGAGGGTCACCATGGAAAAGGCGGGGTCCATCATCAGACAGTGTAGCTTCGTCTTGGCGGCATCGTCTTGAATGATCGCTTTCAGGCTACGAGAAATAGATACGTCAAAATTGTCATTCCGTACGTTCCAACAGGTTCCACGGTACCTTTGTTAATTACTAAACGCTGATGAAGCAATATAGACACACTATAAACGTTAAGAGGCGCCCTCTTGTGGCTCCATCGTGTATTACCTTTACCGTTTTCCGTTTTCCTTGTTTTTCGTTAGTCCCCTGTTGATTCTCGGTTCTCTAATGGTCCGGACCATCACAGATCGGACACGGGTATCATTTAGGTGGTGGATCCGTCCGGCAGTCAAACCGTCATAGTTCTGCTGGAGTTTCATGTAAACACCTCAGAGACACTGCTGGGATAGGCATAATGCCCCCTAGCAAATAGTGCCGGGGGTATATAGTGGGGGTACTATTGGTGTCCTGACCATTAGAAGTGGAAGTGGAACCGATGCAAGGGCGGCAGGGTGGCTTAGTGGTTTGGCATGTTCTCCTCTCAGCGTAGGGAATTCCCGGTTGGGATCCCAATCCGGGGGGAGTCTCCATGTTCTCCCCGCGTCCGCGTAGGTTTCCTCCGGGTTCTCCGGTTTCCTCCCACAGTCCAAAAACATGGATCAAGGTGAATCGAAGGCTCCAAATTGCCCCATATAGAGTGTCTTTGGGTGAGTGTGTGCCCAGTGACAGATTGGCACCCTGACACCGTTCTCCCCTGTGGCATGGGGAACCCCCCCCCCACCCCGCGACCCTAGTAGAGGATAACGCGGAAGACAATGGATGGATGAATGCCTACATGAGGGTGGCACGGTGGCTTAGTGGTTTGGCATGTTCTCCTCTCAGCGCTAGGGATTCCCGGTTGGGATCCCAATCCGGGCGGAGTCTCCATGTTCCTTCTGGTTCTCCGGCTTCCTCCCACGGTCCAAAAACATGGCTCAAGGTCAATTGAAGGCTCCAAATTGCCCCATATAGAGTGTGTTTGGGTAAGTGAGTGTGTGCCAATGACAGATTGGCACCCTGACACCGTTCTTCCCGGTGGCATGGGGAACCCCCCCCCCCACCCCGCGACCCTAGTAGAGCAATCCCAATCCGGGCGGAGTCTCCATGTTCCTCCTGGTTCTCCTGCTTCCTCCCACGGTCCAAAAACATGGCTCGAGGTCAATTGAAGGCTCCAAATTGCCCCATATAGAGTGTGTTTGGGTGAGTGAGTGTGTGTCCAGTGACAGATTGGCACCCTGACACCGTTCTCCCCTGTGGCATAGGGAACCCCCCCCACCCCACCCCGCGACCCTAGTAGAGGAATCCCAATCCGGGCGGAGTCTCCATGTTCCTCCTGGTTCTCCGGCTTCCTCCCACGGTCCAAAAACATGGCTCAAGGTCAATTGAAGGCTCCAAATTGCCCCATATAGAGTGTGTTTGGGTGAGTGAGTGTGTGTCCAGTGACAGATTGGCACCCTGACACCGTTCTCCCCGGTGGCATGGGGAACCCCCCCCCCATCCATGTTCTTCCTGGTTCTCCGGCTTCCTCCCACGGTCCAAAAACATGGCTCAAGGTCAATCGAAGGCTCCAAATGGCCCCATATAGAGTGTGTGCCCAGTGATAGATTGCCCCCCTGTTCTGGGTGGATCTGCCCAGCGCCGGAAACGTTCTCCCCTGTGGCACGGGGAACCCCCCGCGACCCTAATAGAGGATAAAGCGGGAGATAATGGACGGAACTGATGCAACCAACAATAAGTGGAGCCAAAAGGGGGCGTGGCCTGAGCGTGGGAGCTCGTAATGTAAGTCGGCGTAAAGACTGTTCGTATTGCGAGCCGACCCACGGAACCTCAGCTATGAAGGGTATAAATAGACCACGTGAGACGTACACACCCGGTGGTATGGCGGGATATTGCGGCGATCCCGGCGATCGAGGGTATATAATGTAATTAAACCATGTAATTAATTACCTGTTACTCAAATCCTCCACCTCGTCGCCGGTGCTCCCGCTCTCCTCCATCCCGGCGGCGCCTTCCGACGCCGTCATGTGACTCTCCGGGTCCATTCTCTGCATCGGGTCCATTCTGCGGCCGTCCTGTCATCGAGCTGAGGAGGTCTCCCCGCTGCCGTCCGCACGCCGAGTCGGGCGATTGGTGTCAGTGCAGGCGCCAGAGCTTTCTCTTGCTCAGCGTTATCTGTAAATAGCCGAACGGACAGGGGGCATGTTCTCGGCGCCCCACCAGAGCTATCTGGGAAATGCGGTGGGGTGTGGTATATAAGCGATACCCCCGATGGGAGTGCAGCAGGGCAATCGGGACGCACTTCAAAGGCGGTATCGTCGGTCTAATTGGTTTGAAAGCGAGAACTGGGCCGATACACCCAGGGGCAATTTACATGGGGGCAATTTAGAGCAGTCACATCATTGTTCTGATGATCCGGGACAAATACACCCAGCAATTGTTATTAATATTGCATTGGGGCAATTTAGAGCAGCCAAATCACCTTGAATCCAACTTTTTGGACTGTGAGAGGAAACCCACAGGGACAACATGGAGACTCTACCCAGATCGGGATTCGAACCCGGATCCCCAGCGCTGGGAGGAGAACATGCTAAACTCCACTACTAGAGTCATGGGGGTGGGGGGGGGGTGTTCTCATGCCCGTCCAGGAGAGAACCGGATGTTACGCGCTTCTGATATAATTGTTCTGATTGGTTCAGAAGTAAGAACTGGGCCGATACACCCGGGGGCAATTTACATGGGGGCAATTTAGAGCAGTCACGTCACCTTGAAAACCCACGGGGACAACATGGAGACTCCACCCAGATCGGGACTAGAAACCCGGATCCCCGGCGCTGGGAGGAGAACATGCTAAACTCCTCTACTAGAGTCATTGGGGGGGGGGGGACGGTGTTCTCATGCCCGTCTAGGAGAGAACCGGGTGTTACGCGCTTCTGATATCATTGTTCTGATGATCCGGGACAAATACACCCAGCAATTGTTATTAATATTGCATAGGGGCAATTTAGAGCAGCCAAATCACCTTGAATCCATCTTTTTGGACTGTGAGAGGAAACCCACAGGGACAACATGGAGACTCCACCCAGATCGGGATTCGAACCCGGATCCCCAGCGCTGGGAGGAGAACATGCTAAACTCCACTACTAGAGTCATGGGGATGGGGGGGGGGGCGGTGTTCTCATACCCGTCCAGGAGAGAACCGGGTGTTACGTGCTTCTGATATAATTGTTCTGAATGGTTCAGAAGTAAGAACTGGGCCGATTTACATGGGGGCAATTTAGAGCAGTCACATCACCTTGAATACACGTTTGTGGACTGTGGGAGGAAACCCACAGACTCCACCCGGATCGGGATTCGAACCCGGATCCCCGGCGCTGGGAGGAGAACATGCTAAACTCCTCTACTCGAGTCGTGGGGGGAGGGGGCGTTCTCATGCCCGTCCAGGAGAGAACCAGGTGTTACGCACTTCGGATAGCATTGTTCTGATTGGTTCAGTGAGAACTGGGCCGATACACCCAGGGGCAATTTACATGGGGGCAATTTAGAGCAGTCACGTCACCTTGAATGCACGTTTTTAGACTGTGGGAGGAAACCCACAGACTCCACCCGGATCGGGATTCGAACCCGGATCCCCAGCGCTGGGAGGAGAACATGCTAAACTCCTCTACTAGAGTCATGGTGGTGGGGGGGGGCGGTGTTCTCATGCCCGTCCAGGAGAGAACCGGGTGTTACGTGCTTCTGATATAATTGTTCTGAATGGTTCAGAAGTAAGAACTGGGCCGCTACACCCAGGGGCAATTTACATGGGGGCAATTTAGAGCAGTCACGTCACCTTGAATACATGTTTTTGGACTGTGGGAGGAAACCCACAGGGGACAACATGGAGACTCCACCCAGATCGGGACTTGAACCCGGATCCCCAGCGCTGGGAGGAGAACATGCTAAACTCCTCTACTAGAGTCATTGGGGGGGGTGGTGTTCTCATGCCCGTCCAGGAGAGAACCGGATGTTACGTGCTTCTGATATTGTTCTGATGATCCGGGACAAATACACCCAGCAATTGTTATTAATATTGCATAGGGGCAATTTAGAGCAGCCAAATCACCTTGAATCCATCCTTTTGGACTGTGAGAGGAAACCCAGATGACTCTGAGGAAACCCACAGGGACAACATGGGCAGATACACCAAGGGGCAATTACATAGGGGCAATTAAGAACAGTCATATCACCTTGAATCCATGTTTTTGGACTGTGGGAGGAAGCCGGACGACTCAGAGGAAACTCACGGGGA